>OX940801.1:14566647-15166647 GCA_954870605.1 Acer campestre | reverse complement strand
AAGAAATTCTAGGAAAGGCATTTCTATCTTGGACATCAAGAAAAGTGAACTTCTTCTTATAGGAATTGTCTAGAAAGCCCTTCAGGAGATCTCGATTCTCAACAGAATGTCACGTAGCAGTGTTTCGATCTTGTCAAGAAGGCTTCTTTGGCGTTTTCACAAACACCTTGTTCATCTCATCAAACACCTTTATTGGCAGCCTTGATACGTTAAATACATCCATGTCGGCATTTGACATAGAGATGGGTACCACGGATACCCAAATCCCCACTTTCCCATCCCCATTTTCTCTAAATGGGAAAATGGGGGGATGGGGATGAGTTTTGGAAATAGGGATGGGGATGGGGGGACCTATATTCATCCCCATTTCCCTAATGCCCATTCCTAATTTGACATTGACTAGACCCATGAAAAGTCAGTTACAAATCGAAGTCTACAGGACTGTTGATTAATTTGTATTTGTGATTGATAGAATCACATGCATTTCTCTGAAAGTGTACAATCTGCAGTGGGGTATAGTAATCTCCATTGGTAATCTAAACTTAGAATTATTAGACGGGTTCTGATATTTATTCAGCATTACAAAAAACAATTTGCTTGGTTGAATGGGGACAGCATGACATGCACATGGTAGTTGAAACATCATGGGTCTCTTTTATTTGCAATTTCATGACATTAGAGTGATGAGATCGGGTGTGGCAATTTCATGACATGAGAATTATTTAAAGAGAAAGTTGCTGGGGTGATCAGAAGGTTTGTAGATTCTTTAATTCTAAAGTAATAAATCTACAAATAAATTAGATATTTTTTCCACTTTAATGTGAAGTAGACTCAAAGCTAAGAAGAAAAAAAAAAAAAATAGAGAATACGTGTTGTTAGCAGTTAATTTTTGTAAGGGAAAAAGCTCTTTAGATAGATGCATTCAAGGACAAGAAAACTTTTAGTTCGAAAAGAGATTGGCAATTCTATCTTGGACATTGAGAAAAGTGAACTTCTTGTTGAAACAGAGCCAAAGAAAGAGCAAAAGATGAGTGATGAAGTAGACTTTCACCCAGCTGAATCAGACCGTAACACAGAACAAGCAGCACAAAGCATGTCCAAGGTTGGTATAAATTTACTGATCTGTATATAACTGAAGTAAACTCATGCAGTTACAATAATATTAATATTAAGATCACTAGTTGTTATTAGTCTACTCCATTGAATTTTGGAGTTTTAATACATGTTGTTTCATCAATTGATTAAAAATCATGTAAGCAATTGGCCTTATATAAACAGAGATTGTTGTTTGCTGTTTCAGAAGAATGGTGCTAGTACTTCCTCGGATTCCAAGTGTAAGGATAATGAAGAACTTTTTATCCATCATAGCCATCCTCATGAGTTGACTTTGCTACAGCAGGAGCCCAAAGAACGTTTTAGCTATCGTCATAAGTTAACTTCGCAGGAGCAGGAGGCCATAAAACGTTTTAGCCATTATCATATGTTTACTTCGTTGCGGCTTGTGACGAGTGAAGAGAAGATTAAGCACTGCAATGGTTGCAATGAAGTGATGTGTTTTCCTGGTTATACTTGTCGTGGATGCAAGTTTTATCTCCACAAATCATGCGCTGAATTGCCACCAAAGATACTACACCCTCTTCATCCTCACCCTTTAACCTGCAGTCTTACACATGTTTTTAAAGAGGATGAAGTTTTCATATGTGATGGATGTAGAGATCTCTGCAATTCTGGCTTCAATTTCAGGTGCAGTTGGTGTGGGTTCAACCTAGATGTCAAATGCGCTTCTAAACAACATCAGGAACGCCACCAGACATTCAAAGAACCCACCATTTATCGGTTTTACCACGAACATGCACTCAAGCTATGCAACGTAAGAAAGATAGATTACAAAGATTGCTGTTGTTGCAAACAGAGCATCATCAGTGGTTCAGCTTATTGTTGTTTAGAATGTGAAATCTTCATCCACGAATCCTGTAAGGAGATACCCGAGCAAGTTCAGCACCCATTTCACCCCCAACATCTTCTTCTCTCTCAAGCTATTGAAGTTAACAAATATAAATCACAGCTGGATCATTTTTGCGATGCATGTAGGTTGAAAATCGATGGTATCAAAATAGGCTGTATTGAGTGTAGCTTTCATCTTCATGTCTCATGTGCTAATCCAAATTACAGAGCCCTAAAGCATAACTGTCATAAGCACAATATGTATTATTTTGTTGACGGTGACACAAAAGGGTCTTTTGAATGCAACAAGTGCCATGAGAGGTGCATTAACGAGTCCTTCTACCGCTGCGTGGAGTGTGATTTCAACCTCCATTTGGAATGCATTCCTATACCAAGTGTTGTGACGGTCACACAGAAACATCATCATCCTCTCACTCTTATAGATTCAGTTAAGAAAGACAATTCACTCATCCAATATTTTATGGATTCAAATGATAAAGTAGATTATTCCATGGACTATTATTGCGATGATTGCGAGACACCCGGAAATCCTAAACATCATGCTTATTGTTGTGAGGAATGCATCTACATTGCTCATGTTGAATGTATAATCTCTGAGGTATGTTTATTTTTACATTCTTTTAATTAAGAATTCGATTGCTCTATGTTAGAAGAGATATATATATAGCATATATAATTAGCATCCTTCTTATTATTGTAATTATTATTTTAAAATAGTTTTTTCTTTCTACATACCACCTTATGTTGGTGTGATTCAAACGCACAATGCTACCAAGTTATGTGATCATCATTTACCACCAAACTACATTGTACGGTGATTATTTTAAAGCAGTTTCGGTGCCTGAAATTTCTGAAATATATTCCATGTGTATTTCATCTTCCTATCGTATCATTTTTTATTTTTAAATCAAGATCCTCACATCTTAGGTAAATTTCAATGAAATTATTAAAATTTCATCACCATACCCACGAAATTTCCACAATATAGTTAATTTAAATCTTAAAATCAGAAAATTAGTTATATAATTTCCCACTTGAACATATTTCACATGTTTTGTAATTGCTCTTAGATATTTTGTTGTTCTATATATCAGGATAACACTCCACAGGAGAATCCGTCAAATTTGAATCTTAAACATAGGACAGAGCCAAAGAAAGAGCAAAAGATGAGTGATGAAGCAGACCGTAGCACAGAACAAGCTGCACAAAACATGTCCAAGGTTGGTATAAATTTACTCTATATTAAAAGTAAACTCATGCAGTTACAATAATATTAATGATATTTAGATCTCTAGTTGACAGACAAATTTATTAGTCTACTCCACTGAATTTTGGAGTTTTAATACATGTTGTTTTATCAATTGATTAAAAATCATGTAAACAATTCGCCTTAAACAGAGATCATTGTTGTTTGCTGTTTCAGAAGAATGGTGCTACTACTTCCTTGGATTCCAAGTGTAAGGATAATGAACAACTTTTTAGCCATCCTACCCATCCTTATCATAAGTTGACTTTAGTATTTGAAGAGAAGATTAAGAACTGCAAAGGTTGCCTTGAAGTGATGCGTTTTCCGGGTTATGCTTGTCATGAATGCGAGTTTTATCTTCACAAATCATGTGCAGAATTGCCAACAAAGATACTACACCCTCTTCACCCTCACCCTTTAACCTGCAGTCTTACACATGTTTTTAAAAAGGATGAAGTTTTCATATGTGATGGATGTAGAGATCTCCACAATTCTGGCTTCAATTTCAGGTGCAGTTGGTGTGGGTTCAACCTAGATGTCAAATGCGCTTCTAAACAACATCAGGAACGCCACCAGACATTCAAAGAACTCACCATTTATCGGTTTTACCACGAACATGCACTCAAGCTATGCAACGTAAGAAAGATAGATTACAAAGATTGCTGTTGTTGCAAGCTGAGCATCAGTGGTAAAGCTTATTGTTGTTTACAATGTAAATTCTTCATCCACGAATCCTGTAAGGAGATACCCGAGCAAGTTCAGCACCCATTTCATCCCCAACATCTTCTTCACGCTCAAGCTATTGAGGAGAGGCACTGGCGACGTTGGAATCCCTGTAATGCATGTAGGTTGGCAATCTGTGGTATCAAAATAGGCTGTATTGAGTGTGGGTTTAATCTTCATGTCTCATGTGCTAATCCAAATTACAGAGCCTTAAAGCATAATTGTCATCAGCACAATATGTTTTATTTCCTTAACAATTTCGCAAGAGAGCATTTTCAATGCAACAATTGCCATGGAGGATTTCGTGATGATGAGGCCTACTACCATTGTGTGGAGTGCAATTTCGACCTCCATTTGGAATGCATTCCAATACCAAGTGTTGTGACGGTCACACAGAAACATCATCATTCTCTCACTCTTATAGATTCAATTAAGGAAGACAATCCACTCATCCAATATCTTATGGATTCAAACGATAAAGTAGATTATTCCATGGACTATTATTGTGACGTTTGCGAGACACCGGGAAATCCTAAACATCATGCTTATTGTTGTACTGAATGCATTTATATTGCTCATGTGGAATGCATTATCTCTAAGGTATGTTCATATTTACACACATAATTAGCATCCTTGTTATTATTATGATTATTATCCGTAAATAGTTGCAGTGTCCAAATTTCTTTTAAAATTTCTTCCAAGTGTATTTCATTCTTCTTATTATATATATATATATATATATATTTTATCAAGATCCACACCTGTATCTTAGGTAAAGGGGTTCTCAGTTATCATCTATAAAATATATATATAAAAAAAATATATCTTATATTTAAAATTCAATGAAATTATTTAAATTGCATAAAAATAAAATAAAATCACAGTATAGTTATTTAAATCTTAAAATCAACCATATATAATTTCTTATAGCTGGTACGTACTCAACAAAATTTGTTATATAATTTCATACTCGAACATCTTTCACATATTTCTAATTGTTGGTAGGTAAATATTTTTGTTCTATTAGGACACAACACTCCACCGGAGATTCTATCAAATTTGAATCCTACACATGGGGCAGAGCCAAAGAAATACGAGTGATGATGAATGAGACTTTCACCTTGCAGAATTAGACTGTGGCACAAAACATGTCCAAGGTTGGTATAAATTTACTCTGTTACAATAATTCAGAGACAAATGTATTAGTCAGTCTACTCCATTGAATTTTGTTTTTGCATTTGGGAGTTTTAATACATGTTCTTTCATTAATTTTCTATTAAAAATCATGTAAATAGAGATTGTTGTTTTCTCTTTCAGAATGGTGCTACTTCCAAGCAGGGCCAGTCTTGACGTATTAGAGGCCGGGGGCGAAAATTCTGAAAAGGGCCCTTTATTCATAATTTTTTTTTTTTTTTTGAAAGATGACTTCTGATTTTTATTTTTTAAAAAATATATTGTATATTACAAAAATGAATATTTTTTCAAAGACAAGACTCAAAGCAAAAGCTAGGAGAGAAGAAAAAACAGCCTAGAGGCTAAAGTGGTGCCTGTGGTGGCTTGTCATAAATGTCACTTATTAATTTCCAATACTACAAATACTACAAAGACAAAAAAAAAAAAGACTAAAACAGTAAAACCCAATACTACAAAGACTTTAATAAAAAAAAAAAGTTGGGGCCCAAGGCAGTTGCACTTGGTGCACCATTCCAGGGCCGGCAAGTTCCAGGTGTAAGGATAATACAGAGAGGAAATTACAAAGACAAAAAAAAAATAAAAAAAAAATAAAAAAAAATAAAAAATGTTAAGTTTACGCTACCTGAACAAATGATTAGGTGACTTGGACAATTGGTTACACAATTATTAAGTATAAAGAAAATGCAATCAATTTGTATGCCTTATAAGGAGTTTTTGAAGTGACATTTTACAGATTTTAAAAATATATATAGTGTTTCTTTGTGTTTATTATTGATAGGAAATGATACATTAATATAATTCTCTTACTAATATTTTTTCTGTGAGAAAAGCAATAGGCGCACAAACTTAGAGCATCCCAAAAGGCTCTTCAAATGAGATATTTGTTAAAGTCAAAAGAGCCACATCAGCATATTTTGCTCCAACAGACTCTTCAAATGAGATTCTTCAAATAAGATTTTACTTCTCTCTCTTCAATATTGAAGAGCAACTTCTCCCTCTTCAATTATTATTATATTATTTTTTATATCATATCATCATTAATATTTGACATTTATATCTTTTTATCTTTTAAATTAAATTCAATTAATATATAATAAGTTTTAATTTATAAATTTTATCATCATAAAAATTATACCATTAGAAAGATCTCATTTAGATATTTAAAATGAGATTAATATTGAATATTTAATAATAACATATTATTATATCTAACTTGAAAAAAAATGAAGGGTAATTAGATTTGTTGGGAGAGAAATTTGGGTGCTTTTATTAAAATAATATAAACTTATTTCTAATTGAATAGTCTTTTGGAGGGGCTTATCTTTTTTGACTCTTCAAATTGCCACATAGGTAAACAAATAAATATTTGAAAAGTGAAAATAGAGGAGTCTTTTGAAGATGCTTTTACTACACTTACCAAGACTTTTCACAAACACCTTGTTATTCTTATCAAACAACATCAATATTGCATGGGGTCACACTACGGTACGATTATTAACTGAAGTAACAGATAATATTACATCTAACCAACGGATTGTATCCATTTATTTCTCAAGCAATGCTATTTGTTTGAATTTGATATTTAAATATGATGTTTAAATGATGTAACAACAATCCAATTCATTAATTTAAATCATGTAAATTTAATACAATTTAAATAAATGGATTATACTTGTCATGTCATTTGGCGGCAAATAGCATCGATAAAAACTCACTCACTCTCTCATTCTCAACCTATCTCTCTCTCTCTCTCTCTCTCTCTCTCTACATCCTCTCTCCATTCTCACGTTGACCCTAATTTTCACTCCAAATTTCAATTTCTGGGAGTGAACCTCAAAAGGGCTTCAAGGGAAAAGGGAAAGAATGAAGTCGTAGACCAGGTTTGGAAGGTTATAAGGTCATCGAGTACTGCAAGAAGCACGTCGAGTCCCCTAAGTCAGACAATCGATACACCGGCACCGTCGACGACGATCTCAAGGCCTGGGACTCTGAGTTCGTCAAAGTCGATTAGGATACCCTCTTCGATCTTATCCTCGTCAGTCATTCTTTCTCTTTCTTATTTTTTTTTTTCTCATCTATGTAACTTGATTTGATCGGTTCGGATCTTTGCTTTTTCGGGTATTGATTTTGATTGTTCTTGTTCGGTGATTTTCTAGGGTGGTTGCTACTGTTTCTATTAAACGCGATGCCGGCGTCGTTCCCGCAGTACGTGACAGAAGCGATCACCGGGCCGATGCCAGACCCGCCGGGACTGAAACTGCAGAAGGAAGGGTTGAGGGCGAAGCACCCGGTGGTGTTTGTTCTGGGGATAGTCACTGGCGGGTGGTGAGTTGTACAAAAGGTAATTAATTAATTATTTTAAAAAAATGTTGATTAGTGTTCTATTTTTGTTTTTCATTTTTGTTAAGTTTATAAGTGTGTCAAGCTAAAGGGCAAAAAAGTTGAAGTTATAAATGGTAGCTGACATGTAGGTGTAGTAAAGTGAGAAACTGAGAATGTGATCTCTCCTTGCGTGAAATGTAAGGACATTAGTATTTGATGACTTAGAATGCACAAAGTAGTTGTATCAATTGAATGAAAAAGATGAGCGGCTTTTGTTCAGTGTTGGTTTTTATACTCATATAGCTAAAATTTACATGTGGGAGAATTCTGAACAATAAATTCTAGTGTACTAGTGGTGGGATGATGTGTTATCTGGTTTCTCTTTCTTAAACTTTTGGGAAACAGTTAGGTGGACAAAAACTTCATTAACAAAGTTGGTTAATTAAATGAAATTGTAGTGTTTTATTATGATAAATGCGATTGTTGAAGGGTAAATTGCAGTTTTGATGTTAGCAAATTCTTTTTTGATTATAAGGATGATGTTAAAAGGCCTAATTTTTGCTGTTGAGATTTTCTAATGGTCAACAATGTCGCACTGATCATCAGTGGTTTACTCGTGGACACTCTGCTTTTTCATGCTTCAGTGCTGCTAAACCTGTTTTTTTTTAATGATATTTGAAGGAGCTGTTCAAATACCTTTTTGAGTGTTTTTTTGTTGTTGTGGCAAAACCAAATTCCCTTCAAGACTTAGATCATAGGGAGAACAATTTTATAAACAATGCTTAGTTTTTAATGGCTATCTTTTGAGTGATATGCATTGAGACAACAAAGAGGGTTTTGAAGATTATAAAGGGGAGGAAGTTAGTACTTTATGGGGTAAATTCACTTTTGAGGTTTTATATCTTCTGAGTTTAAAGATGTGTAATTCATCATACAACAAAGTTAAGAAGTTCTATTGGCTTGATAGATATGTTTCTTTTATTTTTTGAGGATTGCTTTTTTGAATCCCTTATGTTTAGGCCAGCCTTGTTAATTGTACATATTTAGCTAATTCCTTATATATCTTTTTAGGACGTGATCTTTTTCTTCAATTTCCTTTTGTCATATTTTCTTTCTCTTTACATTTTCTCTAGTGCAAAAAGAAAAAAAAAATGTCTAGTCTCCGGTATTAGCTGCTCTTTTAACCGGGCAGTTTTTAGGTTGTCTTTCTGTATTTTATGAAATGGGTTGAGGCACCAACACCAATGGGTGGTGGGGGTGGGTCAGATTGGTGGACCATTTTCAGGTGTTCCAAAAGCAGTCTCTGGACTATTTTCAACTGAAGCTGTGAATAGAATCTGGTCTTGTTGTGACTTGTCTTATTGACTCTTTTTTTTTTTCTTCAGTTATTTACCTATCTTTATCCTTATTAACATTGTTTTCTAAATATTATGTAAAATACTAAAATTAATGTACGATGGTGTGGACACCTATTACAATACATGTCATTCCTTTTACTGAATTTCTGACATTGATCAATCCTAGGCCAGGGCTTTCACAGAAATTATATTGCACTGGCATTTGTTAAAAGCAGAGAGTTGTTTTTATGTTTCTTCCTTCTCTTTGTTTTCTCTTGAGTCCAAACCTAAAAGAGAAAATCAGAGTATCTTTTCCTAATAGGTAAGGTTGATTCCTGTTAAGGCACAGGGTATTGTTTAGTATTTCCACTGGTATAACAGTTGTAACAGATTCTATTCTGTTCAGTAGCATTAGCTAAGAGATACCGCCAGACAACACTCTTTTATTGCATGAAATTAGTAATCTAGATGAATATTTTATTTTATATAGTCATCGATATTTGTTTATTGGAAAAATCTATTTGGGCATTTATAATTCCATTATCGTTTAATTGTTAGGTTTTTGGTCTATTTAAAGATTCTCATATTCTTGTATTTTTGGCTTTGATATCATTCTATTACATGTCTGAAACAGCTTTGATTTTTTTTTTTTTATGGCTGCATTTGTGATGCTGCCTTTGTTCTCTCCAAATTGGTCCAAATTGGCTGCATTTTTTTTTATGGCTGCATTTGTGATGCTGCCTTTGTTCTCTACATTTGTGGTTAAAACTTAAGCATTTAATACATTAATGTCATCTAAATTGGTTCTTTACATGTAAAACATGCATATTTCTTTTCAATTCCTTTTCAGCTCGCAAATCCTTAAACAGGGCTTTCGTGCCAGGTTTTTTGGATAACGACCTGTTTGGTCTTCAAACTTTACAACAACTAATGCTGATGACCCGTACATGGGATTCAACTATGTCAATGATTCCAAAAGGCGGGGATACTATTTGGGGCGATCTTGATTGGTCACCTGAAGGGGGCTATTTGTGTAGTGCAAAGAAGCTGAAGAACAATGATACTGCTGGACAAAATTTGAATCAAAGTTTGGCCAAGTCAAAAGGTGTGAATTATGAGAGAATGATCTCATTTGGGAAAGATGTGGCTGAGGCACATGAGAAATGGGAATTAGGGGTATGAAAGCTGTTGCCGATTACAAGATTTATTACACAACTCGATCAATTTTGGATCTACTACATTTTGTTGCCCCTAAGCTGATGGCACGTGAAGGTGCTCATTTTTCACATGGAATAGCTGAGAATCTGGATGGCCCGAAATAGAAACAAAGTGAGATTCTTTGAAGCTTCTCTGTAATTTTTAACAAATTTGAATAATATTTAGGTGATGCCTTAATAATTAGGTTGTATAAAACATATTCATATGTAAGTTTGCAATACGCGCGCAACATGAACAATAGTTCCACATCATCCTCCTAAAATCATAAATAAAAGGGAGAATCGCAAATACCCCCCAAACTTTTAAGCTAATGGCAAATTAAACCCTCTGGTTTGAACAATCAGCAAACAACCCCCCACAAATTTGAACAATCAGCAAATAACCCCCTACAAATCAGCAAATAACCCCCTACATGCAGTAAAAAATGCAAGGGTTCTTAACGGTAGGGGGTTGTTTGCTGATTGTTCAAACCAGAGGGTTTGATTTGCCATTAGCTTAAAAGTTGGGGGGGTATTTGCGATTCTCCCTAAATAAAAACAATAAAATATTTGTTATTGTTAAATGAATAAGTTTACATACGCCCGCAAACATTTGCATGCACCAATTCGATTGGTCTAGTTATTCATTCCAATTATTTCCAAATACACAGCTCGATTCGATTGAAAGAATTCTATGTATAAAATTTTGATTAGACAAAATTTACAAGCTTCTAAAATTCAAATGCCCCTTATGAAAAATCTTATTTTTCACCATAAGAATTTTATCAATAAATCCTTCTTACTCTTATCATGGTACACAAAACATGCCTAATTCTCAAAAACAACATAAAATCCTTCCGATAAATATTTCCTAACACTTGGTAAATTTGTATCAAATTCAGGAAAATACAGTCATACAGAAGTTCAAAACATTTTTTATGTTGTCATTTTCTCATTATTTTACGAGAGCTTCTTTTGACAATCCAATTGTTTCTTTTTACACTTCATTTCTAAAAACACTCCATCTTCAAAATTTTAATTTTAAAAAATTCTAAAGACACTTCATTTTGTTACAAAATTATCCATTTTATCTTTTTTGAATTAAATTATTAAAAAAGGAAATTATTTCTCTTAAATCATTGTATTAATTATTACATATTAAATACTCTCTCCTAAATTTTTAATTACCATATTAAACTCTCTCCCCTCCAATACATATCTCTAATTTCCTATCTCCATTCTTTCTCAAACAAAACTAACAGTTAAGAAAAAAAAAAAAAAAAACTTACTAATAAACTTGATTTTTAGGAACCATATGTATGTATATATTTAAAAAAAAAAAAAAAGAATAAATTTATATATATTACTGTTAGTAAAAAACTAAAATATTCATAAGTTTTTTTTTTCTTTAACTATTAATCAAAAAGTATGAAAATATTATTTTTATTTATTTTTTTTTGAAAAAATGGAGAGAGATAAAGTAGGAAAGAGTGTTTAATATGGTAATAACAGATATAAGAGAAAGAGCTTAATACGTAATATTAAATATAATGATTTAGGAGAGAGAATATATATTTTTAATAATTTAATTAGTTTGGAATGTCTTTAATTTTTTTTTTGTCCTTTTTAGTAATTTTAATTTAGGTTAAAATTGTCATTAATAAAAAAAATTAAATTGGAGTGTGAATAGATAATTTGTGGATTGCAAGGAGAAGCTCTCTTATTTTACCTTCACTTGTCTTTACCATGTCATCTTGATCTTAACATATTCCATCACCCATATCCAATGCGGTATTCATTGACTTACCTAAATTAATGGAAGTCTTCATGTCCAAATTGACGTAAGTCTCCAATTTTGATGTCATGTGATTGATGCAACTGCTATACATATACCAAGCATTGTTAGCACACTTAGTAGAATAACATGTAAAAAGTAAATTTTTAGATTCTTCCTTTTTGTTCCTCGCTAAATTTTGCATGTTTTTCCTTCAATCCGCAATATCTTTCAATATTGCCAAATTTCTTGCAATGATGTCGAAATGAATACATTACAAAAATTTAGAACAATTATGGTCCGTTCGATAATGTTTTTGCTGTTTTTGTTAATGCTAACAATTGTATAAGTGGCAAACAATTTAGTAAATTATATGAATTCTATAAATAATTTAGTAGATAATATGAATTCTAATTATAGATGTCTATAAATAAATTTTTATTTTTGATTTGAAATGTTTGGTTGAATGATAATAATTTTATTACTTGAAAATATAAATTTTAAATTATAATATAATTATACAGTGATCACACTGGGGGATGCATCATGCATCAGATGTACTCAAGATCTTCTCTAGTAAATTAATCTACAATAAGAACTAGTTCATAAACATTTATGCTGATTTGTTTACTGAACAAGATTTATGAGAGAAACTTTAAACTTATATCGTCAAGTCATGTCCTTGTTTCACAATCCTGAAATATTTTAATAGCTCAAAACAAAATAATATAAAAAAATCATGCTCTGAATAATATTATTAAAAAAAAAATTAGTTTATAACAAAATGAATGAATAATGATATTTTGAGTTAATAATTTATACCAACAATTATAGGCATGAGGAATATGTTGTTGCGAGGAACGTTCGTGATGGTATATGTTGACTAGTTCATTAAACAAGTTTAATGTACGTTGAACTTGTTTATGAAAGTATACGTTGACTTGTTCACTCAGCGTTAAGTGGAATTTTAAACTTTTTCAGCCATATTGAACTTGTTCATTAAAGTTTAAATTGACTTGTTCAATGAACAAATTTTACGTTGAGAGAAACATTAACTTGTTCACCGAACAGGTTTAACGTTGGGATGAACGTAAAACTCATTCAATCTATGTTAAACTTGTTCATGAAGATTTAAGTTGACTTGTTCACTGAACACGTTTAACTTTGATATGAACGCTAAACTCGTTCAACTTATGTTGAATTTGTTCATGAAAGTTTACGTTAACTTGTTCACCGAATAAGTTTAACATTGAGATGAACGTTAAACCCGTTCAACCTACGTTGAACTTGTTTATGAAGGTTTATGTTAATTTGTTCACCGAACAAGTCTAATGTTAACATAAACGTTAAACTCGTTTAACCTATGTTGAACTTGTTCATGAATATTTACGTTAACTTGCTCATCGAATAAGTTTAACGTTGAGATAAACGTTAAATTCGTTCATGAAGGTTTACGTTGACTTTTTCACCGAACGGGTTTAGCGTTAAGAGGACTTTTAAACTCGTTCAACCTACGTTGAACTTGTTCATGAAGATTTATGTTAACTTGTTCACCGATTGTTCATGAAGGTTTACTTTAACTTGTTTACCGAATAAGTTTATCGTTGACATGAACGTTAAACTTGTTCAATCTACGTTGAACTTGTTCATGAATGTGTACATTGACTTGTTCAGTGAACGAATTTAACGTTGAGAGGAACATTAAACTCGTTCAACATACGTTGATCTTGTTCATGAATGTATACCTATTTTGACTTGTTCACTGAACGAGTTTAACATTTAGAGGAACATTAAACCTGTATAACCTATGTTAATCTTGTTCATGAATGTATACACTACAAGAAATTTAGTCTATGACAACATTCAATAACAACATACATGAGGTATAGGTTGAGAAAACTCATCTATCGCGACACACACAAAATGTGTGTTATGGAAGTGACTTACGGCAACACGCAAGCGTATATTGTCAATAAGAAGACACATACGACAACACACAATCGATGGATGTTGTGAAAAGTCACTTATTGCAACATACATTGCACGTTGTTAAAAGAAAAAAACATAATATATAACAACGCACAAACTTCACGTGTTGTTAAAAAGTAAGTATTTATCATACCTTTTTAGATTGAAATGCAACTACAAATGACAACAATATATTTCCATGGCATGTTATAATAAGAGGGGAAGACGTAAAAAATTAATAATAATAAGTCCCTCAACCTCTAGTTTCTTTAAATTGAAGTCCATTCAACCATCAAAACATCATCCAATGTGACCCGGTGGTAAAAGACTTTCATCCAGTTATCTAACAATTTTTTGACCAGTCAAAAGGGATCCCGAAAATTTCAAAAATTCCATGATCTTTCACATGATAACAGATAATTAATATATATATATATATAAACATCTATTCAACTTAATTATCAATCTAGTCGATGGATGTGTACAGTGTATGTACATATGGAAAATTTCTTGCACTTTACATCACAATAATCAATTAGTCATCACACTCAGGCTTCCCATGCCTTTGCAGTTTCGCACATAATTTGCCTTAGAGTCTTAGAGATTGGAAATCAGTTTAAAGTATTCTTCTCAGCACCCAAACTCATAATATCAAAATTTTATTTTTTAATTTTTTAAATAAAAGTTATCCGGATCACAAAAAGAATTAGAAAAATAAATTTACAAAACTACAGTCTTTGAATTCTACACAAACCCCTAAAATAACTATATCAATAAATAAGAATATAATATGAGTATTTTCTCACTTGATGGACTTTGAAAGATCAAAGATATGATATAAAATAGTGAATATGAAATTTGAGTTTTCTCTACGAAGTACAAACCAAAAGTTCCATAAACCTTTTTGGAAGTTGTTACCGAATAGAAAAATTAAATAGTTTCGATAACTTGGTTGTGGGAGTAGTTAGTGCAAAACATGAAGCATTTTTTGGTACAACATACTACACCCAAAATTTCCATAAAGATTGTATAAACCATGCATGTGACCAGTTTCTTCTTCATAGAGAACTCATGACTTAATTGGTTCAAGTAAAACAAACATAAATTTGGTGAAATTGTTAGGTGTACCTAACTTAAATCGTTAGATGAGGGTAATTAAACATTCACTAATTTAATCAATATTTCTAAGTATATAATTTTATTTAGCATGAAATATATGTCAAGAACCATATACATACATCCGTAACCACTCTAACACAGTAAAAACAAAGAACCCAGTGCAACATTAAATTAGTTGCACTTTAATCTATCAAAGCTACTTCTAACATGCCTTGGAACATTACACTCGTTCAACATACGTTGAACTTGTTCATGAATGTATATGTACATTAACTTGTTAACTGAACAAGTTTAACATTTAGAAGAACATTAAAGTTGTACAATCTACGTTAAACTTGTTTATGAATGCATACACTATAAGAAATGTAGTCTATGACAACATTCAATTAACAACATACATGAGGTATAGGTTGCGAAAAGTCATCTACCACAACACACACAAAATGTGTGTTGTGGAAGTGACTTACAGCAACAAACAAACGTATGTTGTCAGTAATAAGACACATACGACAACACACAATTGAGGGATGTTGTGAAAAGTCACTTATTGCAACATACATTGCACGTTGTTAAGAAAACATAATATATAATAACACACAAACTTCATGTGTTGTTAAAAAGTAAGTATTTATCAACACTCAACTTCGTGTGTTGTTAAATTACTCAACACTCAACTTCGTGTGTTGTTAAATTACTGGGATTCAGCAACACATTTTTACCAGTTGTTAAAAAGCTAGTATTTAGCAACACACATCTTCACGTGTTGTTAAAAAGTTAGTATTTAGCAACGCACAGTTTCGAAAGTTGTTAAGACTTTAGGATTTAACAACGTACATCTTCGCATGTTAAAATTCATGTATTCCGCAACACGCTATTATTGTATGTTGTCGTAGAGATATCTTTAGCAACATATATTTTTGTATGTTGGCGTAGAGATATCACTAACATCATACGTTTTTGTATGTTGTAGTAAATATATCTTTAGCAACATGCATTTTTTTTGTATGTTGTCGTAGAGTGACAAATAACAACAAACATTTCTTGTATGCTGTGGTAAAGATAACATTAGTAACATACAATTGTATATTGTCAAAAGTCTAATTTTTATTTTTTATTTTTATTTTTAAAACAAAGTCTACTGTTTTTTTAACAACATTTTATCCACATTAACAAAGGTCTATAAAATTATTAAATTTATTTAAACGTTAATGTTTTTTAAAAAATAATGGCGTTGTTATCACCTATAAAATTATTTTCTACAATAATTTAATCTAACCACTCTAATTTAAAAATTAAAAATTCATTTATAAATAGAAAACTATGTGTATATTAACAATATATAGAAAGATATATAGCAATACCTAAATTATTATATTCTAATTTATTATTTTGATTTTTTAGATCTTTAAGTCTATTTAATCTCATGTATTCTTGTTTACTGCAGAATATATATAAACATTTAGGGAGTCATGAAATTAGAAGCTTAACATTTTATTTTGATGTTGTTGTATGTGTCTTGTTATTGCCAACACATGTTTGTGCTTTGATGTAAGTTACTTTTACAACACACATTTTTTGCGTGTTGCGGTGACAACATGCATTTTTATTAAGTTGTCAAAAGTTTTATTTTATTTTATTTTATGATTATTAACATTCTTTTCTTATTTACAAATGTTTTCTAAATTATTAAATTTATTTAAATATTAATTTTTAAAAATAATGGTGTTGCTATCCCTCGCAAAATTACAAATTTAAGCTAGCTACTTTTTTAAATGAGAACAATATTTATCCAAAAATGTTACCAGAAAAATAATGCTAAAATGCAACAACTAAAATTGTGCAAATGATGAAGCATGTGAGATGCCAAGATTATGAAAATCATGAAATTATAGTGCGAGTGATACGAATTTATTTCCTTCACATTTTTTTTCAAGAGTTTTTTTACAATTCAATTTTTTAAATGGCTTGTGGAAGTGGAAGTAGAGCTGGAGATGCTCTGATGCCTCCAAGGTGTTCCATTTCCAAGACTAGTAAGGGTCGTATGTTAGAACCGGTGCCGGTCCAATTGGACAATATCGGTTATGACGATAGCCATGAGTTCCTGCAACGACAAGCCTATCTTGAATACCTAAACATTCCTAATCCCCCTTTAATATTTTTTGAACAAGATGCTAGCCCCAATATCACAAGCCAATCAGAAAATATGCTTGATCCCCCTCCAAATTATTATTTGTAGTACCACCTACTAAAGAGAACTTAGAGAAGGCTGAGAAGCATCCCAAATCGATCTCTTCGTATACCATATGAAGAAAATTACGAAAGAGGATGGAAGGATAGTAGCGGTTTGCAATTACTGCCACAAAGAATTTAAGTACAGTAAATCTAGAGGAAATGACACATATTGGAAGCATATAATGACCCGACATCCAGCCGAACATGCCAAGTCGAGTACACAAACTCAAATTTCCAAGTTCGCTACCCCTGACACTCAATTATTTAAACATAGTGATCAAACTAATAGAGAAGAATTAGTTAGAATAGTTGTTGTTGAACATTTACCTTTTGGTTTTAGTGAAAATGTTGGTTTTATTAATTATTGTCATAGAGCATTAAATCCTACTGCATGTCGTGTTCCTAGAACCACTATCACACATATACCTTATGATATTTATAAAAGAGAAAAAAAGATTTTGAAAATGTTTTTTGAGAACTATAAAGATCGTGTTTCCGTTTGTGCCGACATATGGAGTTACCATTGGCGAACACATTCATACTTGGGTTATTGGGTGTGACTTGTCATTATATGGACAAATTAAGCATGGACAAAGCAAAAAAGAATTATTGCATTTAGAATTTTTGATGATGCAATACTATTGCTAATATTTATAAAAATATGAAAATTAGTTTTGAAGAGCTTACAATTGAAAGCAAAATTTTTGCAATCGGTTTTGACAATGCTTCCAACAATACGGAAGCTATTCATGCTTTAATTGATTTATGCAAACCTTATTTTGGTACTAAATTTTTTCATTAAAGATGTGCTTGCCATGTTTTAAATTTATTTGTTCAAAGTGATTTACAAATTCATCAAGCTTTTATTAAACCTATTAAAGATGCCCTTTTTTATTTGTGGAAACATCCTGCTACGATGAAAGCATGGGTTAGATTTTGTAAACAGTAGGTAGTCGTCCCATTAGATTTTTTTTTTTTGTGATGTTCCAACACGTTGGAATTATACTTATAAATTGCTTTCTGAAAGTTATGATTATAGAGATTTATTAGTTTCTTTTATGCAATATAATGTTAATCACATTAATCTTTATCTACACCTTTGGGATCTTTGTACAAAAAATTATAATTTGTTAAAAGTTTTTAATAATGCTACTGACAATTTTTCGGGTATTTATTATCCTACTACTCAATTATTTATTATTGAGAGTTGTAATATTATTGGTGCATTTTTTGAGTGTTCATCCGATATACAATTACAGGCCTGCATTGAAGCTATGAAAAAAAAAAAATTGTTAGACTATTATAGGGAGTTTCCAACTATTTATTTGATTGTATTGTGTATTGATCCACGTTATAAATTAGAAAATTTGTCTAATTATTTAACTCTTTATTATGATTGTTTTGAAATAGAAGTAGATATTCATGCTTCTTGTTCTACAATTAGGGCATTATTTTATGAGTTATATGATGAATATCGTAGAATTTATGGTCCATCACTAAAATTTTTCCATAAACTCAAACAGTATCCCATACTCGATCCTCCGTATTTTGGGGTTAGGGTCTCAACTTTTATCCCAAAAGACCAAAAATTTACGAGCTTCTTCATCAAGCTCAACCCCAACCCCATCATCATATTCCGAGATTGAAACTTATAACAGTACCGGTTTTGAGTTTATGGGAGATGGTCATGTGGAATAATTTGATATCTTACATTGGTGGAGGGATCATGAAAAGCACTTCCCAATCTAGGCTATTATAGCCAAACAAATTCTTACAACATCAGATTATACGGTGGCCGTGGAACAAGAGTTTAGCGCTGGTGGAAATATACTGGACGAAAGACGTTCTCTTTTGAGTCCACCATCAATTCAAGTCCAAGTTTATGTTGATGATTAGACTAAGGTGTAAAATAGACAGCAGGAAATCGATCAGGAAACACTCTACGATTTCTTCAACGATGACAACACCACTGGAATGGAATGCAGTGATTAGTTACAGTCCTAACTCCCAACGTTAACTCACTTCACTGAACCAAAAATAAAAGGTAAAAGAACAATGTGGCCTTTGATTCCATTAAACCCCAAAAGGATATGTATACAACTTAATTATGGTACAAATTAAGTATAAGGCCAATTTAAATTTTTTAGTTATATTTCAATTTATTTTTTTAGTGTTTTATATATTTATTTTATTTTTAATTTAGGCTTACCTAAGCAACTTCATTTACAATTTATATCATTACATATTTACATGTCTAATTTTTTGTAGTTAGTTAAAAAAAAATAAATAAAAAACCGAACCGTCAGAACCGAAAAACTGATGTAGTGGAAGCTCTGTTGAGAAAAACCGCAAGAAACAATTTGAAAATGACCTACTAAAGTTCCGTTGATTCGCGCATGAATATCAGAATATTAGGCTTCAAATTCGTTGATTCATTAGAATACCGAAATTAGATGGAATTAGAGAAACTCTAAATTTTATAAATAAAAAATTGATTAGCCTTTCGGCTTACATCTTTATTTAAAGCAAATAAAACCTAAACCTAATCCTAATCGTATTCCTTGAAAAACAAGAAAACGAGCCTAAATAGGAAAAACTACCAAAAAAGGAAAAAATGAGATTAAAACAAAAACTAATTCTATTAAGAATCCTAAGCACCCCGGAATTGACGGAAGTCAATTCGGACTTGGGAAACTCGATTTATTGCAAAAACGAAACTTTTCTAAAAAGGCAAAAACGGCCTTTTCAGGGTCTAAACGATGGAATTTGCCCAAAAAAGGGCATGCATCACGACCAAAGGTCGTGAATTTGAAAGCTCAGGCCGATTCACATTAACAGTAAAAATCTCACGTCATTCTGACTCCGTTGCCCGGACTAATAGGATTGAAATGGTCTATTTCCTTGGTCTTTTTCCTATCCCACCCCTCCATGAACTCCAATGCCAAATAATCTATTGCTGCTGCATCAAAAACCTAAACCGGAACTGCCGCGGTTCCAGTTCTGGTTCTAGATCCCTCTGGAACCTGAACTGGCGGTTTGGAACAAGAGCCGAACTGCGGTCACCTCTAGACTCACTAGTTTGGTGCCAACTCGACATCAGCTGGATGTTAACTCGATAACGATTCCTTCTTTAACCGACTCAGTTTGTCGCTCGCTGAGTCTCGTCTTTGCAACATTAACCAATTTTGCCATCTGAATCCATCACATTGACAGGTATCTTCTCTTCTTTTACTACTTTTACTTGATTTTTGGTTTTTTTATTCTGGAAATTGATTTCTATGTGTTTTTGCATGCAAATGAGGAAATCTGTTGATTTCATGATTTGTTATTGTTGACTGGTTTTCACCATTTTCGATTGCTTTTAGTCATATATTGAATTTAACAGCAATAATAATAATAAAAAGATGATGATAGATGAAAACTGAAGAGTGTACGGATCTGTTTGATTGTTGCTATTTTTAATGTGATAATGTAAAGTTTTGTTGAATTGTTCATTTAGTTAACTAGGTTACTAAATGGATGTGTTGCCTTGTTTCTTTCAAATTCTAAAT
This sequence comes from Acer campestre, assembly GCA_954870605.1. Classification (NCBI taxonomy): domain Eukaryota; kingdom Viridiplantae; phylum Streptophyta; class Magnoliopsida; order Sapindales; family Sapindaceae; genus Acer; species Acer campestre. The sequence goes on along the minus strand of OX940801.1, from coordinate 15,146,020 downwards.
TTTCTTTAATCTATCCGAATCAGAATCTTATGTTGGAGCATTTTTTTGTTATATATTCTTGCATCATCAATGGACTTTTGATAGATAAAATTCTGCAAATATTATCTACAAGGCTTTGCACAAGTATAAGTCACTGTTGTTAGAAAGATAAACTTAAACTCTGATGTTTCCTGTTTTTAGTAGTAGTCTATTTGTGTATATACCCTTTCCTATTGTAACTCCTTCCTTATAGCTAGATACTTAGTTTAGTAGTTTACGGTTTCCTACTTGTAATAGAATACAAACTCTTGATGTACAAATACTGGTTCTGAGATCAATAACAATAATTAATCAGAATATATTTTTCTCTCATCTTTTCATGGTATCAGAGCTAGGTTAACATCCTGACTCAAAACATCGCTGCACCTTAAGTTCTCGTGTAGCTTCTCCTTATTCCTTTCACTATTATGGCCAACGATCAAGAAACTCCTTCCGCCTCTAGCACATCCAAATCAGCATAAATTGCAGCCTCTAACACAACAAAAACAGCAGCATTTACAGATGTCTTGAAAGTAGACATGTCCAATCCCTATTTCACTCATCATTCAGATCATCCAGGTTTGGTCTTGATTTCCAAACCTCTCACTGGAGACAACTATTCTACTTGGAAACGGGCCATGACTCAGGCTCTGAATTCTAAAAACAAGCTAGGTTTTGTCAATGGCTCAATCAAAACCTCTTCCGAAGAAACTGATCCTGAAGGTTATGCAACTTGGTCCCGGTGCAATGATATGATCCATTCCTGGATCGTCAACACTCTTAGTCCGGAAATTTCAGACAGTGTGATATATTATTCATCCGCTCACGAGGTTTGGGAAGACCTTTGTGAGCGATTCTCTCAAGGCAATGCTCCTCGTATCTTCGAAATTCAGCGGGACATAGCCTATTTTCGACAAGAGCAACTTTCTGTTTCTGCTTATTACACAAAATTGAAAGGCCTATGGGATGAACTTGCTTCTTACAACGACACAATACATGGAACACAGCAAGATCAACAAAAATTAATGCAATTTCTAATGGGATTGAATGACTCTTACAGTGCTGTTCGTGGACAAATCCTCCTTATGAATCCTCTGCCTTTCATCCGTCAAGCATACTCCTCGGTTTCCCAAGAAGAGAAGCAGCGACTCCTGAGTTCCACATCTGCTGCATCTGATTCTACCAGCAGCGCTGCCATGACAGTTCGAAGCACCAACGTCGGCAGCAGACCCACTTCGGCAAGGTTCGAACGTCCTAATCGTTCATATGGTTCATCGGATTTTTGTTCGCAAGAGAAGCCAACAGAAAATCTCAGTGGAGGACGTTAAGATCGGCGCCGTTTTGGTTCGGGCAGAGGACACCCAAATTGTACTCACTGTGGCGATGTGGGTCATTGGATCCAGACTTGCTATCAGCTTCATGGGTACCCAGCAGGTCATCCAAAGGCCAAGCACAATACAGGCCCAAACCCAAAACGTTTTAGCACTGATAATACCCATGCAGCGAATCATGTATCAAAATCTATTTCTACAGTGGACAGGAATCATATGGTTGGAATTTCGGAAGCCCAATTGCAGCAACTTTTATAGCTTCTTGACAACAAAAATGAAGGATCCGGCACACAAGCTAATGCCGTAAACAAACCAGGTTTGTCTACAATTACCTCACGTAATTGGATCATTGACAGTGGTGCGACAGACCATATTGCTTCATCATCCAAATTATTCTTCCACAAAGATAAAAAATGTTCATTATCTCCTGTATTGTTGCCTAGTGGAGAAAGAGCCAATATTGCTGCAAAAGGATCACTCCCTTTGAACTCTATTTATTATTTGCATGATGTATTATGTGTACCTACATTCAAAGTAGATTTAATGTCAGTGAGTCGTCTGACGAAGGGCCTGAATTGTTCAATAACTTTTTTTCCTTACTGGTGTATTTTGCAGGATCTGGCTACGAAGAGGATGATTGGTTTGGGTAAACAGCGTGATGGATTATACTATTTGGTGGCATTAGCAACGAAGCAACCTATGACCGACTCTCATTCACCCACAAATCGACCAGCCTGCAATGTCATCGTCTCATCCACCAATCTCTGGCATAACCGTTTAGGCCACACATCTTCCTCTTGTTTAAATTTCATTGCAAATTTTTTTAAAAAATTTTCTGTTGAGTCCAATAATGTTTGCCATATATGTCCTTTGGCTAAACAGTGTCGTTTACCTTTCAGTTCTAGTGTAATCTCATCTATTAAACATTTTGAATTAATTCATTGTGATATTTGGGGTCGTTATCGACATCCTTCTATTTCTAGTGCTTATTACTTTCTTACTATTGTTGATCATTTTACTCGTTTTACATGGATTTTTTTGATGCGCCACAAAGATGAAACATAATCTTTTTTAAAACGATTCTTCAGTTATGTTTTCACTCAATTTGACACCCACATTAAAACTGTTCGCAGTGATAATGGTGGGGAATTTATCTCACTTCGGTCGTTTTTCCATGATAACGGTGTCATTTTTCAGCATTCTTGTGTTTACACACCTCAACAAAATGGGGTTGTGGAACGCAAGCATCGCCACATTTTACAGGTTGCTCGAGCTTTGAAATTTCAAGCTCATCTTCCTACCCAATTTTGGGGGGAATGTGTTCTCACTGCTGTACACATCATCAATCGTCTCCCTTCTCCAGTCCTCTCCTTCAAAACACCTTTTGAACTTCTCTACTCCAAACCACCTTCTTTCTCTCATCTTCGTGTCTTTGGTTGTTTAGCTTATGCTACTAATGTCAATGTTTCCCACAAATTCGACCATCGTTCCATACCCTCAATTTTAATTGGCTATCCGGTTGGTCAAAAGGCGTACAAATTATTTAATTTATCGACCAAGAAAATTTTTACCAGCCGTGATGTCAAGTTTTTTGAAATTTTTTTCCCTTATGCATCCATGTCTGCCCAGCCCATGTCTCCTTCACTTCCCAGTTTTGGCCCACGTCCCTTTGTAGCCCATGACTTCCCTTACCATGTTTCACCCGATCCACCCACATCTCCACCTGCCAGTTCAGCCACCACAGCCCCAATTCCCCGTCACATATCGCCCACACCTTCTTAGCCGGGATCCCCATCTCGTCACCTCGCCGTTTCCTCTCCGTCGGTTTCATCTTCTCCTCGTCCCCTGACCCATTCCAATTCACCTGATTGGATTGACCCATCCTCTGTCACCATCTCTGCCAGCCCTCCTTCACCTCCGCCGGATTCCAATCTGCTTCCCGACCCCAGTCCCGAACCATCCCCACCTTCGCCTATCTCACCCTCTGACCCTGACCCAACTCCCGTTCCCCTTTATCACTCCAGCCGCGCCACCGGTTCACCAATCAAGCTCAAGGATTTCGTCTGTAACAGTCTTTACTCCGACCAATCATTCTCATTCTCGCCGGGTCCGATCAAAGGTACTCGTTATCCGTTGGCTAACCATGTCTCGTACCACAGATATCTGCCTCAATACAGATCTTTTGTTGCTCAACTCAGTTTGATTGTGGAACCCAGGTCTTATTCAGAGGCGGTTGTTCATCCTGAGTGGCAAGAGGCCATGCGTTCCGAGTTGCGGGCTCTCCAAGACAACCGCACCTGGACTCTTACTCCGCTCCCGGCTGGTAAAACTCCCATTGGCTGCCAGTGGGTGTACAAGATCAAGCTTCGATCGGATGGTTCGATTGAGAGATACAAAGCCCGATTGGTAGCCAAGGGCTTCACTCAATTGGAGGGTATTGATTTTCAGGATACGTTTTCTCCTACTGCCAAGATTATTTCAGTTCGTTGCTTACTTGCCTTAGCTGCAGCACGTGGATGGCCCTTACATCAGATGGACGTTAACAACGCCTTCCTTCATGGCGATCTGGCTGAGGAAATTTACATGTCTCCACCACCTGGACTTCGGCGACAGGGGGAGAACAACTTGGTATGTCGCCTACATAAATCACTTTACGGTTTGAAACAAGCCTCTCGCCAATGGTTTGCTATGTTTTCAGAGGCTATTTGCTCAGCTGGTTTCGTACAATCTCGAGCTGATTACTCCCTATTCACCAAAACAACAGGCAAGCTCTTTACTGCTCTTTTGATATATGTCGATGACATTTTAATTACTGGAAATGATCTTGATAGCATAGCTGCCACTAAGAAATTCTTGCATAGTCATTTTAATCTTAAAGACCTGGGTAATCTGAAATACTTCCTTGGCATTGAGGTTTCTGCTTCTAAGAAGGGGATTTTTATCTCCCAACGCAAATATGCATTAGAAATCATTAAGGATGTAGGTTTGTTAGGTGCAGCTCCAATTAGTACTCCTATGGACCAGAACTTGAAATTATCAGACGAGAGTGATTTGCTCAAAGATCCGAGCAAGTATAGAAGATTGGTTGGTAGATTAATTTACTTGACTGTTTCAAGGCCAGACATAACATATGCGGTCCACGTCTTGAGTAGATTTATGCATCAACCCCGAAAACTTCATATGGAGACAGCTCTTCGGGTTGTTAGGTATTTGAAAGGTGCACCTGGCCAAGGCCTATTTTTCTCTTCGAATAGTGATTTCAGACTAAGGGCTTACTGTGACTCAGATTGGGCAGGCTGCCCACTCACTAGGAGATCCACCACAGGTTACTGTGTCTTTCTTGGACCTTCATTAATATCCTGGAGGTCAAAGCGACAGAAAACAGTATCTCTTTTTTCTGCCGAGGCAGAATATCGTGCAATGACAGGAGCCTGTTGTGAGTTGACATGGTTACGTTGTCTACTGAGAGACTTGGGACTAACACATCATGAATCTGCTTTATTATTTTGTGACAATAAAGCTGCCTTACACATCGCAGCCAACCCAGTTTTTCATGAACGAACTCGACACATTGAGATGGATTGCCATTTCATTAGAGACAAAATCCAAGATGGTTCAGTGATTACGAGATATGTAGGTTCAGCACACCAGCTAGCAGACATCTTGACCAAGCCTTTGGGCAAGGAGAATTTTGTCCCTATGATTCGCAAGCTGGGAGTGCAAGACATCCACTCTCCAACTTGAGGGGGAGTGTTAGAAAGATAAACTTAAACTCTGATGTTTCCTGTTTTTAGTAGTAGTCTATTTGTGTATATACCCTTTCCTATTGTAACTCCTTCCTTATAGCTAGATACTTAGTTTAGTAGTTTACGGTTTCCTACTTGTAATAGAATACAAACTCTTGATGTACAAATACTGGTTCTGAGATCAATAACAATAATTAATCAGAATATATTTTTCTCTCATCTTTTCAACTTTTCTCTTATGTCATCGATTGAACTTGATCATGAAAACATTTTTTACTTAAAAGAGTATTGGCATGTATGATGCATCAATGAAATAACAGTCTCAATTTTTAGCTGTATATGCAAGTATCTTTGAATCGTTACGCTTGGCTTTTTCACATGCAATGGCACACCAGTGTAGCTACATTCATATAAAAAATGGAACAGAACTCAAACTAGGAATTACAATAGCCAGGAAATTAATAATAATAGAAAAACTTCTAGACATAAAAATATAGGTAAGAAATGACCAAAAGAGTTCATGCTGCGCTTTGCTTTGATTCCTTTGTTCGAGACCTTAGTGAAGCCACACTCCACTACTATCACATGGACAGAAAGTGACCTTGGGGCATTTGAACTTCTCAAAATATTTCAAATGTGGGAATTCTTCTTGCAATTCTCTCCAACTAACTTTTAATTTATTCAAGTACTTAAAACGTAAGACTTCAACTGCCCACTTCTCATGCCCCTCTTCAACTTTACCGAGGCTATTGAGTCTGCCTCCTCTGATATAGAATTTCCGAAGGCTGTTCATTTTTTCAGGACTTAGCCAACTGGGTAGAGTTTCCAGAGGGAAACACCGGAGATCGAGTTTCTCTAGTTTGATGCTGGTTGATCCTTTGACAATGGTGTAACTCCGTTTTATAATACCTGGTGCAGCTGGTCTTGCTGGACCTCCTTTTGGCTTTTTGTTATTTTCACTGTCGTCTACCTTGTTCGGTCTTGTTTCCCCGTCATCCTGCTCCTGGCCTTCTGTGTTCTTCTCTTGATTTGTGGACTTTACTGCACTATTTCTTGCTTCACCTCTCACTTCTTTGGAATTCTTGTCTGGTTTGGCTTGTAAAGATTCCCCTGATCCCCATGCTACTTGCAGCTTTCGAAGCGCTTCAAATTTTTGGAGCGTAGTGAAAAATTCTTCCAATGAGAAAGCCACACTATTCACATTGATGCTTAGTTTCTGTAGTTTTTTTAATCCTGCAAGGTCGGCAAGGGTACAAAAGCTCCCGTGTTTGGCATCAATAATCACAAACCCCTTCAAGACCTGGAGTTCAGAGAGCGATAGCAGCTCCTTAGGCATGTAATCTAGCAAGTAGCACTCAGATATATCCAAATTGGTCAGCATCTTGAGTGAGCCTACTTGTTTGGGAAGTTTCTCTAGATTGTAACAAGCTCTGAGATCTAAGACCCTCAAACTTCCGAGCTTTGATATGGAACTCGGAAGCTCTCGAATACCTGAGATTCCATAGAACTCAGTGCTTTCTACTTCAATGTGACGATTCTTTCCTGAGCTCTGCCACCTTCCTAAATAGAGAACTCTGAGGCGTCTCATCTTTGAAAACCACTCGAGTGTGAAATCAGGAAACTGGTTACTGACATTGAACAATGTTTTCAGTTTGTCCAGATTCTCTGTTTCCAGCCATTGAGCATTTACCAAACATGCCCTGTCACAAGAAAAAAAGTTCGAAGTGGGGTTTCCCTCAGGATTGTAATCGAAGAACCCAGCTTCTTTGGCAAGCATAATCACTGCAGAACGTACAAACGTGTGCATTTTAAAGCTGTTGGCTACCTTTCTGTATTTTCTGTTTACAGGTTTGATAAATCCCTTCATCAGAAAGTCCTCAAGAATTTCATGAGCACTATCCTCAACTGTCTTCTCCTCGTCTAATAAGCGCTCTCCGTTCCACCAATGTACCAGCAGCCTCTTCTTTATTACAGCATCTTCTGGGAACACTGCAAAGCACAACAAACACAGCTGCAATCTGATATCTAAGTTCTCAAACATCACCTGGAATTCTTTGAAAAAGGAGCTTTGCCTAAATTGGTTTCCTGTGTGAAGGTTAGGCAAATCATAAGTCGCATTGTTGGGATCGGATCCAATGCTTGTTGGCAAATACCGATTTGCATCAGATTTTGTTGAAGAAATTATGTGCAGTGATGAAATCTTGATCTTTAAGTTAAAGAGTTGTTTTCTGATTTCATGAAGCATCTGCTCAGTCCGAATGGAGCCATTGGATTCTTGTGTCTGCAAGATGTTTTCTATGCTGCACTTAAGAGTTTCGATTGGTTTGCCAAGATCATCTTCAAACACTTTGAGTTTGGTTAGTGCACTTTTCATATAATTCAAATCATTGCATAATTTCTCGCGTGGATTGATTTCTTGAAAGCAATCACTGTTGTGATTTTCTTGTATGGAAGCTGCTGGAAAAAAGAGACTTGCTTCCGAGAGATTATTATGCAAATTGGATATGGTTTCAATGAGTCCTTGGATCGTCAGATTCTCGCAAGCATTTGGTTGTGAAGAAGAAATGAATGAAGCCATGATTGAACACAGCAGCTGGGAAAGGGAATAATAGAAAGAAGCAGTTAAAGTTAACTCTTCTGTCACTTCTTGATTTGATTTACTTAATTATCTTCACTAAAGGCAGAAATAGGACTTTAACTTTTGCACAGACAGGATGGCCATGGTCCCAACAAAAAGCAACGGCTCTGATTTGTTTCACTCTTAGCTGAAATTTGTTGGGAGGCTCTCCACTCAAAGACTCTTAATATGGCTCAAGAGAGTGGAAAGAATCAAAGAGATGGATCTAGCAATGGCCAAGACGATAAAGACAAGAGCAACATTCGGTCTACCCTTTACAGTCGATTTGAAAAAAAGCTGCCTGAAGAAAATAAGAAATTACTATGGAAAAAGCTTAATCAACTCATCATGTTTAGCCAGAATTCCGAGTGCTACCAAGGAAGTACTTCATCAAATAAGATCGAGGATGAACTACAAAACAATAGAGAGTTTTTCCGAGAGAGATCTCAGTCATCAAAAGGACCATCTACAGTTTATGGTTTTGAAAATGAAATATTGTCACTAGAAAGAATGCTTCTCAAGAGTGGGAGTGACGATGATCAATTCAAGGCAATCGGGGTTGTTGGGATGGCTGGTGTTGGAAAAACGACATTGTGCCAGGAAGTTTTCAACAAAGAAGAGGTAAAGAGACACTTTGTTCCTAGGATTTGGGTATGCATGTCTAGGCAGCCAAATGATGATGTGAACTCGAAGGCTGTAATCATTAAAAGAATGCTGGAGTGTCTTGGAGTAGACGATGAAGTCATCAATTCCTTTACTTCAGATCATCAACTAGTCTATGCTCTTCATATGGAGTTGATGACCAAGAAGTATCTGATTGTTCTTGAAGATTGTGAGGAAACAGATGGGTGGTATGAAAAGCTGTATTGTTGCTCAAGCAATGGTGAAAAATGCGGCGAACAGCTTTATCATGGATTTCCAAAGGGATATGGGGGAGCAGTGGTTGTCACAAGTAGGAATGAGGAAGTAGCTAAAAAGATGGTTGGGGAAGAAAATCTACTTCAACTACAGCCCCTTTCGGATCTAGAGAGCTGCTGGTCAATTTACAAGGACTCGGTTGTAGCAGAGGGGGTGGAGTTCATTTCACAAGAACAATTGAAAGTGAAACTCAAAAGTAAGTGTGGGGGTCTACCATTAGCAGCAAAACTGATGGGGAAAATTAAGGCTGATCAACAAAGAAATGCAGCTGCACAAGCACAAGATGCAAGCCACCAAGAATACTAGTCATGAAATAATTAGTGTTACAAATTAGCATTCCTACTTCTTGTTCTTTTTGTCTTTAATTTGTATTAATGAATTTGCTAAAGTTTAAGAATATGATAATGTTTTGATTATGTTGGGTTCCTGATGGAAGCATACATACAGTATATGTTACTTGCTCATTTGGCTTTTGATTTTTGATGAACATTGATATCATCCAAAGTAGAAAACTTTGGCTAACATCACAGTTTCATAGACATTTAAAAATTAAAACAATGAAGTTTTGTCCAAAAAAGTAGGTTAAGTAGTCTTCAATAATTTCATTTGGGTCTGATATGCTTCTCTTCTTTCCCAAAGCAATAAAAAAGAAGATGCCATCCATTCTTTTGAATTCTTTTTTTCGAAACTACATTCCTTTGTATTCTTTTAGGTAGTTTTGGAGGCATTTAATAATAGCCCTAATCAAGACAATAACTTTTAAGTTTTTAGTTGAGTGGTAACTTTATACGGCAATAGAGTCCCTTTTTTTTTTGCTTGGGGGAGGGAATTTAAATTTGGGATCTCCATATTGGTTGAAACTTGAGACTATGATTATCTGATTATCATCGGACTATACCAGTTTTTCAAGGTAATAGATGAGTTTATGTTCATGCATTCAAGTCTCACCGGAGTTGATAGAGAAGCATCTCTGTGGTGGGCCAAACAGTGAAGCAAACTGTGCGAAACCAAGCTACTGGTGCGAGCTTTTTGAGAGCATCTCTGCATACAAAGCAAAGCAAGATCTATGAAAATCTCTCACTTTTGCTTTCCACTTCAGTTAAGAATGTATAATAAATATACTATCTTCTTTACTCTCTTTAATATTTTCCATTACATTTTGGGTTTCACCTTCCAAAGCACTTGCTCCATCTCTAACGTTTTCCTTCAAATATTCTGGGATTTCAGCTACTAAAGCGCTAGCGCTTGCTCTGTTGCTTTTCAGAACTGGCTATTTCGTGTTTCATTCAACTGGTTTCATTGGGCAGTAAACAAGGTTAAACAAGTCTAGTTCCATTGTTTTTTTTTTTTTTTTTTTTGTTGAATAGCTGGAGTAGACATGAAACATAAAGGGCAAGCAACATCCCTACTATGTAGGCACCCCGCTCAAGTCATATCCCATGAGTGCGTTAATATTATTAAAAAAAAAGACAAAAAAGAAAAAATAAATAAAATAAATAAATAAATAAGTAAAAGTAAAAAGGAACAAGGTCAAGAAGGCCCAATTATAAAATGAAAAAACAAAGGCAACAAGCTCAGATAAAGCCAAAAGAACAAAAAAAACTAATCCTCACGTCGACTGCCATCGGATATGTTTTAGAAGCCGCCTCATTAAAACCTTGATATTAAAACCCGGTGGGAAACCTATCGTAGGGAAAAGAGTGCAGCTTTTGACCCCAAAGCAAACCCCAAAGCGAGAAAGTGCAGCCCATAAAACGCTTCTCCTGCCAGAACCCGGCTATGAAGATAAAAGACTTAGACATCATGCGAAAGAAAAGAACCTTAAGAACTAAATCTGGAATGAGGCCACCCATTCATATCTTTATCAATATGATATAGACAAAAACTAGGGGCCATATCCCACCAAATCTCTCACTAATTACTAACACCATATGAAGCTAAAGAATTGGCTACCATATTACCCTCCCTATATGATGTAGATCGGAAGCGTGAACTCACAAGCGTTCAAACACACAAGAATTTCTATTTTTCTATAATCCCGCAGTATTTCGGAAAAAGAGAGATAATTTGAGTTAAACTGCTCAAGAAGTTTTTTTTTAAAAAAATTCATTCAATCTACAAAACTTCAAACCGATTACAACCTAATAAATAGAGAAACAAATCTCTTTGACTCCTAAAACACCTCAACTAAATCAAATCTCCTAAAAATCCCGGATGAAAAAGATATCAAATCTCCTAAAAAATTAAAATATTTCTAAAACATTAAAAATCTATCTAATAAGGAAATTGGATTTGATTTAATAAAATTAAATCATAAAATAATTAATAATCTAATTACATATAAAATAAAAAGAAATAAAATATTCGTATCGAATCATGATGATAATTGGAAATAATAATTAAAGCAACAGTTGTCTTGCTGCGTATGAAACTTAATGGCCAATTTCAGACATGATGCAGCCCGTTATTGAAGATGAAGGTCCTGTTTGATTTTTTCACTTAATACTTAATGGCACTTAATGTGCTCCATTAAGTTATTTTGTTTGATTTTTTAAGTGATAAAATCACTTAAAGAACCTCTAAAACCACATGTTTAGAAAAGTGAAAAATTTTCACTTTTCACTTAACCAAAATCCATTGGAATTTAATACAATTTTTTACTTCCAAAAATATCCTCACCAATTTAACTTATTTCCAATTTTGCCTTATGTCAAAACCCGAATCATATTAATATATTTTTTTCTTCACACCGTACACAACAACTACATCATTGGCTTCTCATATATAAGCAAATCATGCACAGAATCAACCAACATTATGAGATTACAGTACTTAAAGCGTGTAAATGAGATTTCAATAAAAAAAAAATTCAGATAAATTTATTATATTATTTATAACTAAATAATTCTGTTTTACAATTATTAAATTACTTGTTGTAGCCTACGCCTAAGAGAGATGTCTAAAGAGAGAGTGAGAGAGTTTGATGGTGAGAGAAGTTATGGTGGTGTGGTCAAAAAGGGATATGGTGGCTTTGAGGGTAACAGTGAGTTTAGGTCTAATCTAGTTTCTGTCTTTATTGATAATTTGAATCCAGTTGTTGATCTAAAAGGATTATGGGGCATTTTTAGAGCGTTCGGATTGGTTCAGGACATTTATCTTTCCCCGAAATCCAGGTCTAGACGTAGTTGCTTTGCTTTCATTAGGTTTGCAATGTGGGAAGAGGCGATTAGAGTTGCTTCGCTAACGAATGGGATGCATATTTATGGGTGGCTTGTTATTTCGAAGGTTGCATCACTTGATTGGAATGATAGGAAAAAGTCTCTTGAGATTTTTCCTAAGAAGAAGATTTCGAGGTTAGATCCATTCATGTATGAATGTAAGAAGAACAACAGAGTATCTAAATCATATCAAGGTATATCATATGCGGAGGTGATAAAGGTTGTGGATAAAGTCATTAATCACAAAGGAACTATGGAAGAGGAAAGAGTGGAAATGATGAAGTGGGATGAGAAGGTGTCAGATGATAGCTGGCTCAAATGCTGTGCAGTGGGTGTTCTCAAAACGTTCGCTGACATAAATTCAATGATCAAAGGGTTATTAGATAACAACATTCAATCGTCTTCATTTTATCTGGGAGACAAGAACATTCTTTGGATCTTCAACTCAACCAAAGAAAGGGACATTTTTATAAGAAATAGATTTTTGTGGGAAGACTATTTTTCATCAGTTGGTCTTTGGTCAAATGCTATAACTTCTCGAACTAGACTGTCATGGTTGGAGTTTAGGGGGATTCCGTTGAACTGCTGGTGTAAGGAATTTTTTATGAGATTGGGATGGGCTGTGGGTGACTCTTAATTAAGGAAGAAACTCTAAACAGAACAATACTCGATAAAGGTAGAGTATTGGTTCTGATCCCTTTTGGTTTGAAATGCCCTGGAAGTATTAAGGTTGTGTTGGGAAGTAGATCTTTTCCAGTCTCCATTTGGGAGGATGCAACTCTGATTAACCCAGCTTGGATTTCTTGGAGGTTGGGCATTGATGACAGATTTGTTAGTGACTTTTCGTTTCCTGATCACAGTGAAGACGGACATGGGATGGATGAAGGTGATAGGCCAGTTGTAGGAAATGTTTCAGTTCTCAAGAATGGGGGTGAGGTGGCTTTGAAAAACTTAATCAATAATTCTGATGCTGAGCTGGATAATTTAAATCAATCTAATATGGACCTTGCTCGTGAGATGGATATGAGCCATTCTAATCCTAATGTTCAATACTTGCTAGACAGGCCTATTACAGCAATTGAATGCCTAAAATCCATCATCAATAAAGGAAAAGGTATTGTGTCTAAGAAACAGTCAAGAAAACCTGTAGGCCCAATCGTTCATAATGGGAAGATAGTTTTGGACAAGAGGTTGGAGTATGGCTATGATAGAGTTGGGGATGGGGATGATAGCGATTCATCATCGAACGATGACAAGATTGCTGGCCAAGTTTCTCATTTTCCTATTGTGGAAGGAGAACCTTCTATTGTTAATTCAACTCAGTTGAAAGGAGGACAAATTGTCATAGATTTGGGTATTGGTTTGGGCAAGAATAGGAATTGCTATACTAAAAAGAATGGTGCTCTGGTGGCCATTAATCAAGATAAAAAAGTTGGAAGCAATACTAGTAATCAGGATACACAGACGGGGAACAATTTAGAAGTAATTGCAAATCCTATCAAAGCATCAGAGGATAGTATCTCTTCTTTAGGTATCTTAGCATCTCATATTTATAAGACTCAGTTTCAGAATATGCCTTCTAAGGTGGAGGAACCTGATAGTTCTGTTATGCGGAAGAAATTTAAGAATTAGTCGAAGAATAATGCATGTAAAAGAAGGGTTGCGAGAAGTCAGAGTATGAAGCATTATCGGCGTTCTCAGGTGTTAGGGAAGAAAGGTATCGGTCAAGTTAGAGATTCAATTTTAAGAAGAAGATGGAATTTGGAGGAGGAGGTTTCCAAAGTTATTGAAAAAGGTAAAGCACTTGGCTATTTTAATCTTTCAAATTCTGGGAAGGATGGTGGGGGGAATTCGGTAGGGGGTAAGATGTTAAAATGAGGAGCGTGGAGTTTAAGTGAGGAAGTGGCCAAGGTTATAGAGACTGGGATGGTTATGGGATTTGATTTTAATGGTAAAGAGGATGATGTTTTTGCAGAAATTTCCAGGAGAGAGCTTGAGGATGAGGAGAGATTTAATGCCACGAACTGATATCTTTATTTTGGATTTCGGTGGGGTTTGTAAGCTTTTGATGATAGCTATATCTTGGAATATCAGGAGTTTAGGGAGAATTGAAAAAAGAAGGGCTGTGAGGAATATGGTGGTTAATTCTAAGCCAATTATCCTTTTCATTCAATAAACAAAATTGAATTATTTTGATTCAGGAGTTATTAAGTCCTTAGGTGGTTCTTTGCTAACTAATGGGGTTGGGGTGGAAGCTAACGGATCGGCTGGTGGGTTGATTACCTTGTGGAATGAAGATTGTTTGAAGTTAAGGTGTGTATTAGTAATGACAGGTGTATTATACAGGCTGGATCATTTTTAAATATTAAGAGGGAGGTAGTTTTGTGAAACGTTTATGCAGCAAATCAGGAGAATGAGAGGGTGGAATTATGGAGATTTATATTGCAAGCTCAGGCATCGTTACTTGGTACTTGGGTTATTGGGGGAGATTTTAACACAGTAGTTAAGAGTTAGGAGTGGAAAGGGGGTGGTGGTAATGTGAGGTCTATGAGAAATTTTAGATAGTTCATAGATTTGGCTAAGGTGGTTGATCTACTGATGGTGGGTATGTTGTTTACATGGTCTAATAATAGGGAAATTGAATCTTGGGCTAGGTTGGATAGGTTCCTTTGTGATCCGGTGTTTCTTTCTTGGTTCCCAAATCCGGTTCAAAAGGGACTTAGCAGAAGCCTTTCTGATCACATCCCTGTTTGTATTAGTGAGCAAGATGTTGACTGGGTTCCTAGGCCATTTCGTTTCTTGAACAGTGACCACTCTTAAATGAGCACTCGCAATAATACAGAGCAGTAGGAGTAGCACAATGATGAATAGAATTCATCCCACAAGGATTGATGAATCAAATACCATAATTGATTGATTAACCACTATTTAGACAAGCAAAAATTTAAAGATGGGATTATACTACTCAAAGTTAACTAAATTAGACTACAACTAAAATGCAAATAATGAAAGTAAACAATACAAGTAAACAAAGCAAAGTCAAACACAAGCAAGTGATGATATTACTTATGGGAAATTAGGCTCAGACCATGAATCCACCTATCCAATTCTCATCAATTTAGGCACATCATTGGAATAAAGTATGCAAGTGTGTGTGTAGATTCGTGATACCCTTAATTAATCTCTAACCTCTCTCAAGTGATAGAGATAATATTTATATGCACCAATAACCTATTTCTCAATGGTTATCTGAACTACATACAAATTCATTAAGTTTCATGGCACACAAATGAATCCTAGAGGCTAGCATCGCATATTTCTATCTTACCAACCTCTATCACTCATTTCATAGAGCACGTTGTGTGCTTCTCCTCTTGGTGCTTCACACAACAACCAAATAATTACTAAATGCTAGCTAGACATTTAATAATAGTTAAGAACATGAAATAAATGTACACAACACAAGCAATAGAGATAAAGTGATGGCCTTTACTAATAATTCATGGAAAAGTTTTCATCTTGGCCTTAGCCAAGATGAATTTAGTTCATGATACAAGAAATAGCTACAAAAGATGTGAAATGAATACAAGCCATAAGTGAAGACAACTAAATGTAAAGAGAGAAAGGATTAGAGTAAACAAATGTGAAGAACTCCTCCTCTCTTGCTTGGTTGTGCTAGGCTTCTTCTCTCCTTGACTTCTTTTGCTCCAAGTTGGGATTTTTATGGTGGATCTAGGTAAGGAAATGAGATGGTGAAGTGGGATTTGAGTTTAGATGATGATTTGATGGAGGTTTTGGGTGATTTAGTGAAGGATTTGGGTTAAAGATTGGTTCTTGGATGGTTTGGAGTAATATTGGAGTGTTTTGGAGCTCAAGGGTCGTGGTAGAGGTAAAGTGAAAAGAACAGAGATGAGGTATTTATATGTTTGGAAATGGGGCACAAAACTCTAGGCAAGCTTTCTAGAAAATGACCTAACCGCTGTTCACCTGCTCTACGTAGGGCAGGTGAATAGCGGTTCCTCTTGTTTTGCTGAAGGGCGGTGTTTGGGCGAGTAGGAAATGGTGGCTTTCTGGAGTGAAACCGTTGTACACCCGCCTTACGTTCCAACCGCTATTCATAGGGCCATTTGGAGGCGAATGATAGGCGGTGATCCTCTAGAGTAAATCCGTTGTTCACCCGCTCTACGCAGGGCGGGTGTACAGTGGTTTGGCCTTCTAAATCTCTAAAAATTCCAGATTTGCCCCAAACTTCTTGTTTTTTTTTACCAAAATGCCCTTGGAAGCTGAGAAACTTGCACAAGTTTATTTTAAGCGTTAAATACTTTGTTTTACCCGGAAAATAGATGCAAGAGAATAGGAAACAGGGCTACACTAAGTGTAGAAATAGGCATTATCAAACAGCTGGATGGAGGGTAAAGCATTGATGAAAGGTGTTCGTATCAGTTGGAAGCAAACTAATGGTGTGGGCTCTTATGGGAAGAAGTTGTTTTTCAAATTGAAGGCTATCAAGAACCATATGAAATCGTGGTTGAAAGGAAGGAAGGTGGTAGGGGATCAACTAAAGGTTTTGGAAGCAGAGTTAATAGCTATTGAAGGAAAGGCTGTTATTCAAGGGTGGACGTTGGCTTTAAGAGAGGAACATGGTTCTTATTTGGCTAAGTTATGGAAGCAAATTCGGGTGGATGAGCAAAAATGGAAGCAAATATCTAGGGTGAAGTGGCTTAAAAAAAAGGATAGGAATTCCAGGTATTTTCATGTTCTATCGAATATGAGAAAAAAAACAATTTTATTAGCAGGCTTACCATTGCGGGAAGAGTGTGTAGTGGTCCTTCTCAAGTGAAAGAGGGTGTGCATTCGTTTTTTAAGGATCATTTTAAGAAGAGGAGTCTTCCTAGACCGCGGATGCTAGGGCTTGTTACCAAGTAGATTTTGGCTGAGGAAAAAAAATTATCTAGAGGCGGAATTTTCTATTAAGGAAGTGTGGGAAGCGTTGAATGATTGTGACGGTAATAAAGCCCTTGGTCCGGATGACCTAAACATCAATTTTATAAAGGCTAATTGGGAGGTGATTAAGGATGATTTCATGAATTTTATGCATAAGTATTATAGAGTTGGTTCGGTTGTTCGGCATCTGAATCGTACATTTATTGCTCTTATTCCTAAGACTAAGATGCCCATGTCTTTAAGTGAATTCAGACCGATAAGCCTGGTTGGCGAAGGTTTTGGCGAATAGGCTGAAATCTAAGATGAATATGGTTATTGATTTGACTCAAATAGCTTTTGTAAAGGGTCGCCAGATTACAGATGGTTTTGTAATAGCTGAGGAGGTTATTCATCAGTGGAAGAAAAAATGAAACGGTGGTGTATTGGTGAAGCTAGATTTTGAGAAGGCGTATGATAGCGTTTACCATGATTTTTTGATGGAAGTTTTGAATAAGATGGGGTTTGGTTTGAGATGGCAAGAGTGGATTAGATGGTGTATTGCATCTCCCTCTTTATCGGTTTTAGTTAATGAAAACCCCACATATCAGTTCCTGATTGAAAGGGACCTTCGTCATGGTGATCCGTTGTCTCCATTTCTTTTCAACTTGGTAATGGAGATCCTGAGTGTGATGTTGTGTAAAGCTAAATAGTTGATTTTGATTAGAGGTGTTGATTTTGGGTCCGATGAAGTTCACATTTCCCATTTACAGTTTACGGATGACACGGTCTTATTTCTAGAACCCAAGTTGGAATATCTCATCAATACTAGAAGAATTTTGAGGTGTTTTGAAATGATCTCCGGATTGAAAATCAATTTTCATAAATCATGTATAGTTAGGATTGGTAAAAAAGTTGTGAATGAGATGGATTGGGCTGTTTTATTCTGATGCAAGTCATCTTCGCTGCCTGTATCTTACTTTAGCCTTCCTTTGGGGGGAATTGTAGGAAGGAATCGTTTTGGGACCCAGTGATTAAGAAGATTAAGCATAGATTAGCACCGTAGAGAAAAGCGTTTTTGTCTAAAGGTAGGCGTCTTGTTCTAATTAAAGCGGTCTTATCTTCCATTCCTTCATACTTTATGTCTATTTTTCCCATTCCTATAGTTGTGGCTAAGAAGATTGAAAGCCTTCAGCGTAAGTTTTTTTGGAATGATGGCATTTCAAAAAAAAAAAAAAAAAAGGTTCATCTTGTTGATTGGGAGACTTTATGTTTAAGCTATAGGAATGGTGGGTTGGGAATTGGCAGGATGTTAGATAAAGTGATGAGTCTCTTGGCAAAGTGGATTTGGAGGTATGGTAGAGAGGAGTCTTCTTTATGGAAGAAGGTTTTATGTGCTAAATACGGTATTGGTAGTAGCTCTTTAATATGGGATGGTCGAGCTACAAAGTCTGGTTCACCTTTCTATAAGGCTGTAAGTAGATTTTTTGACAACAATCATTATGCTCATAATATAATCTTTAAAGGTTTTCAGGTGGTGGTTGGTAATGGCCATCGTATTCATTTATGGAAGGATATTTGTTGGGATTCTTTTCCTTTGCAGGTTTCTTTCCCTAGATTTTTTGCTTTGGCATCCAACAAAGAGGGGGTGGTTAAGGAGTTCGGTAATTGGGTGAATTCGAAGTGGATTTGGGAGGTGAAGCTTATAAGGCCTCTTTTCGATTGGGAGATAAATCAATGGAGGAGCTTCATGGCAGCTTTGAGTAGTATTAGTGTTCGGTCTAACTTTAATGATTCTTCGGCATGGACACTGTTGCCTAATGGATTATTTACTGTTCCATCGTTTCGTCATTGGTTGGAGGGGTTGAGGTCGGGGTCTAGCCAGGATGATATGCTGCTGTCATCTATTTGGAAGGGTATTTATCCACTGAAAACCAAGATTTTCATTTGGCAGCTCATGGAAGGCAGAGTTTTGGTTCAAGAGTGATGCAGCAGCAGCTAAGGCAATGGAACACATGGAGCGGGTGGCAAATTCGTATTTGGGTCGCGTGGACCAACCAAATCCAGGCTGAACTTCGTGGACCTCTACAGAGGGCATATGAGGTCGGATCGTCTATTATAATATGTTTTTGGAAAGCCCAAGACGAGCTCTACAGATGTTATGAAGACTCCATCCTCAATAACAGATCACAAAAGGCCCAAATTCGGCCATCTATCTTGTTGCGCGAAGACATGAGCTGGATGAGAGCTGGACGAGCGCTGGACGAGCTGAACTTCGTGGACCTCTACAGAGGCCATATGGAGTCGGATCGTCTATTATAATATATTTCCGAAAAGCCCAAGATGAGCCCTACAAATGTTATGAAGACTCCGTCCTCTGTAACAGATCACAAAAGGCCCAAATTCGGCCATCTATTTTGTTACGCGAAGACTTGAGCTGGAAGTTTGAATTAGATGACATTGAGTCTGAGTCAGATTAGGATTTGTTCTCTTTTTTGTAATCTTTGTTTGATTAGGATTTGTTCTCTTTTCCTAGATAGGATTTCTTTTCAGTTTTAGTTTAAGTTAATTTAGAAGTTGATTCCTTGTGGAAGTCGACTTATTGCTTTTCCTATTTAAGTTGTTTGAATCCAATTTGTTATGGAGTTTTTTGATGATTAATAAAATTTGAGAGAGAGCATCTCCTTTTATCCAATTTCGGTATCCTGAATGGATCAACGAATTTGAAGCCTATTATTCTGGTATCTGTGCGCAGATCAACAGATTAATAGTAGGGTTCGCTTCCGGTATTCGTGCGCGAATCAACGGATCCGAATCATTTATCTTTTCTTTTATCGATTGTTGTTTGTGTTGAATTTTCTGCTACCTCAATTGGTATTTGAGGCCTATTATTCTGGTATCTGTGCGTAGATCAACAGATTGATAGTATGGTTCGCTTCCGGTATTCGTATGCGAATCAACGGATCCGAATCGTTTATCCTTTATTTTTATCAATTGTTGTTTGGTGAATAATCCGCTGCATCAAAGAGTTGATATGGAAGTTTGGTATGGTTAATCTAGCTAATTTTGAGTGCTCGTTGTGTGGTTTAGCAGTGGAATCGGTTAACCATTTGTTTCTCACTTGTGTTTGTTCTAGTGAGCTTTGGAGGACTTGTATGGGTTGGTGGGGAGTCCACTGTTGTATGAATTCAAGTTTAATAGATTGGCTACATGGATGGATTGGGATGTGTCCTTAGTTGTCTAGAAAAAGAGCTTGGAAAGTTTTATTTTGTACTGTTATTTGGACAATTTGGGAGAATCATAATTGTGTGGTTTTCAGGGGTTCCCAACCTTGTTTGGGTTTGGCTTTGGATTCCGTTAAGTTTAGAGTGGCTTTCTGGTTTAAGTATTTAGGTCCAGACTCGAGTTGTGATTTAACTTTGCTAATGTTGGATCTTAATGATAGATGTGTTGAAGATATGAGTTCTAAAGTTAGAAGGAAATAGGTATGGCTGCCGCCGATTGGTGATGAGTTGTGCTTCAATGTTGATGGATCTTCGAGGGGTAATCCGGGGGACGCGGGTATTGGGGGAGTACTTAGAGATTCTAGCAGAAAGGTTTTATGCTTATTTTTGGTATATGTGGGAGTGGTAGATTCTTCAACAACTAAAGTACTGGCTATTCATAAAGCTTGTCAATTGATTTCTTCTAAAAATTGATTAGTTAACCGGTCTATCACAATAATCAGTGATTAGCAATCTGCTGTTTCGTGGGTTAATGGCAAGGATTTTGGCAACTTTAAGCTGGTATATATATTTGATTTACGGCATTAGAAGTTTTCTACTGCACTTGGGGAATCTATCTGTTTGCTTCAAGTCAAGAGGTTTGAATTCATTTGCGGATAGTCTAGCAAAAGGTGGCACTGGTAATAATGGGGATAGGCTTGAATGGAGTGAATTTTGACTTGATATTGGTTTCTAGTCTTGTGTGGGGTGTTCCTTTGTAGTCTGCGTAGTTGTTTGTTTTGCTGTTGTGAGTGGTACTCTTTGGTGGGACTGTGTTAGTTTTTTGTTTGGTATGCCGGTCTGTTGTCTTTATGGATTGTATGGTCTCCTTGCTTTGGACTCCTTGCCTTGTGCCTTATGGGGCATTTTTAATAAAACATACTGTTTCAAAAAATTACTTGTTGTAGTTGTCCTTAATATATTAAAATGTAAATATATAACAAACAATAGTTAAGATGATATAGATATAAAAGTATTTATTTTCAAATATTTGTAACTTAAAAAAATAGACAACTTATCACTTATATTCAGTTTTTAATGAAAAAAAAAAAAAAAAACATGTTTTCAGTTTTCAGTTTTCAGTTTTTAGTCACCATTCAGTCTTCAATAATTCAGCACTGTTCAGTCTTCAGACAAAAAATAAAATTGGGCCGAAGTCTACATAACATTTGTAGGGCTCGTTTTGAGCTTTCCGGAAACATATTATAATGCTTATTTTGGGTCCATTTGCCCTATGAAGATACACCCGAAATTTGCTCCTGTGTTGCCACAAGCCATCTCGCCAATTGCCTTTTTGCCTTGGGCTGATCCCCATCACTATATATGTAAGAAACACAAATGCTCATCTGACTAAGAAAATGAAGAGTTTGAAGCCAAGCAGATTTAAGAGGTAACACAATAACACCGATAACTTTGAAATATATATTTCCATGATATATTTTTGTTTCATATCATCTTCACATCTTTGTGTTGTTTTATTTATTTTTATGATATAGGGAATAAAAAGTGCAGTAATAAAAATAATAATAGGATAAAGGGATGATTTATTTTTTATTTATTATTATTTTTTTAAAGCAATAGATGCCTTTCTCATATGATCTTGGCAATGAATATCGTTTTGTAAATGGGCAAATCCAAGAAAACATAGTTCTATACGAAAAAATAAATCGTATTTGTAAAATTATTTGGAAATGTTAGGCGGATGTTTAGTTGTGTTGAAAGCTTTTTTGTTATTACGTATGTGAAATCCTTTTCTACTTGATTCAATTTCTTTTTTTCTACACTTACAAAAAAATAATAATAATAAAGCACTGAAATAATCTGAATATATTTGCCTCAAAAAAGAAGTTAATTTCTTGTGCAATTTATACCATATCTTTTACTATAGGATATGAAAATAGAGGAAGAGGAACCAGAACGTTTGAAGCACAAGATAAGAGCAAAACTTGAAGAAAAGAGATCTGTCTTGCATGAAGGGAAGAATTATCTTTTGCTTGTTCTGGATATCAGAACTGTGCTTTCAATAACCTTTTCAAAAAAAAAAAAAAAAGAACTGTGCTTACCAGTGACGGTAATCTTGTAAAGGTATTAGTTACAAAAAGAAAGAGTGAAGAAACCCCTATTATTGAGGAGAATGATAAGATGACATTTGAGCCCGTCTTCTGAAGGATCATTATCTATATTGGAAAACAGCATAGATAAAAAAAAATTAACATTCAAGATTTCAAGAATTTGTTTGCTGCAATAGCCCGAAAGAGCAAGGGTTTGCCTGCTGCAATCACTGTGATAGCAGGAGCCTTAGATTATATTGCAAGACAGTTCTGGGGATTGGACACTGGAAAGTGCACTAGAAAAAGCAGCTTATTATAGCAAATCTAGTTTCCCAAAAATAGACAGTTGACTAGAAAACTAAATATGCCATAATTGAAAGACAGCAGAATATTTTCAACACTCCTCTTCAAGCTATTGCGAAGATGTCAACCATTCCCATTTCCCAGCTTGTCTATAATGAACTGAAATTGCTGTCCGTGAAGCCCTTTGTTAATATGTCAGCCAAATGTTGTATAGTTCAGATGTAAGGCATACAAACTACACTTCCTTCCAATTAACTTCTCTCCGATAAAATGACGATCTACCTCTATATGTTTAGTTCGATCTATCATGCTACACAAGATTATTGGCTATGCTTATGGCTGCTCTGCTATCGCTAAACAACAGCATAGGGCTTTTACACTCTACCTTTAACTCCTCTAGAAACCGTTTTAACCACATCAACTCCCTTGAGCAACTGCATGAAATTCAGCTTCAGCACTACTTCTAGCTAGCTACCACTGATTGTTTCTTACTCCTCCAAAAAACTGCTTCCGACAAATGTACAATACCCATAAGTAGATCTATGATCATCAATAGCACCAACCCAGTCTGCATCAATGTAAGCCTCAATTTACAAAGAGCTCCCTTTCTTGAAAACTAAGCCCTCAGCTTTTTTTTTTTTTCTCAAATATCGCCAAATTCTGTTCATGGCATCTAGATGTTCTTCTGTAGGTGATCATGCATAAACTGACTAACAACACTAACAGCAAAAACTATAACTGGTCGAGTATGAGACAAGTATATCAACTTACCAACCAATCGTTGGTACCTTCCCTTGTCAACTTCTGGTCGAATTGATGGTCCTCTAGGCTTATGATTGTAGTTGAGTGGAGTATCGACAGGTTTACTCCTTAGCATACCTGTCTCAAAAAGCAAATCATGGGTGTACTTCCTCTATGTGACAAAAATGCCACCTATACCCGATCTGGCCACCTCCATTCCAAGGAAATACTTTAAAGGGCCGAGATCCTTAATCTCAAACTCTGTAGCCAAGAACTCCTTCAATCTGCTTATTTCATCACAATCATCACCTGTGAGAATGATATCATCAACATAAACAATAAGAATGGCCTTCTTACCACAATTAGAATGCCTAAAAAACGTAGTATGATCTGCTTGAGTTTCTATAAGTAAATGTTTCCGGATTCGAGACCCAATAGACTAGGATGTTACGTGATTCATAACTTACATAGACCTTAATTCACAAGTATAATCTTCAGTAATATATACTCAAATTACAATTACCCAACCTGATACAATTCATTTCAGTAAAATCTCTTGAGTCTAACATAATTGAAACATTAAATAAATCAAATCCTTACAACATGTACACACATGACATTAAATCTTCCAGTGATACATATGTTCAATATGCTAATATAAACCACATCCGTTATGTATCCAAGAACTTAATCTACAAAAATGGTGGTGACTAGAGGTGAGCCGTTAACTCAGTAAGTAAATTCATGCATAACATGTAAAATAAAATAGCCTTTGTAAAATCTTTACGTTCAAAACCTTGATCATAAACATTTCCAAAAATGCCAACAATGTATTATCTAATAAAACCATAATTATCATTTAATACAATTTACATATTTAATATCAATAAAACAATTAAAGCAATACTAAAAATCATATTCTTAAATCATAAACGTTTCATAAAATAGTTTAAACAATATGAAATCAAAAGATCATTTAATAATCATAATATAAATCACTATAATTTTACAAAAATAAATGGTAGGATTAATCACTTTATAAAGCGGTAGACATATAATTTCTCAGTATAAACGGCATGTCTTAATCATTTTTGTAAATTAGTAAATAGATAATTTCACAGTATAAACAGTATATACATTAATCATTTTGGTAAAGCGGTAAACGGATAGCTCATATCTCGTAGTGTCACAATTATCCATGTGACGCGGTAATAAAATATGTTGCAATTACCTGTGTGATGCGACAATAACGGTACGTTTGCACACAATATCCCAATTGGGCCAATAACAAAAATGGCAACTAGGGACAGTACTGAGCCAAAACATTAAACATACTTTCCATTTCCTTTTAAATCACTTATAGAAACATTAATCTTTAAATTGAATATCATATAAATAAACGTATGGAATCTTATACACGTTTCGAAACAATTTCATCAAAATATTTCAAATGATTTCGACATTATAAATCACATTTTTTGACAAATTGAACACTTAAAACAATAGCATCAATTACTCATTACAAATCATAAGTCAATATATCTAACATCTTTAAATATGTAATATATATACACATTGTTTTAACTCATTACAAATCATAAGTCAATATATCTAAAATCTTTAAATATGTAATATATATACACATTGAAAAACATAATACATCATGAATGAGTTTACTTACATAATATATATACATTTGAAAACATAATACGTCATGAATGAGTTTTCTTATACAATTTATACATATTGGAAAAAACATAACACATCATGGATGAGTTTACTTACCTCGAACCCGTAAGAATCACTCAAACCTATACAATTACAAATTTAATTACCATCATAAAATCATCACCATAACAATTTAATCAGCATAAACGACTTATATTAAACTAGACTTAGAATCTATTCTTCCCACTAATTACCACAACTGACCACACTTTGATCCACGATTTTTGGCATGGATAATCTAGACATATATTAAAATCTACAGTAAATTTTACAAATTAATCCATGATCATTAGAATTTGAAAACAGTCATTCGTTTTCCCGAATCTATCTAGCAGAAATCAATATTAACCTTTGTCCACTCCAAAAATTATAACAATTTTTATACCCTTTTATAATTCACGAAATTTTTCAGAATAACAGTAGAAATAACATTCTATCTACATATGAATTTTCATAATTTTCTAGATAGAAGAACCCACCCAAATAAATTTATGAATTTTTAATATTTGTCAAAATAGAGGTGTTCCAGCAGCCCTCTGTATATTTCAAAAACACATAAAAACTAATAATTGCCACTATCAATTGAATAAGCTATAAATCATCATCATGGTCTCTACTTTCATCAAGTTAAGCATACAAAGAATCATAACCTAGCATATTCTAGAAGTTCAATCATGTAAAAGATAAACAAAGGAAAATAGAAATAACGTACTAACCTCTTCAATTCTACAGTTGATTCCTTTAATATAATTCAGAGGCTGGTCTACTGTATAAGGTGTGTATATATATATATATATATAACCATAACAATCTCAAACCCTAGCTCATTATGGAATCAATATGGAATGGAAACTCCAATAATTAAGATTTTATTTTGTCTCCTTTTCCTATTATTTCGTGTAGAAAGTCTTGGGTTGACTAAACTAATACGGAAATATATAATAATTTGATTTTAAAATTAAGGCTATTAAACACATGATCTTATTCAAAATTTTACAAATTTACGGTTGTTAATTTTACCACCTTATAGAAATTTCGTCCTCGAAATTTACTAGAGTACCTACTTGGTAAAACAATCAAGCCTTAAATTCTCAAACGGATAATCCATCAAACAAATAATAAAATTACAAATAATCTCTAACATCAAATAGGTAAATGATAAATCAATAACCTGATTATTGAAGCTTAAAATCCATCATCTTTTGTCTCTAGGAAAAACGGCTCTTTCTCTATTTATTCTTCTATTTCTCTCTTTAACGAATATAAAGTATATATACATAGCAATATCTTTGTAACTCTAATTCAATTAAACAAGAAAACTAATTGTTGACGGTGAATTCTGGATTGCCAAACGTCCAACAATGATAACACGTTAATGAAAGCAAGAATATGAATAAAAGCATGCAAGACACAAGTTTTACGTGGAAAACCCAAGAAAAGGAAAAAACCACGACCCCCGTGAAGGCAGGAAAATAATACTATGATCTATTTTAGGTTACACGCTCAATATTGTCTCTCTTCTCTCATACAATTGCTCTCTATTCTCAAGGATTCTTAACCCTTTTTTCGCAGGCTACATGGTTCTATTTATACCAAGCAGGTTAGGGTTTCTTCTTGCTATGATCGTGTTGGTGATGGACTTTCCAAATAGAATTGTCTTAGGATTCTGACATTACAGACTGATTAGGACTCATTTCCTGTTTAATGTTTATCTTTCCAGATGCTTTAGGTCCTTTCCTGTTTGGACTTCTCTTTAGGGGAAATTAGGATATTTCCTTATCATGGTTCGACTCTTGAAGCCTTGTACCTGGATAGGTCCTTGCTCGATAAGGTTTACTTGAATAAGATTACTTTTCTCGTATTGGCCGAGTAAAGGCCTTCGGCGAATACGATCCTTGCTTTCTTTAGGCTGAGCTACTTGGCGAATACACTTTTGGTTTTTGCTGATCTTGATGACGTGGCAAGTGGCCAATGCTTCCTTCGTTGACTAGTTGACTAGTTGACTAGTTGACAAGTGGCGTTGAATTATTCTTCCGGTTTTCTTGCCTATTCTGCTAACGTGTCCTTTGGCCGAATATATGCATACAACAATAGCCCCATAAATACTCTGAGCCAAACAAGTGACTTGATCTTTTCATTCTTTTGTTTCAATGAGTAGTATTTATAACTATGCTTGGTTCTGTTAGGGAAATTCTTTCCCTCCATTTCTATGTTTGCCCCATGTGTTCTTTTTTAGCACCAACTTCAGTATTTAATGCTTCTACAACAAGCTTTCATTTTTAACCACACAAATTCAAAAGTTACCTCTGATTGGACACGATGAATGGACATTCTGATTGTATAGTGTCTTCTTCAAGGTGCTACGTGTTCATCGTCTAGTGGGCAATTTTGTCACTGCCCTGTGCACTGGTGGTTTACTCTATCAAACCATTTCAAATTTTTTTCAAAATTTGAAAATCTCCTCCCTTTTAAGGTAAGAGACTATTTCATTGCCCACTCACATTCCTTGACGACTGCTGCTCCGCTTCTTCTTCTTCTTCATTACTCAAAAAGACTTCAAATTTGCAGGTGTTTGATTTCCCATTTCAGAACTTCGATCACCAAGATTTCCAACGATCTTTCTCTGGCTCCTTTACTCTTGTCTATCAGACGATCTAAAGGATTCAACACACCCCTTCGTCTCCCCTTTTAGATTCTTCGCATTGTCTCTATTTCAAAGACTTTCTAGTTAGTTTCCATGGATCCATCTCAGCGCTCTTTGTTCTTTAATCATATGATGCACGCTTTAGAACTTGGTGATAAAAATATTGCGGATAAGCTCGAGTTGTTGATACGCAATTTTGATCCAAACTTTCCCGTTCCAATTTCTTTGTATATCCCTTTTGCTCATGAAACTTGTACCCCTAATTTTTCTCTCTCTTCATCTTTTGATAGTGATTCTTCAGAAATGACAAGGTCTTCAAAACCTAGTGGTAGTAGACAAAAGGCTCTCAGGGTTCCTAGAGAATCTCGGCTAGGTGCCCAGACGATAGTCGATTTAGATGTTGAGGATCATCAAATTGACAGGTTACACTTCTCATTTGAGCATCCAAGTGTTTTTGATAGTGAGGTAAATGTGGTCGGCGAGCAGGAGCTTCGAAAATATAGGAGTCAATTTGATATTCCCGATGCTGTCCATTTGATATTACCTGGCAAGCGAGCTATATAGAATCCTCTGCAGAATGCCATTGCTATCTATGGTTCGATGCTTGGTTATGGGGTAACTATTCCCCTTTAGCCATTTATAGCTAGGTTCCTCGTTGATACCAAACTTGCGCTTGCCCAGTTGGCCCCGAATAGTTACAAGATCTTAATGTGCATGTGTCTTACGTGGAAGTCGGTGGATTACGAGCCTCCCACCTCTCGTGAAATTCACCATTTTTGTACATTTAGGCAATCAGGTCACGGTGGAACTTATTTCCTCCTCTCTTTTGCTATGGAGAGTTGGATTCCTGATGGTGCAAGGGATTCATGACAGGTGGAAGTTTTGGATGATGACAAGAAAAAGGGCTTCATTTGGGGTTTCCTATCCTCAAACAAGAGATGGAAAAATAGTTGATTTTTTGTAAGTAGTGCATGGGGAAGGGACGCACTCGTAAGTTCTTGCCTGAATTTTCCAGCAAAAAAGGCTCCAAGACACTTCACCTCTCTTGAGTCTTGGACAAAGACACTTCTTGTTTTGCTGGATGGAGAGATTTCTCATCTTACAGCAGCCGCCGTCCTTCCATTGGCTGAGAGGGGTCAACCATTCCTCTTGGATGAGGAAAAAATGATTACTTCATAGTTTTTTTCACGTTTAACTGCCAAACGTCATCGTCGTAAGTTTCCTTTATGTTTTTATCTCTGATATTTGCTTCCTTTCTTGTTAGTTTATGTTGGTAATACTTTGCTTTTACTTGGAGTGAGTGACGTTGATGTGGTTTATGATGTGCAAGCCTATGTTGTGAAGAATTTTACTACTACCAGCCAAAGACAGGCTCCGAGTTGGCTAAGGAGGGAATCGATGTTCCGAATGGCGATGATTCCCAAGATAGTAAAGGCATAGGCGATGGCCTTGAGTGAAATATTGACCCTGATCAGCACTGAGGGGGTCTTGAGGTCACCGCGAGTCTTACTCCCAGCCGAAAAGGTAAAGAAAAGGTTAGCGCTTTGGGGGTGAGTGGAGACGTCCCTATTTTTGATGCCAATGTCCCTGAAATTCCTGAAGATCCTGCGAGTGACTGAAATCCTAGAGTTGGTCGGGGAAAGCATCTAGCTGAGAGTGCCCCTAACCACGTTGCTCGCCCAACAAAGTGGGCTTTAAGGGACGTTCAATACGTGATCTCATCAGATGAAGAGGGCAATGGCGACCATGTGCTCACTAAAGCTACCCCAACCAAAGGTGCTGCTTTGGAGGTTCCCACCGAGGGGGTAGTAATTGTAGATTCAGCTACCCGTTTAGAGAACGTCGGTGAACCAAGTATTTCTACTTCTGCTCTGCCAAACTCAACTGCTCATCGAACAAGTATAGGCAAGCCTGATGACATCGCTTCAGCTATCCCACTTGACTCAGCTACTCCTGCCACAAATCTGGAGGGTATACGAAAAGAACCCCCGGCCCCATCCAATCTAAAGGGTGTGCGCTAAGAACATGCAGCTCCTTCTTCAACCAGAACTAGCAAGGCATTTGGTTCTTTTCTCTTTATGACTTCTCTGCTGATAAAATCTTGTCACATTTAATCCACGAGAGTGTTTATATTGGACAAGGTTGGGAGCATGTGAAGAATAAATCACATAATAAGAAGATGAAATTATTTTTCAACTGCCATTCTCTGGTAAACTTTTGATTTTTCTGCTTTATTGGTTATGTTTTTTATTTTCTAACTCTGCGTTTTGTCTAGATGATGTCTGAGATGGTAGACAATTACAGGCCCAAGAATGCAGTTTCTTTAAAGAATAAGCATCTGCGGGACTAGGTTTCTCGTGTGGTGGCTGATAAATTTGTTGCTGAGGAATCTTACACTCAGCAACTTGCTCATTTGAGAGTATCTATCAATGGGTTTTTGGCTGCTCAATTGGCTGCGGAGGAGAAGTTATCGACGGCTGAAGCTGAGATCGAGTCATTGAAAGAACAGCTATCTGCCAGTTATGACTCACTAGCAATTCGCATGGAAGCGGAGAGATTGACCGAAAAGGCTAAAGAGAAGGATGAGCAGGAGGTGGATGATATGTGAAACCAACAGGTTTCAAGGATGCCATCTTCGGAGATTTAAAGGCTGAATTAAAGGTCTAAGCCGTGGATCGGTTCAAGAGGTCCCCTACTTATGATGCTCTTCTCCTGCGTGAGTTCGAACGCGGAATGAGGCAATCCAAAAGGTTTTTTACGATAAAGGACCATTCGAATGAAAAAGCTTTGAAGCATTTTGACAAGTCCCTTAAGCTGCATATGGATAAAGCGGTTTGTTCGATCAAGGATCAGATTAAGAGGTGGAAAGCCCATGGCCACTATACAAGGACTACACCTCACCTAATGCATCAGGAAGTCCCTATAAAACATGTGTTCAACACATATAATTCCAGTAGAAAAAAAAAAAGAGTATTACCAATACTGGTGATGAACCAGAATTATGTTCTATTTCTGGTCGGGACTATGGACCTTTTATGCCAGCAAGGGATGAAGAGATAGCCTGGCCATCCGAAGATGAGGTCGATGATGAAGACAACGGGGGTGTCGCTCCATCGAATGTTTGATTTTTATTTAGTTTTTCCATATTTTTTGTACCTGGGCTTTCGCCAATGTAAATTTGATCCTTCATCTATATAACCCATTTGTGTAGCTATTTATTTGTTTGAATTTTGGTTATTCGTCAGCTTCAGCTACTATCGCTGAGTTTTTGGTTTAGGGTCAAAAGCCTTTTTGTTGTTCATCTACCATTGTTGAGTTTTTGGTTTACTCAGCGTTTGTCAGGACATATCCGACCATATACCAAGTCTTTAAGCATACTGTTGGGACATCTCCCTTTTTTGCTTATATAGTTTTTAAGTGCTAGTTTATTTGACACCCAGCATTTCTTTCGACCGCTGTTTTTTAGTGCTTTATCTGCACTTCGAGGGGTCACACTTGCCAACGATAGCGAGCATCTATTGGTCTGTTTGCGTTTTTCTAGCTCAGGCTGCTATGTCATTTCTTTAGAGCCTGCTATGGTTGTGGGTACCCATTCGCCGGAGTTTACATTATCGTTGTTGCTGTTTTAAGTTTATAACTTCGTGCCAAAGTGAACAGCCTCTACAGCCGACCACGGCACTTGCTTTTAGTAATAAATTACTCTTTATTGATAATCTCCTGCAGTCTTAACAATGTTTAAAAAGAAAATACTATAAAGCAAATACTGAAAAAGAAATGACAAAACTAACTTTAAAAAAGGGAAAGGGAAAGGGATCAATGGTTGTGAATCTTTAAATGCTGAGTGTTGCGCGATCGATGGTGTTCGCTAGCTCTCCTTTATCCTTATCTTCCTCTTCTCTTGGACCGATTTCGGGATTCCTGGGGGTCTCTTCCAGTGCCTCTTGGCTAAGCTCACATATGCACAACGTCTCTACTCCGACTTTATCTCTAAAAATTGATAGGTTTGCACAGTGAGCCATCTCTTGTGATCCCTTTAGTTCTCCAATCCCAAATTCTATCAGGAATTTTATTTTCAGCGCATGAGTTGATGTGACTGCCCGAGCCTTGTTCGAGAACGGTTGGCCGAGTAGTGTATTGTACTGCCAGTTGTGAATATCGACAAAGACAAAGTCTAACAAGATCGTCCTCCGACATAGTGTTGTGCCGAATCTAACTGGTATTTTCACGGTTCCTAGTGACCTCACATCGATGCCTCTAAATCCCTTCAGCGGTACATGACAAGGCTCCAAATCTTTTTCGATCAGTCGCAACACGTCATACACCCTGTCGCTCAAAATGTCAGCAGAACTTCTATTATCTGTCATTACTCGGAGGACATCTGTATGAGCTATTTGGACCCCTACCATGATTGCGACGTTAGGTTTCGCGTCAATCCGTTCTGAATCCTCGACCGTGAACACTATCGGGTCTCATCCTTCCTTTCCCCTATTAGGGCTTATTTGTATAGAATTAACGTTTGCATTTATGTTCTAGTACATTACCTCTCGGACCTTTGACATTTTTTCATTGTTGCTGCGACCAGTACGGGGTCTACCAAAAATAGTGTTTATTGCAGCACCTGGGCTGCTTTTTTTTGGGCTCTTCTTTTCTTAATCACTCCTTCGGTGGCTATCTTGGGGACTACTATGTCTGTCTCTTTTCAGGGTAAAATCCTTAAAGTGTCCATCTCTGATTAGGTTTTCAATATGATCACGCAATTTATATCATTTGGAGGTGTCGTGCCCATGATCTTTGTGGAAACGACAATACTTCGTCATGTCTCTCCTAGCATTAGTTGATTGCTGCCTTGGATATTTGGTGAGCTCTTTGTCTTCTACTACAGAAAGTATGTCATCTTGGTCGCCCGTTAAAGGATTGTAGTTATTGTATTTGCTCCGGAACCTACTGGCTCGATTGCTTCCTCTGCTTACCCTGGGTTGAACTTTTCGGTTCTTTTCATCTCTCTAGAGATCACATGACTGTGTTTCTATTTTGTCATCTTCGGACTCGAGCCTTGCATCGAGTTTGTGGCCACATACATAGCTACCCATTTGAGCTGCCTCTTCTTCTTCTGCTAAAGCGTAATAGCCTGTTATGTCCATCATCTCTTCGTAAGTCTTTGGTCGGTCTCTTCATAGGTCGAAGGACAGTCGACCACTTTGCAAGCCATTGGTGAATGCCGCTACGACTGCCACATCACTGGCGTCCTTAATCTGGACGACCTCTTTCCCGAATCTTGTTAGGTACTTTTTCAGGGACTCGCTCTTCTCTTGTTTTAGATTTGACAGGTGGGCGAGAGACTTCCTCCTCTATATGTTCCCCATAAACTTTCTCACAAATGCTTTGCTGAAACTAGAGAAGTTGTTAATGCTTTTGGGTGAGAGCCCTCAAACCATCTGGAGGCGAGGTTACCTAAGGTTTACGAGAATGTTAGGCATATGAGTCTATCGTTGGATGTATATTGGGCCATGACATTGCGGAACAGCCTAACATGTTCCTTCGGGTCCCTAGTCTCTTTTTATTGTTCTATAGTCGGCATCCTGAATCTTTCTGAGAATTAGGTGCGAGTAATTTGATCAATGAACGGGCTGTCCGATGAGGCACTGCACCCGTATTTCCGGGCTATTGCTAAGACCTTCTTTGATAATTCTTGGAGTGTGACGCTTCGCCTACCTGTTGGTTCTCCTTCTAGACTTAGCTAACTCTTAATGGTCATTCCTCAGTAGCCATCTTCCCTGCTATCTTTGCTGCCTTCGGACCTTTGATCGTCTGTGCTTTCAGATCTTATTTATTTGGCCTTTTTTGACCATAACCCCCTTCTCGGTTGAGAGCTCTTATCTTCGGATGAAGCAAAGCGATGTCTCCACCAAGTCTTCTGGTGCGCTCTGTCAGGGATTGTCCTGTGTGTTTGGCCATGGCCTTGCCTTTCCAGGGATTCTTCATCTAGTAGTATTTTGCCTTTTCTCTGTCTTTCTCCTTCAAAGACTTCAGGGCGGTCCTGAGGCGTTTCTTCCATAGATGGCTTTGTTTAGGTCTCTGGGATCACGATGTAAACTTTCGATCGCAGCCTCCCAGGTAGGCGATCCTCAGGCTTACTTGTTGTCAAGTCATAGGAAGAAGAGATCGCTATGCCTACAGGAAGTGTGATCCCTATATTGTTGGCCTCGCTAACCAGGTTCATTAAAGTGGTTTGGAAGTGTTGTACGATTCCTAGATCGACCGCTCTAGTTTCTGGTGTTGCTACTGATTGTTTTACAGTCATCAACATTCCATCTCCCACTACTCCAGTTGTCTTAGGTACCTAGTGGTTGTCACCGCTGGAGTTTCCGTCTTTGTCATTGGTGTTGCTCATGTTTTGAGATCTGTTTGTGAGGGTTCCTCGAGGTTTTTTGTTCACTCCCCCCTCTTTCTAGTACCAATTGTTGACGGTGAATTCTGGATTGCACACGTCCAACAATGATAATGCATAAATGAAAGCAAAAATATGAATAAAAGCATGCAAGACACAAGTTTTACGTGGAAAACCTAAGAAAGGGAAAAAAAACCACGGTGCCCATGAAGGCAGGAAAATAATACTATGATCTGTTTTAGGTTGCATGCTCAATATTGTCTCTCTTCTCTCATACAATTGCTCTCTATTCTCAAGGATTCTGAACCCTTTTTCCACAGGGTTCATGGTTCTATTTATACCAAGCAAGTTAGGGTTTCTTCTTGTTGTTGTCGTGTTGGCGATGGACCTTCCAAATAGAATCGTCTTAGGATTCTGACATTACGAACTGATTAGGACTCGTTTCCTATTTAATGTCTATCTTTCCAGAAGCTTTCAGTCCTTCCCTATTTGGACTTCTCTTGAAGGGAAATTGGGATATTTCCTTATCGAGGTTCAACTCTTAAAGCCTTGTACCTAGACGGGTCCTTGCTCGAAGAGGTTTACTTGAATAAGATTACTTTTCTTGTATTGGCCGAGTAGTTCTTGGCCGAGTAAAGGTCTTCAGCGAATACGATCCTTGCTTTCTTTAGGCTGAGCTACTTGGCAAATACACTTTTGGTTTCTACTGATCTTTATGACGTGGCAAGTGGCCAATGCTTCCTTCGTTGAATAGTTGACAAGTGACGTGGAATTATTCTTCCTGGTTTCCTACCTATTCTGCTGACGTGTCTTTTGGCCGAATATATATATACAACACTAATAAATACTCCTTAGAAGTAAACTTTCTCAGTTTGGTTTTGTATTGACTTTAATATTACCAGAAACATTTTATTCTCTTTTCATTTTCTTCCAAAGACAATTATGGGTATTATAAGACAGGTGGTACGAAACACTGTATTGTTGCTCAAGCAATGGTGAAAAATGTGGTGAACAACTTAATCATAAGGGATATGGGGGAGCAGTGATTGTCACAAGCAGGAATGAGGATGTAGCTAAAAAGATGGCTGGGGAAGAAAATCCACTTCAACTTCATCCCCTTTCGGATCCCGAGAGTTGCTGGTCAATTTACAAAGACTCAGTTGTAGCATGGGGGTGGAGTTCATTTCACAAGAACAATTGAAAGAGAAACTCAAAAGTAAGTGTGGGGGTCTGCCATTAGCAGCAAAACTGATGGGGAAAATTAAGGCTGATCAACAAAGAAATGCAGCTGCACAAGCACAAGATGCAAGCCACCAAGAATACTAGTCATGAAATAATTAGTGTTACAAATTAGCATTCCTGCTTCTTGTTCTTTGTCTTTAATTTGTATTCATGAATTTGCTAAAGTTTAAGAATATGATAATGATTTTGATTATGTTGGGTTCCTAATTGAAGCATACATACAGTATATGTTACTTACTCATTGGGCTTTTGATTTTTGATGAACATTGATATCATCCAAAGTAGATAACTTTAGCTAACATCACAGTTTCATAGACATTAAAAAATTAAAACATTGAAGTTTTCTCCAAAAAAGTAGGTAAAGTACGTAGTCTTCAATAATTTCATTTGGGTCTGATAGGCTTCTCTTTCTTTCCCAAAGTAATAAAAAAGAAGATGCCATCCATTCTTTTTAATAATAGTTTTGGTGTTTGCTTGGCTTCCCTGTTTGATTTGTTTCTTGGAGGCTTTCTGTTGTTATTGATTTGTTCTCAATAAATTAAGCTTGGAGTTTAAAAAATAAAAAAAAAATAGCCCTAAGTTTTTAGTTGAGTGGTAACTTTATACAGCAATAGAGTCCCTTTTTTTCTCTCGAGGGAGGGAATTTAAATTTGGGATCTCGATATTGGTTGAGAGTATGATTATCACCGGACTATTCCTGTTATCACAGTAATAGAGTCGTTTATGTTCTTGCATTCAAGTCTCCTTGTATGATTATATTTAGATTTATTGATAAAAATTGCAATACGCTAGTCCAATTAAATACATACAACCATGTGACAATTGCACTGAAAACCCTGATTGAGACCGTTCCATGCAAGACTGGAGTTGATAGAAAGGCATCTCTTTGGTGAGCCAAGCAGTGAAACAAACTGGGCTCCCCGTACATGAAACTACGAAACCAAGCTACTTGCAAGCTTTTTGAAAGCATCTCTGCATACAAAGCAACGCAAGATTTCTGAAAATCTCTCACTTTTGCTTTCCACTTCAGTTAAGAAGGTATAATAAAGTAAAATAAACTATTATCTTCTTTATTCACTCTAATATTTTTCATTACATTTTGAGAGCATCTCTGCATACAAAGCAAAGCAAGATCTCTGAAACACTTTTGCTTTCCACTTCAGTTAAGAAGGTATAATAAAGTAAAATAAATATACTATCTTCTTTACTCTCTTTAATATTTTCCATTACATTTTGGGTTTCACCTTCTAAAGCACTTGCTCCGTCTCTAACGTCTTCCTTCAAATTCTGAGATTTCAGCTACTAAAGCGCCTGCAAGAACTGGGCATTTCACTTTTCGTTCAACGGTTTCATTGGGCAGTAATCAAGGTTAAACAGGTCTGGTTCAAATTGCTTCTGCTACCATTCTTGTTCTTTCATGAAATGTACTCAATAGCTATAATGTGGAAAAGAAAAAAAAAGGGGGAACAAAAAGCTTCACACTCCTTATAATTCTATCAAGCTTTGAAACTCTGTTTTGGACCCTAAATTTACTTCTTCTTCTTTTTTTGAGTGAACTGTTGGGGATAATCCTCTATATACCGATGAACGCGGAATTGCTGTGCCTAATATACGCCCATAACTCATAGCAAATAATAACGTCAATAAGTAGAAAAATAGATGAGAGAGAATAAAACAATCACAACACAAGATATACGTGGAAAACCCAAAACGGGTAAAAAAACCACGGGCCGTCAGGACGACAGAGAAAGTTCCACTATATGATAAATTGTTACAACCATATACTCCAGGATTCTCTCTCACACCTAACCCAAACTCCACTCACAAGATCCTCACCAAGAACCCCACAATATCCCCTAGGTCTCCCCTAAATATCACCCACGGATCTCTAACTAGATCCACCGATATTCCCTTGGATCCCTCCTTGGATCCCTCCTTGGATATTCCCTTGGGTCTCCCCGGATCTCACTCACACTCTCTGATGTTTACATGGTGTTCTTTTTGCTCCACAGCCTTGAAACTAATAACATAAATATTAGGACTATTTATACTAGTTATAGGGAGTTTAAGATAAAAGGAAATCCTACTCCTAAACGTACAAGACTTACTTGTTCCACATAAATACTATTTCCTTTTATGACAAGTCTTCTTGTAGGGAGTAAATCATTTTCCTTCAAGCACAAGAACTTCCCAAAAGAACACTTTCCTTTTTCATTGAAGATTTCCCGTTCCACACATGCTTATGATTGACTACGATTTGGGTCACGGTTGCGCACCCGTTTCCTAAACCATTACAAGTCACCTTAAATTACATCGCTCAGAAAACCGCGATCAATACGTCGAAACAATCTTCAGTCTTCCGTTCTTCTAGTCTTCAAACCTCCCTCAAACAACACCATTCCATCTTCCAAACGTATCCCACGTCTCCAGGAAGCTCCACATCAGTTGAGTCTCATATGGTTTGCTTAGGAATACAAGTCAAAACCTAACATGAACATGGTACAGTTCAAATTTTCTACTTGTGCATTATTTTCTATTTTTCTGCTATACAGTAATCTGATTCTATGTTTCACAGCTCTTATAAAAGCACCTTCTTTTTTTTTTCTTGTTTGCAGTTCTTTTATTTAGTAAAGTTATGTTTACAATTGCTGAATTAATTAACAAGCGAGTAGAAATGGTAACCCTTGTCTGGCTGATTAGTGTTTGTAGTGGGTTTCCCTTTTGAATTCGAAAGTTCAAAGTGTGAGAATTGATTCGCTCTTGTGTATTTTTTCTTTATTTGTTTGTTATTTGCATCAGCAATGGACTCTGGGACAACGGAACAACGTAGGGAACAACATAGGGAAGACTCGGGGACAACGGAACAGCTTAGGGAACAACTTAGGGAAGACTCGGGGACAACGGAACAGCGTAGGGAAGACTCGGGGATAATAGAACAACGTAGGGAAGACTCGGGGACAACGGAACAGCGTAGGGAAGACTCGGGGATAACAGAACAACATAGGGAAGACTTGGGGACAATGAAAGAGAGGAAAAGTCACATATTGAACCTGTTGGAAGAAGATGGTGTTTCCACAGTTGTTCTTGTTGGAGACACAGGAATGGGGAAAACATGGATGGCTAGAGAAATAAGTGAATGTGCTGTCCGCGAAGGCTCATGCTATGAGTTTCTTTGGCTATCAGAGTATGACATCAACTTGCTTTACGAATCCATTGCTCATCAGTTGTCTCCAGGTTTCATTACTGATCAGGAGTGGGGAGACGAAGAGGAAGACATTGATTCGAATAGGGATGTAAAGGTAACATCGATAACTCAGAAATACAAAATATCCTTTCCATGATATATTTCCGAATAGAAATTAAATGGTCTTATATCATCTTCACATCTTTGTGTTTGTTTTATTTATTTTTATGAAGGTAATTTATTACAATTAAAATAAATAAATAAAGGACTAAAGGTAGTATGATATAGGGAATTCATGAATAAAAAAGCGGTAATGAAAATAATAGTAGGATAAAATAAATTTTTTATTTTTTTTATTTTTTTATTTTTTTATTTTTTATCTCATAAGATATCGGTAATGAATATCATTTTGTAAATGACTAAATGGTGAAATCCAAGAAAACATAGTTCTCTCTTATATAAAAAATAAAAAATAAAAAATAAAAACCTTTTTGTATACTTATTTGGAAAAGGTAGATGGATATTGGGTAGTGTTGAAAGCTTTTGTGTTAGTGAAATATTTTTCTACTTGATTCAATTTCTTTTTTCCTAAGCCTACAAAAAAAAAAAAAAAAAAAAAAAAATTATAATAATGACTGAAACAATCTATATAGGGCCAAGATCCATGGCCCCCTTTTACACAATTTTTTAGCCATTAAATTATAATGGGTTGAATGATTAAGATAATTTAATCTTTTCAAACAAAATAAATACTTTATCACACTCAATACCCCCGCGTCTTCAATATTATTTGTTTTTGGTTTTATATATATTTAATAAAATTTAATTTCATTGTTTCTCTCTCCTTTAGATCGGTGCCTTAGAACATCTCCAAGGGTTAGCTTAATTAAAGGAAAGCTGCAAAAACATTTCTACAGCTCCATGGGATCCCTTAATGACCCCATTAATGAGACTCTTGAGAAGCTCACTCCCTTAATTAAAGAAGTGGCTCTAGTCTCCCTTAATTAAGTGGGCTCCACATATAAAAGATGAATATAGTTTATGAACACATAAATAATAATAATAAATAAGAATACTCCATATAAAATAATAATAATAAATTATAAATGAGCTATTTAAGGAAGTATCATCGGAACAAAAACCTAATGGCCCCCTACAACAACAACCTAAGGGACCTTGGAGATGCTCTTACACTTGCAAAAAATAAAAAATAAAAATAAATAAAAATAAAAAATAAAAAATAAAAAATTACGTGCCTACAATATTTATCTTCTTTTACCTAAAAACAGAAAATATGTTGAAGATTTCTAGTTTTTTTTTTTCCGGTAAATCTTAGTATGAAGAGTTTAATCTAGTGATGTGTAACAAGTATGATATACATTAAACTAATTAAAAGAAGTTTATGATTGATTTTAAAAATTTCTGCAAGTTTATTGGATTAGATTGAAGAAAACTAATAATAATATTTGAGTCTCAAATAATTTTATTTTTGAAAAACCAATCCAACAATGTAATAGTTTTAAAATTAAAACTAACCATATAATTAGTGAAGTTTTTATTTTTACCCCCATAAGTGCTTTGTCCAATTTAAAAAAAAAAAAAAAATTTGATTGTTTTTACCAAACTTTTCACTGATAAGACAAAATGCCTTTAATGATGTCTAAAATAAAAATCTTTAAAAAAAAAAAATTTACTTTTTAGTTTTTTTTTTTTTTTTTTTTAGTATTGGAGGTCGACTTCCATTAATGGAGGCCGGCCTCCAATCTAAAAAAAAATTGAAGAAGAAGAAGAAGAAAAAAAAGAAGAAGGAGAATGAGGATTCAAGATCTGGAAAATATTAAACACACCAGTCTTCAATTAAACACATTGGAATTAAACAAGAAGAAAATAAAATTCCAGATCTGAAAAAAATTAAACACACTAGTCTTCAATTGAACACACTGGAAATTAAACACGCAGATTAAACACACTAGGAATTAAATTGGTGGTGTGTTTAATTGATGAAAACTTGTGGTGTGTTTGATGGAAGAAGAACAGTGGTGTGTTTAATGAAAACTGATGGTGTGTTTAATTGAAAAAAAAAAAAAAAAAAAAACTAATTGATGTGTTTAATTTAAGAAAATAAGTAGTGTGTTTAATTGAAGAAAATTGATGTGTTTAATTGAAGAAGACTTATGAGTGTTTAATTGAAGACTGGTGTGTTTAATATTTTCAAGATCAGGAATTTTTTTCTTCTTCCTCTTCTTCGTCGTCTTCTTCTTCATCCTCCTTCTTTTTCTTCTTCTTCTTCTTCTTCTTTGCTCAGACCTCCATTGGAGGTGCTCCAATAATTTAAAAAAAATAATAAAAATAAAGTTTTTTTTTTTTTAATGAAAATTAGTCTTAAAAAATCAATATAAATAGAAAATGCAAGGGTAAATTTGTCTCTTCAGTAGAAAGTTTGGAAAAAAAACAATGAAAGCACTAATTCCGAGTAAAAATAGAAGCCCCCTTAATTTTTTTGGTTAAAAAGTGCTATATTGAATCTTGATGAAATTTAATGGAATATATTGAATATTGATGTGATTTTTGTATGGATGATAAAAACATTGAAATACATTTGTGGAAAAAAAATGAAAAAATTTCGGGTACAAAAACTAATTTTTTCTGACTTTTTTGAAGATAAAACATTTAAAAGTAGGGAAATATAAGAAAAAATATTTCTCAATTCCAAAAAATTTCCAAATTTTTACCAAATGTATATTTTAATTTTCTTAGGACGCATACAAAAAAATCTCATTGAAAAACATTCAATTGCATGCAATTTCAATATAGGTGTTCATTGTATTAAAATAAAGGCTGTTGATAGGAAAGGCTCCATATATATATATATATATAATACTTCTCTAATTAAGACCTTCCTGACTTTATAATTTCAGGATGTCCAACTACAGCCACATATTCACAGTGGGCCCACAGCCTCACATTAACAAATACACACACTCAATATGAATGTATGACTGTGGTTGGACGTCCTTAACTTATAATTTCAGGACGTCCTTACTAGAGAACCACCACATATGTATATATATATATACATATATATATATAATATTTCTCTAATTAGGACCGTTCTGACTTTATAATTTATGAACATCCAACCACTGCCCCACATTAACAAATGCCCACACCCAATATGAATGTGTGACTATAGTTGGACGTCCTTACTAGAGAACCACCTTATATATAATAATTTTCTAATCATGACCGTCTTGACTTTATAAT
The DNA here is from genome assembly GCA_954870605.1 of Acer campestre. NCBI lineage: Eukaryota > Viridiplantae > Streptophyta > Magnoliopsida > Sapindales > Sapindaceae > Acer > Acer campestre. The sequence goes on along the minus strand of OX940801.1, from coordinate 15,104,444 downwards.
TTCAGGACATCTAACCACAACCACACATTCATAGTGGGCCCACAGCCCCACATTAACAAATGGCCATACCCAATATGAATGTGTGGCTATGGTTGGACGTCCTTAACTTATAATTTTAGGACGTCTTTACTAGAGAACCGCCCATAAATATATATGGTATAAGTTAATTTTCTTTTGCAATTTATACCATATAGGATACGAAAGTGGAAGAGGAACCGGAAAGTTTGAAGCACAAGATAAAAGCAAAACTTGAAGAAAAGAGATCCGCCGCATTGCATGAAGGGAAGAAGTATCTTTTGCTTGTTCTGGATGACGAGGGAAATAAGATGAAGGATAATGATTTGCAGGATATCAGAGCTGTGCTTCCTTCCAGTGACCGTTTTCCTTTAAAGATATTAGTAACAAAAAGAAAGAGTGAGGAAGCCCCTAATAATCAGGAGAAGCAGGTTAAGGTTACATTTGAGCTCCTGTCTCTTGAAGGGTCGTCAACTATATTGAAAAACAGCATAGATAAAAAATTTCATGAAATTCAAGGTTTCAAGGATTTGTTTGATGCAGCAATAGCTAAAAAGAGCAAGGGTTTGCCTGCTGCAATCACAGTGATAGCAGGAGCCTTAAATTATATTGCAAGACACAGTTCTGGGGATTGGACACTGGAAAGTGCACTAGAAAAAGCAGCTTATTATGAGAAAGCAGCTAAGGGTGTAAATCTGCTAATTTCTTGTGCATATGAGATGTTGCCTGGCACTGTTATACAAAACTGCTTCTGGCATAGCGTGCAGTTCTTTCGCAAACATGGTGGCATCCATTACAATGAGTTAATCACTCACTGGGTAATGGAAGGCAATTTTGATCCCTTTGATCATATTGAGAAGGCATACAAGGAGGGACATTATGTTCTAATGGAGCTACTAGATCGTGGCATGTTGAAGATACAAGATGACAATATTGTTTCCATGGAAGGAGCAGCACTGAATATCGTTGATTCCCGCCCTCGAGGGTATGGAGGGATAGCCAATCTTGGGTTGGCAAGTGTCTTTGGGAATGGTGAATGGAAAGGTCTTGGGCGAATTACACAAACAGATGGCATGATAAAAACATTATGCAATCCTAAACATTGGCAGAAAGTCTCCACACTACTGATCGATGGAAGTTGTCTCTCACTAGAAAGCCATGACAGTTTCTTGGATTGCATGCAGGAACTTCAGGTTCTTGCTGTTTTCAATCCCAAGTTCACATCGATAACATCATCCTTGTTAAAAATGGACAAACTGCTTGTCCTACTATTGAGAAGCTGCAATTTGCTGGAGGAAATGGCTCACATCAAGCAACTTAAGACCTTAAAAGTTCTTGAGATATCTGGTGCTAGCCAAATAAAATCTCTGCCAGAAGAACTATTTAATGGAATGACTGATCTTCAAAGCCTTAACCTATCTGGACTTGAAATCCAAACACTTCCTTCTCTTTCCAATCTAAAGAAACTACGTTTGCTCATCCTCAGGCGTTGTTCTTGTTTGAATAAATTGCCAAGCCTAAAAGAACTTATCAATCTTGAGATACTTGATCTTTCTGGCGCTTCCTCTTTTGTGAGATTCATTGACCCTACTCTATCATTTCTTTCAAATATTCAAATGATTGATCTTTCTGGCACTGCAATTAGACGGTTACCAAAATTCCGTCATCTTCAGAATCTGACACGAATTTTATTAAGAGATTGTTGTAGCATAAATATGCTTCCCAACTTGCAGCACTTACCTAGTCTCCAAATTCTTGATCTCTCAGGAGCCATCACTTTCAATAAATTTAATTATATTTCCATGGCAAGTTTGGATGATTTTAGAATCCTTGATCTTTCGAAAACTTTAATCAGTGAGTTACCATCCATCCCTTCGAATCTCACTGAACTCAAGTTGATTGGTTGTTCTGAGCTTCAAAAATTGCCATGCACTACTTCACTCAAAAACCTCGAGTTACTTGATGTTTCTAATTCTTCCAAATTGACGGAAGTTGAAGACAAATCCTTTCAACATCTGAAATACCTTCACTATCTCAACCTCTCTAACACAAAAGTTGTAAATTTACCATCCCTTTCCAACCTTAAAAACTTGCGCCAGCTCTTGCTAAAAGATTGTTCATTGTTAAAAAATCTGCCGGATTTGGAAGGACTTACGGGACTTGAGGTGCTTGACATCTCAGGTTGTGAGAATTTGGACAAGTTGCCCAACTTGAATGCCTTTAAAAAACTTGAGGTTCTTGATCTTGCAGGTTGTAGTGCATTGAATGTTGAAGAAAATGTGTCCTTTGAGCACATGTCTCGTCTAAGGAAACTTAGCCTTGATCGATTTGGTGGCTTGAACTTGAGTGAAATTGCTGCTAAATCCTTAGAGCGTATGACTCATCTTCAAATTCTCAAGCTCTCTGGAATCACAGAAGATATGTCATCAATATTCTCCAAGCTCAATACCCTCACCAATCTCAGTCAACTTTCGTTGAAAGATTGTCCAGGTTTAAAAACATTGCCATCTTTGGAAGCTCTTTCAAAACTTGAGGTACTGGATCTTTCTGGAACAGATGTTACATCTTTACCATTTCTTGAAAAACTTAGCAACCTTCGGGAGCTTTTGTTGAGTCAGTGTTCGAGCTTAGAAATATTGCCATCGCTGAAGGCTCTTATTCATTTGAATGTTCTTGATTTGTCAGAGACTGGAATTAAGGAATTTCCTTATGAAATTTCAGAGTTGACTTGTTTAAAGCGACTTGTTCTGCCACATTTGAACGTAATGAGAGAAGTTGATTGGCGGAAGATAAAACGCCTACCAGAGGATGTAGACTGGGGTCGCTGTGTTATTTCCAAGCCCATTGAAACTGAAGCAAGTGATCGAAAGCCTTCTATAATGGTGGAAGGTACCCAATTTTTCCATTTTCTGAAGGAAAATCCTGAGTTACAATTACAAGAAGCATGCTTCAAGCAAATCTCTTTCTATGTTCGTCCTCCCAGTGAGCAAGCAAACAATGGAGAGAATTTTTGTTATAGTGATGAAGTTATGTTCAGCAATTATGGACATTTTTCTCATTATAGAAAAGATGCCCTGGCTTTGGAAATCAGAGGATTTAATAGTTTTCCTACTGGTTTAGAGGATGTTCTCAAGCATACAGAATATATTTCTTTGACTGATAATATGTTTATGAAGCACTTGTCGGATTTAGATGCGGTCCATCTGACGAAGGTAAAAGGTTGTCGGTTACAAGCATGTGCTAAAATGGAGATCGTCTTTAGCGAAGAGAGAGATTTTGAATTGGGAAAAAATCTGGAGATTTTATGGGTTTCAAACAATCTTAATTTGAAGAGATTATATGGTGGGGAAGTACAATCTGTGGATTTCAAGAATCTCACACATTTGCATCTAGATTGTTGCCCAAAGCTTGAAAATGTTTTTCCTTCTTCCCAGTTTCCAGAAAACCTTGCAATCCTTCAAATTAAATTTTGTGATAGTATGAAGACTGTGTTTGAACACGAAAAACCAGACGAGTGCAAATTGTCAAAGTTACACACATTGCTTCTATTTGAATTGCCGGAGTTAACTAGCATTGGGATTACGTTGCAACCTCTGCGAAAAGTTAAAATCAGGAAATGCCCAAAGCTGGATATTTCGGAAGAGAGACTCAAATCTGAAGAAATAACAAGTCCTGAAAATGAGTGAGATATAGCTGCTTTCTCCACCAGCTATCAGGTTTGCCTTTGGATTCTCTTCCTCTCACTTTTTAGTAAACCTTTATTCATGTATATTTTGTTTCTAAACAAAATGGATTGATTTTTTTTGTGTTTCCTGTTACAAACTAAACATATTTGAAATTCAGTTGTAATATTTTTAGACTAAGCAATTTCTTTCGAAATCGAATAGTCAATACAGTTTCTTATGGTGTAAAATTATGGATATCATGAGGAACTCGAGAAACATAAAACGTGGTAAGAGCCTCCTAAATAGACTAATTGGTTGCTTTGGTTGTGATATTATTATAGAAAAAACCTTATTGTTAATGTTCCTATCTTATGTACCCTTCTCTAGAGTCTAGAGTTAATACATTTTAGAGCTAAAAAGGCTAAACTGGCAACAACTTATCTGTGCATACTAAGAACAATTGAGATTGGAGAAATTTTGACTTCCAATTTCTGCTCAAGAGTGATATGACAAGATTGCTAATTGCTTTTAACCATATTGCATACTAAGAACAATTGAGATTGGAGAAATTTTGATTTTCTTTCACTTCAGATAGGAGAAGTTTTGGTTATTCTAGGATACATATGAGCTAGCAGTTGCAACCAAGGTCTGGCAATATCTTCTATGTTTATTGGGTAAGACTTCCTTGTCACCACTAAAAGCTTTTCAAGATGTCTATACCCAGTAGACAAATCCCTCCTTAACTTGTCTATACCCAGTAGTAAAATCCATAAACAGTACATTTGTTACATAAATATAGAAGTGAAATAACTAATTAATAGAGTACATGATCATGATGGAATTCGGAAGCTCCTCAATTCCAGAGATTCCTTGAAGGCTAAGAAGCTTTAAGGATACCATATTCTTCAATCCTTTTAAGAACTCTGTTTTCTACTTCAATATGATGATGATGCTCTGTCAAGCTCTGCCACAATCCTAGATGAAGAACTTGGACGTTTCTCATCTTGGAAAACCAATCGAACGTGAAATCAAGAAACCTCCAACTTACATTGAACAATGTTTTCACTTTCTCCTGATTCTCTGGTCTAAGATTCTCAGTATTAATCAAACAAGCCCTGTCAGAACCTGAATAATCCTATATGATTGTGGGAAAATAGTTATATTTTTGTTTTCTTCTTGCAAGTTGCATTAAATTTTGAATTGTTTACTTCAATTAATCTAGTTCTGCCCTTCTAGAAGGGATCAAACTTAATTAGATTTAGTTTTCTGCCTGCAAGTTGCATTAGGTGTATAATAAAATAAAGATTCACCTAATAATTATATTAAATTCCCATATCACAACTTGTAGTTGAAGTTGAAATTGAAGGCATCTTTGAAATGACTGTACGAGTCATTCCCCGGTTAAGTCGGTCCTGAAATTTTATTTCTTTCATGACGGATTTACAACCATTTCCACAACATTACCAAATTAGACTCTTACATTTGTTCACTTACAATTATATGCATTTGTATTTGATATTTACCTAAACAGCACAAATGAAATATAAATGCCTCTACAATTCCAATAAAGGATCTTCATTGAGAAGGAGGCCCAAGATACTGCCTCGTAAAATAAGGCGACTTCTTCCCGTGTCTTTTTTTCCTATTTTTTATCGCAGTCCATTCAACTTCAATTCCTGCTTGGCCTAACACCATATTAACTGTTTCACTTGCTGCAATTTCTCAAATAGTCAAAGATAAGTCATCTTTCTCTGCTAATTTGTCAACGATATCCACCTCGGTTGATAGCTGGTCAGATATCTCATTATCCAGAACAACAACAGAAGCATCAAAATTGATCTCCATTGCACCACGATAAGCTAAAGGGTCTTTCACTTCAACCAAAGAAACAACAGGGATGGCCTCATTAGCCTCCACGACAACTTGCATAGGATTAGCAGTCACCAAATGATCATTCGATGCCTTTTCTATGTTAGTAGTAGTTTGGTCCACTGCGGAAGTGGTTTCAACAGCCTCAGCAGCATCTTGTTCCATATGATGACCCTTCACATCATTAATAATTCTGGTCAGACAATCTTTCACTCGGTATTCCTGGAACTGATGTAGCGGAAGCTCTGTCGAGAAAACCCTGCAAGAACAAATTGAAAATGACCTACTAAAGTTTCGTTGATTCGCACACGAATACCGGAATGTTAGGCTTCAAGTTCATTGATTCAAAGAATACCAAAATTGGATGAAATTAGAGAAACTCTAAATTTTATAAATCAAAAACTGATTAGCCTTTCAGCTTACATCCTTATTTAAAGCAAATAAAACCTAAACCTAATCGTATTCCTTGAAAAACAAGAAAACAAGCCTAAATAGGAAAAATTACCAAAAAAAGAAAAAAACGAGATTAAAGCAAAAACTAATTCTACTAAGAATCCTAAGCACCCCAAAATTGACAGAAGTCGATTCGGACTTGGGAAACTTGATTTATTGCAAAAACTAAACTTTCCTAAAACAACAAAAACGGCCTTTTTAGGGCGTAAACGATGGAATTCGGCTAAAAAAAAGGGCATGCCTCATAACCAAAGGTAGTGACTTTGAAAGCTCCCGCCGAATCGCATCAAACAGTAAAAATTTCACGTCATTCCGACTCCATCGCCCAAACTAGTAGGATTGAAATGGCCTATTTACTTGATCTTTTTCCTATCCCACCCCTCCATATACTCCGATGCCATATAATCTATTGCTGCTGCATTAGCGCACCTTTGGATTTTCTTTTGGATCCAGTTTAATTATAGGGTCAACTTTACTAGCCGTGTCAGTTTTGGTAGGTCCTTTGTTCCATCTACAATTCGTAACGTTGTGACCAACAAAGGAACAAGAAGCACAAAATTCAGGCAATTTTTCATACATTGGGGATAAAAACACACATGTATCACCTAGTTCAACCATTAGGGTGTCCTCTAAGGGAGTAGAAAGGTCAATGTCAGCCAAAACACGTGTATTATGGCTTAATTGCCCATCAAGAGTGTTCTTGTCTATTTTCAACAGGATACCAATACTTCGAGCAATAGTATATAAAATATTAGGGTGCTAGAATTCCCATCCAAGTTCATAAAAATGAACCCATACCTAAGCAGTTGTCGATTTTTGCTTATGAGGGTTGAAGTTCGGTTGCCATGGTTGAAGACGCAATATACCTGGCTTGAGAGTGCAAACTCCCATTGCCCAGACTCTATCTTTATCATCTTGATTCATCAGCTGAATATGAAAATATCCACGACCTAGAGATCGAAGATACCATGTAGAAGTGATATCCCATAACAATGTGAGTTTTTTCTTGAGACCATTAAGCTGCCATGGTGTTTCCCCCTTTGAGAGAATGACTCTACTGTGAAATCAATTGAAATATTGCTAAAAATAAATGCAAACAAATCTGATGCAAAGTCATAAAAGGAACAAATATGATGCAAAGAATAAATGTGATGCAAAGGACTGATCTGATATTCTGATGAGCAGAGAGAGAAACAAAAGTAAAGAGAAAAGAAAAAAAAATGCCTTAGTCGGCTGCTACACTTTCTTTGTGTATATACAGTGTTACAAAGTAGGTCTAAAGTAAACAAGCATATTTACAAATATACCCCAACTCTAAATAATAAAATATAAATAACTCTAATATCCCCCCTTAAACTCATGATGCGACTGCAAGAAGCATCGAGAGTTTGCCAACTAAAAAACGAAAACGCGAAATGGGACGCGACTTTGTAAACAAGTCAGCAATCTGCATGGAAGAAGAAACAAAAGGTAGAGTAATGGTGCCATGCTTGAGGTGCTAGCACGATACTCAGCTTCCGTGGAAGATCGAGAAACAACAGTTTGCTTCTTGCTCTTCTAAGAAATAAGAGAATCACCCAAATATATACAGAAACCAGTGATAGATTTACGATCGACGGGATCACTGGCCCAATTAGCATCAGAGTACGCACGCAGCTCCAAAGAGGAGGTCGATGGAAGTAAAAGACTCTAAAAGATGGTGCCCCGAAGGTATCGTAGAATACGAACTATGGCTGCCCAATGAACTGTAGTAGGGGAAGCAACGAATTGACTAATGATGTGAACAGAATATGTGATGTCTAGACGAGTGATAGTGAGATACACCAAGCTGCCAACAATAGTACGATATAAGGTAGGATCAAACAAAGGAGTACCATCAGAAGGAGAATATCGAACATTAAGCTCTAGAGGAGTATCAATAGTCCTATTATCAGTAAGGCGAGCACGCTCAAGGATGTCAACAGTGTACTTAGACTGAGAGAGAAGATAACCCTTTGGAGAAAATGCTACTTCAATTCCTAGAAAATAGCAAAGAGAACCCAAGTCCTTTATTTCAAATTGACTAGCTAATTCTAACTTCAATGTTGCAATCCCATCAACATCATCACCAGTAATAATCATGTCATCAACATATAAAGAAAGTATAATACGATCTGCAGTGGTATACTTTATAAAAAGAGCTGAATCATGATTACTTGAGGAAAACCCAAGAGAGGTAATAACAATAGAAAACTTATGAAACCAAGCACGAGGTGCCTGTTTGAGACCATATAGAGCTTTCTTGAGTCTACAAACTTCTACAGGGTTATGAGTGACACTGGGTGGGGGTACCATGTACACTTCTTCCTGAAGATCTCCATTCAAGAATGCATTATTAACATCCATCTGAGATATATGCCACTGGCGAACAGATGCAACTGCAATAAGGGTACAGACAGTAGTCATTTTGGCAACAGAAGCAAAAGTCTCCTCATAATCCAAACCATATTGTTGAGAAAACCCCTTTGTAACCAATCTAGCTTTGTATCTCTTAACTGACCCATCAGAATTTGTCTTGATTTTATAAACCCAACGTGAACCAATTGTACTTTTACCAGAAGGAAGAGGAACCAAATCCCAAGTATCTGTCTTATGCAAAGCAGAAAGTTCCTCAGCCATAGCCTGCTGCCAATGAGGATCAAGAACTGCCTCTTTATAAGATGAGGGCTCAGAGAGACAGTGAATAGAGGCTAAAAAGGTAGAAGAGAAATCAAAATAACAAGAGTAAGAAAAATCTAGTAGTTGAGCGGACTTACGTGTACGCCGAGGATAGCGAGGATGGGGATCCACAGTTTTAGAAGGTGCTCAGGTGCCAGGAGGGTCGGAGAGCGGAGTACCAGTATCTGCAGAAGTAATAGTTCGAGACCTGTGAGAATAATGCAAAGGAAAATGAGTAATAAGGACAAAAGGACTAGAGACAGAATGTGGGTCAGTATCTGTAGTATAATGGATTGGGGATGATAAACTATATGTATCATCAGATAAAGGATCAATGCAAATAAGATCAGACTTACTCATATCATGAGTACTAGTAGGAATAGAAAAGAAAGGTATATGCTCAAGAAATATAACATGACGAGACACATATAATTTACGTGTGACAGGATCAAAGCAACAATATCCCTTTTGACCTTCTCCATAACCTAGAAAAACATAAATGGCAAAGCGTGGAGATAACTTGCTACGCTTTACATGAGGACGAAGGACAAAACAAGTACAACCAAAGATTTTTAAGAAGGAATAATCAGGAGCATGCCGATACAACTTTTCAAAAGGTGACAAACTGATAACGTCTATTTCTACACCTAGTGTAGCCCCATCTCCTATCCTTTTGCATCCGTTTTCCGGGTAAAACTATGTATTTTACGCTTTAATAAGCTTGTGCAGGCTTCCTATAGCATTCCTAAGGAGATCAAGCTTGTTTGGCGTTATTGGAGAGAAAAAGGGAGTGAAAGCGGGATCCGGAGGCAGGTCAGCGCTGGCCACCAGCGCTGCCACCAGCGCACATCGGGCAGTGATGCAGCGCTGGTCGTGCGCTGGTGGACCAGAGCCAGACACACCAGCGCTATGTTGGCAGAGAAGTGGCGCTGGTGACCAGCGCCAAGGCTTCCAGCTCAGCTGTTTTTAGGATTTCGTGCCCTAACTCCACACCCTATAAATACCTCCCTTCAGCTCGTTTTCTAAGACCTCTACCACGACCCTTGAAGTTCCAAACACCCCATTTTCACTCCAAACCTCCCAAGAACACATTTTAAACCCAATTCCTTCACCAAATCACTAAAAACTTCCATCAATCCACCATCTAAACACAAATCCCTCTTCACCACTTCATTCCTTCACATCCATCTACCATAAAAACCCCACCTTGGAGCTAAAGGAGTCAAGGAGAGAAGAAGCCAAGCACATCCAAGCAAGAGAGGAGGAGATCTTCACAATAGTTTCTTCTAATCCTTTCTCTCTTTGTTTTTACTTGTTCTTACTCATGACTTGTACTCATGTCATATATTTTGTAGTCTTTACTTGTAATATGAACTAAATCCATCTTGGCTAAGGCCAAGATGAGACATTTTCCATGAATTGATAGTAAAGGCCACCTTTTTATCTTCATTGCTTGTGTTATGTATGTGCATTTCAATTGCTTAATGCTTCTAGGTGTCTAGCTAACACTTGGTTGATGTTTGGTTGTTGTGTGAAGTACCGAGAGGAGAAGCACACAACGTGCTCGACGAAATGCCTGATACAAGTCTAGTAAGATAGAAATATGCGATGCTAGCTTGTAGGATTCCATTTGTGTGCCATTATGCTTAATGAATTTGTGTGTAGTTCGGATAACCATTGAGAAATAGGTTATTGGTGCATATGAATGTTGTCTTTATCACTTGAGAGAGGTTAGAGACTAATTAAGGGCATACGAATCTACATAATCACTTGCATACTTTACTTATATGGTGTGCCTAAAATTGTTAAGGATTGGATAGGTGGAGTCTTGGTCTTAGTCTAATTTCTCATACATATTACAATCACTTGCTTGTGTTTGGTTTAGCCTTATTTACTTACATTGTCTTGTTTTATTACTTGCATTAGTGGTAGTTTAATCTAGTTAATTTGAGTAGTGTAATTTTATTATCAAAAATTGGCTTGTCTAAATAGTAACCAAATCAATCAATTGTGGTAATCGATTTCATCAATCCTCGTGGGACGAATCTTATTCACCATTGTACTACTCTTTCGGCTCCGTACTATTGCGGGTGCTCGTTTAAAGAGTGGTCAATTTTTGGTCATCAAAGTGATTTGAATTTTACATTCAACCTCGCAAGTGCACGAGTCAAGAGACTAGTATAGCGTGCAAGCAAGGGTATCGTTCCGCAGGGAGGTGGAATCCGTCAATCGTCGCTAGCTTAGCTTATTTGGAAAATATGAATTGAGGTGTGTGTGTGCATTAAATGTAAATATTGCAATGAAAAGATAAATTATGTACAAAAGTATTTACAAAGATAGAATGGATGTGAGAGATGTGGCATATAAATGGTTACACTAAGTAAGTGACTCAACCATAGCAATCACACAATTTCATACAAACATGCATTGTCAATATTGAAAGCCGTGCTCACTTAATCTTCACCAATATTCTCTCTCGAGTAACAAAGGTTATACCCACATGCACCAGCAACCTATCAACGGATGGTTACCTAAGCTGCACACGAGTTCATTAAGAACTATGAGACACATATAGCGGCTTTACATGCAAAAGCCTCGCGTATCTCTACCTTACCCTGCATGTAGTGACCAATCTACTCATGCACGTTGCGTGCTTCACCTCTCGGTCCTTCACACAACAACCAAGGTTCATTCAAGTGGTGGCTAACCACTCAAAAGCATTAAGCACTTCAAATGACCACTCAACCATCAACAAACATATTTAATAAAAGAGGCAACAATGCTAGATTTACATCAAACCCTAATGAATGGAAGTACACATCAAAGATGAGACAAAAACACAAAGAAAGAAATACAAAATAGATAGAAAGGAGACCCCATCCGTAACCGGGAATCGAACACCAGGTTTCTCGGTTGTCAATCCGATATGTACTCACCACTATACTATTATGGCGGTCTCCAATCTCATGAATGCTCAACTCTCTCATAGAGAAAGCTCTCTCCTTATCTCTCAAATCTCTCTAAGATGGATGGCTAAAAATGGGACAAACTCACCAAACAACAATGTGTAAATAGTTGATTGTTATCATTAAGAACATTCAATTCAAGTTAAAGGTTCATTCTCTTGATTAAGGAATTCACCAAAATCAATTCATCACCCAACCCAAGCCATGGGATGAGCAATTGTGCCTTAATAAAAAGACCCATTAAGCACAAGAATATGGAACCCAAGCCTAATCTAGCATGTGAATGCATAATCAACCAAGTGTTTCCCACTCTTTGGAGCTAATACTCAAACACTCAAATCATTCTAAACATGGTATTTTGGTTCACTCATCAACATACAAACAATCATGGGAAGCTAAATTACACTACTCCTAATCTAAATTACTCTACTCCTAATCCCATTCATGCATACATATCGATTTTTACCATCCATACACACGAATATCATAATAAGAGGGAAAATTATGGATTTGGCAAAGAGTAGAACAAAACCCAAAGAATTTAAGAAACATTCATACATATATTGCACAAGTGTAGGTTTACAAAATTCCCAAATTGGTGATTACATCCAAGAAAACAAGAAATACAAAAAGAAATGAGTTAAAAGGAGACAACCTTTGAAGACACTCCTCCAAGCTCTCCTTGATTTCCTAGCCCGTTTTTGGTCCAAAGACCACTCCTTTCTTCTTGTAATCTACTCCTAGATGGGTGGATGTAGTGTAAAAAGGGTGGTGGAGATGTATGGTGAGCTCCCATGGAGGAAAATCCTCCATGGGAGCTTGAAGCTCTCACTTATTTGGGGAAGAAGATGGAGGAGGAAGAAGAAAGGAGTGAGGTTCGTTTTTGGGGTGTGGGAGGTGTGTAAGTTCTAGTTTTAGACCCCAAATAGGGGTATTTAAAGAGTTGGGAGGTTAGGGCATGAATGGGGAGTGAAAGGACAAGATTGCCCTTCAAAATTTGGCCAAAATACGTGAAACTGGTGCCCAGGGCGCTGGTGGTCAAGCGCTGGTCGTCCATCGCATGACCAGCGGCGACTTTCTGCCATATTTGCGCTGGTGAGGGCGCTGGTCCGGCGCAGCTTTTCAGTCTCGCGCACCGTTACGAAAATGCCATAACTTTCTCTAGAAACATCGGAATTGCGATCCGTAAAAACCATTGGAAAGTAGACAGCCGGGGCTTTCCGAAAATAGGTAGCATGACACCTAGTTCAATCTGAGGTGGGAGATATGACCCCCGAAATGTGGGTGTACTGCACAAGCCCTTTTCCATTTCAGCCCTTTTAACTTCCAAAACTCATCAATTAAGCTCAAATACGATAATTATGGCAAATAACCTACACAAAGCTCACAAAACACATTAAATACAAAAATACGCTCGAAAACGAGTACAAACGATAGGAAATAGGGACCTCAAATAGGTGTAAATATGATCCGATTACAAACCTGAGTTGTGAGAAGATGGGATCTTATTAATTAAGTTGACAGCAGTAAGAACTGCTTCTCCCCAAAATTCACAAGGTACGGAAGCAGACAGTAAGAGAGAACGGGCAGTTTCAACAATATGCCTATGTTTCCTTTCAGCAACACCATTTTGCTCTGGAGTGTCTGTACAAGAAGTTTGGTGAACAGTTCCATCTAAAGCAAGCAATTCTTAGAATTTGTTAGAAGTGTATTCTCCACCCAAATCACATCGAAAACATTTGATAATAGCGGCATGTTGAGTTTTAACAAGGGCTCGAAAGATAGTATAGATAGTAAAAAAAATTAGAGCGACGTTTCATATGATAAACCCAACAAAAACGAGTGCAATCATCAATAAATGAAACATAATATCGAGACCCCCCTTTTGTGGCAATTGGGGAAGGTCCCCACACATCGGAATGAACTAAATCAAATGATGCAAGAGAAGAAGAGGTACTTCGATTAAAAGGTAAAGTAGAAAATTTTGCTAGTTTACAGCCACTACAATCAGATATATCATGACTTTGCAAATTTCCTAATGCTCCTGTAGACGCGAAAAACTTTAAACAAGAGGCCGAAACATGACCAAGACAGGAATGCCATAAATAAAAACTAGTAGAAGAAGGACTCAAACGAAAAGAAGACATGTCAACACTCGGAGCTACAAAAACTGGTAATCTTAGCTCATCCAAAATATATAGTCCCCACTGCCTACGGCCTGTCCTAATCAGCTTCTGGGATTACGGATCCTACACATGACAAGAGATAGAAGAAAAAGAGACTAAGTAACCAAAGTCACACAATTGACTAGCAGAAACAAGATTCAATGTAAGATTAGGGATGTGGTAAACATTAGACAGAGATACATTAGGTGTGATAATAGAACCAACACCAGCTAATGGCATTGGAGAGCTATCAGTGGTTATAACAGACACAGATGTTGCAGGACATAAAGAAACAAAAGATGAGTGAAACTCTGGAATCTAAGACCCGTATGGAAGAAGACGTACCTGAAGAACTAGGGGGTAACTGACCTATCGAAAAAGATGTGGAAATAGCATGTGGTTGTGTAGCTAGGAACTTCTGAAACTACTCAGTAAGGGCGAAAATTGTGGGATTTTAAGATGATGAGACTCCAAGTCCAAAGGAATCCGTTGGTGGTACAACTGCTGCAGTGTTAAACTGTGGAGGATTGTAAGGTCGTTGTTGCGACTGATTACCCAATTTCCATAAGGGAGATTGCTGATGATGCTTCTGTTGGTACTACTGCTGCGGTTGTGATTGTTGTGCTTTATTAATCAACTTAAGACATTGAGCCTTCCAATGACCCTTCTGCTTACAAAAATTGCATTCATCAATTCCAACCTTCGAGTAGGTGTTCTCAAAGTTTGAATGTGGTTTAGAAGGAACCGTTAAAACAGATGGATTAGTGGCTGGGAGAATTCCTTTTTCCTGCTTGAGACTTGAGACATATCTCCTCTGCCAAAAGCTCACTAACTACTGAATCAACAGAAGGAAGTGGACTGCGATGTAGAATTGACCCACGAAGTCCCTCGAATCATCACGAAAGGCCATTAAAAACTAGACCAGACGTTGTTCCTCTCTACGAGCTATATATGGAGCACATGCTCGAAGTTCTGCTGATTCCATGAGAGCCAACTGATCCCAAAGATCTGTCATTGCAGAATAGAACTCCTGAATACTCATACTTTTTTGTTCAAGAGCTCGAATATCAAATTCCAACTGATACTATTTTGCAAAGTTAGACTACGTGTACAATCTTACTAAATGATCCCAAACCTCCTTAGCTGTTTCATACTTCCCCAACTGTGTGCCTATCGAATGCTCAACAAAGTTGTTAACCCAAGTGATAATTTTCGAATTGTTTGCTTCCCAAACATCTAACAAAGCTGCATAATTTTCTGCCTTCTTATCCTCAGGTTCACCCAAAATTCCACTAACATAACCCCAAATCTTTTTGCCCTTAAGAAAATTTTTCATCACATAACTCCAATAAGAATAATTATTTCCATCTAATCTCACACTAATAGACTGAAGCGAATCATCTCTTTCACCCATCATTACGAAGAAAACTAAAGAAAACCAAAGGAGAGAGGAAGCCGAAATACCAAATTCAAACGGTAGAAGACGATGCGAATCGGACTTCTCGGAACTGTGTGAGACACATGGATGAGATTAAACTTTCTTCAAGAGATTATGGCTCTGACACCATGTGAAATCAATTGAAATATTGCTAAAAATAACTGCAAACAAATCTGATGCAAAGTCATAAAAGAAACAAATATGATGCAAAGGACTGATCTGATATTCTGATGAGTAGAGAGAGAAACAAAAGTAAAGAGAAACAAAGAGAAGAAAACAAAGAGAAGAAAAATGCCTTAGTCGGCTGCTGCACTTTCTTTGTGTATATATAGTGTTACAAAGTAGGTCTAAAGTAAACAAGCATATTTACAAATATACCCCAACTCTAAATAATTAAATATAAATAACTCTAATATCTACCAATCAATGAATATTGGCAGAGTTTCAAACGTTCCTTGTATAAGGCTTCATCTATTGTAACCGCAATATAACCTCTTTTGCGATAAGGCGGTTTGACGTTTGGAACCGGGGCAGATTGAATCACAGTTGGCCCATGGATTGATGCAGCATAGGATTTCGTTGTTACACAATTCATGGTGTTCTGAATTGCA
Organism: Acer campestre; assembly: GCA_954870605.1. Classification (NCBI taxonomy): domain Eukaryota; kingdom Viridiplantae; phylum Streptophyta; class Magnoliopsida; order Sapindales; family Sapindaceae; genus Acer; species Acer campestre. Next base: position 15,088,565 of record OX940801.1, on the reverse strand, counting down.
ACTTGTGCTTGTGGTGCAAGTTTTTCAACGTTTGAGATGTCAACATGTTCCAGAACAGGGGGCTCTATAGACTTTTGGGCTTTAGGGTTAATGGTTGAGGGGTTCGCGATAGAAGGACGGCGATGGGGAAGATTATCAGGTGGCCAGAGGAGGTGGAGATCAATCATCAAGTCGTATGCCATGGCGGCTGAGGAAACTTGAGGCAGACACATGCTAAGGGACAAAACCCTCTCCTTCAATTAATTTCCCTGGCAATTTAAAAATACATGGATTAATTAATCATAGTTGGACCAATGGCCTCTTGCATTGGTAGTTGGGGTCTTCAATTGGAAATTCCACCACCAAGGTTCAAGCCGTGGTAGTTGTAAATATTTATCTCACATTTGGCCATAAAATCCCAAAGTGTGAGGAGCCCTCTTTAAAAAGTGGGAGCAGCACTCACTCCTGTTGTAAGAGTTGCAGTCTATTTGTAACCTCTCCGTGATAGGAGGAGAAGTATTTCAGACCATACTTGTAGGGTCTAATCTCACCAGGTCCCGACAGAAGTTGTAATTAAAAAATAATAATCATATTTGGTTAGTTTTATTATATAAGGACATCGTTTCCTTGGCTATTGGAGACACCAAGTCATAGATTTATCCTCAAGACACAAGAAACACTTCATACCTAAAAGAAATAATTGAAGTTAACATATGGAGTGATAGGCTTTTTGAAAGGAGTTCATTTGCACAAATTTGTAGCCAAATTGTTTTTTTAGTGCATTTTTCTTTCTAATATTTCTTTATTCCAATTTTAAGATTATATCTATTATATTATATAGTTGTTTAGTAAAAGAAGAGTTGTATGTGTTTTTTTTTTTTTTTTCTTTTGTACATGTTTATTCCCTTTTCACAAAATCAAGTTGTTTACACCATAAATTAAAAACCAAATAATCAAACACCATTACAATTTGGGATGAAAAAGTTGATATAAGAGATACTTTAATAAAATAAAGCATTGAAAACAAAAATAGAAGAATACAACAAAAATTTTGAAACATAAATTCGTTGCATAGTTTTACAATGCCCACACATCGTGCAAGCTGTAAACTAGTGTGTATATATATATATATATCTGTTAATTCATATTCTATATGAAAAATTGAAGTACTTTTCATGTGAAATTAATATTGCTTATAAAACGTTTGACTGTATCTTCTACCAAATAAGTTTTTTGAGTTAATTTTTATGCACAAGATAAACATTCAAAGCATTGATAGAAAATATACAAGTTGGTTAAGGTTCTAATTTCTGATGCTAGAAAATAAAATACAGATAATTGTATACTGTGAAACGGTCTCCTAAAAACTTCATACACAAGAGAAGGGTGACATCCGATTTTAGCTTTACAAGGACATTGCAACCTGCTGTGGTGATTGGATGGTTTGTAAATTCTTTAATTCTAAAGTAATAAATATAATCTACAAATAAATTAGATATTTTTTCCACTTTAACGTTAGGTAGAATCAAATCTAAGAAAAAGAAAAAGAAAAAGAAAAAAGAGTAGAGAATACGTGTTGTTAGATAGATGCGTTCAAGGACAAGAAAACTTGGACAGGAAGAAGAGCGATTCTATCTTGGACATGGAGAAATCAGAAAAGTGAACTTCTTCTAATAGGAAATGTCCAGATAGCCCTACAGGAGATCTCCACATAATGTCACCTACCACGACAACAAGGCAATCCAAGGATACCTTCTCCAAGGTTCAGGTCAAGTTTCTTATCCAGTTATCTAGGGCATATCTAATAATTTAAAACCCGATGAAATGAAATCGATCAATGGAACAAAGATGTCTACTTTAATTTGTATATTATTTCTCAAATGCCAATAAGAATGTGACATATGTATTGCCGGTGAGGAATCAAGTAAATCATTTCATCTTTGAGCCGGCACAAATCCAATAAGTTGAAAAATAAAGTGAGAGTTGGACATTGATTAATTAATTGTAAAGTTTCCATAAATATAACAAGTCAGTTTGCAAATCAATTACGTAGACCGTAGTAGTAGTGTTTCTAAATGGAGATTATCAAACATTTCAGCCATCCTGATCATCGGTTGAAATTGTGTAATTCGATAGATGAGACTGAGGATCTCAGTGAGGATTTTCCCAACTGCAATTGTTGCTGTGAACCGATGAGTTTTCCGGGTTATGCTTGTAAATATATCCCAAAACGCCGTTTGGGTTCTGGTTACGAAAAAAAATGCATATTTTATCTTCACAAATCATGCGCTGAATTGGCCCAAAAGATATCACACCCTACTCTTCACCCCCACCCTTTAATCCTTCTCTCTGTAATTCCTGGATCCCGTACTGATAATTCTAATGGTATCATATGTGATGGTTGTAGAAATCTCTACAAAAAAGGCTTCACTTACTACTGCAGTTGGTCATGTGGGTTCAACCTTCATCCCAAATGCGCTTCTAAAGTACAAGATCATCAGGAACTCCTGCAGCAGCAGACATTCAACAAAGAAGTCGCCCAACTCTATCATTTTTGCCACAAACATGCACTCAACTTCTGCAATTTAAGGAAGTCAGATGAAAAACGTTGCTGTTGTTGCAACAAGATCATCAGGGGTTCAGCTTATTGTTGTTTACAATGTCCCTTCTTCATCCACGAATCCTGTAAGGAGATACCAAAACAGGTTCAGCACCCATTTCACCCCCAACATCTTCTTCTCACTCAAGCTACGGACGAAGATATATTCATGACAAGATGTAATGCTTGTAGGTCATCAATTAACGGCGTCAGAATAAGCTGTAACGAGTGTGACTTTAACCTTCATGTTTCATGTGCTAATCCAAACAGATGGGCCGGCGCCTTAAAGCATAATTGTCATCAGCACAATATGTTTTATTTCCTTAACAATTTCACAACAAAGTATTTTCAATGCAACAATTGCAATAAGGAATGCGCTGAAGAGTCCTTCTACCGCTGTGTGTAATAGTTTTAGATTAATTGTAAAAATAATGCCTTAGCTTTTTATTATTAAGAGACGCTATTTATACAACATTCATTAGAGTTTTACATGAATTGGAATTGATACAGCTAAACTTTATTCTCCTAAATATACACGAACTATGTACTCCTAAATGTATACGGTAACAGCTGTAACTTGCACTAGTTGTTGTCAAGTGAATCTCTATCTCTAATATGCCCCCGCAAGATAGAGCTTCCGGCTAGGACGCCTATCTTGAACCGATGATCTTGAAAGTGCTTGCGGGAGAGAGCCTTGGTGAGAGAATCAGCTAGCTGGTCCTTCGTATTGACATGGGCCACACGGAGTTGATGGCGTGCTACTTGATCCCGAACAAAGAAAAAATCAATAGCAACATGTTTCATGCGACTGTGGAAGATAGGATTGGCACAGACATATGTGGCACCTGCATTGTCGCAGTAGATGACAGGAGGGCCAGGCACTTGTATCCGAAGTTCTTGGAGGAGGTGGCCGATCCAATTGAGCTCGGCAGTTGCTGAGGCTATGGCACGATATTCGGCTTCAGTTGACGAGCGGGCAACTGTATGTTGTTTCTTGGAGCTCCAGCTGATGGGTGTAGAGCCTAGGAATACAACGTATGCTGTAGTGGAACGCCGATCGTCAGGATCACCCGCCCAGTCAGCATCAGCAAAGGCATGAAGCCGAAGTGGGGAGTTACGAGAGATGAGTAGGCCGTGATCAATGGAGCCTTTAAGGTACCTGAGCACACGCTTGACGGCAGTCCAGTGGTTTGAGGTCGGCTTATGCATAAATTGAGAAAGCTTGTTTACTGCAAAAGAGACATCAGGACGAGTCAAGGAGAGGTATTGCAAGGAGCCGAGTACCTGCCTATACTGGGTGGAATCCGCTGGTGCACTGCCATCAATTAGCTTCAAGGAATCTGTGGTGGAGAGTGGTGTCGAAACTGGCTTTGCTTCAGACATGTTAGTCTTAGCTAGGAGATCTCGAATGTATTTTTGTTGTGAGAGAAATAATCCACGTGCAGATTGGTGGGCTTCAACACCAAGAAAGAAGGAGAGGGACCCAAGATCCTTCAGGGAGAACCGATGAGCTAGATTGGCAATAAAATTACGGACCTGAGAGTCAGACGAGCCAGTGACAATAATGTCGTCAACATAGACCAGGAGATACAGTGTGTGACCGGGGCGGTGGTAAATGAAGAGAGAGGCATCACTGATGGAATTAGTGAATCCGGCAGTCAGCAAAAAATTCCGAAGTTCTGTGTACCACGCACGCGGAGCCTGACGAAGACCATAGATCGCCTTGCGTAGTTTGCACACATACTGCGGGTTGGTGGAATGAGTGAAGTCAGGTGGTTGCATCATATAAACATCTTCAGACAGTGAACCCTGCAAAAAAGCATTATTGACATCTAGTTGGCGCAGAGGCCAACCGTTAGTGATAGCAATCATTAAAATAAGGCGAACCGTAACAGGTTTCACCACAGGGCTGAACGTATCAGTAAAGTCAACACCAGGACGTTGATGGAAGCCTTTCGCCACCAGTCGGGCTTTGTACCGAGCCACCGTACCATCAGGATTACGTTTGATCCGAAAAATCCACTTACAGCCTACCACATTCTGAGACGGATGAGGTGGAACCAAATCCCACGTAGCATTTTTCACTAGAGCATCATATTCCGTACTCATGGCCTGGCGCCATTCCAAGTGCATCCGAGCCTTGGGTAATGAGGTTGGTTCGGTTTGAGGGGGGGTGTGAGCTGTAGCATGAAGATCAAACACAGGTTTCGGTTTGAATATATTGCTCTTTGATCTAGTGTGGATCACTCTAGTGGGTGATGTAGGGTGCGGGTCGGGTAGGACAATTTCTGAGGTGGTGGCGTTTTCTGGGTCGGGCAAGGCATTTACTGATGTTGGGTGATGTTGGGTGACGGTAGGAGCTGTGGTTGAATTAATTAACATGTCAGGTGTGGGCAAATTATCAGGTAGAGGTGTGAGGCGTGAGATTGGATTTAGTGGGCATTGCATGGGCTGATCGGGTGAAGACAGCTGATGAGGTGAAGAGTTGGCTGGTGAGGACACGGGGATATAGGTGGCTGCATGAGAGGGTGAATCATGCATGGAAGATGAAGGAGAGTCAGCGGCATGGGTCTCCACTTGTTCGGATCTGACCACGGGAGGAATGGTTTGAAACCATTCGAGAACACTAAGAGGGACGTGGGGGGAGACACGACTAGCAGCCTGGGTGAACGGAAATTCCGTTTCGACAAAAACTACATGACGAGAGACATAAACTCTATTGGTGAGATGATCTAGACATAGGAACGCATTGTGGTCGGTGGAATAGCCGACAAAGACACATGGTTTGGAGCGAGGTTGAAGTTTGTGTGAGGTATATGGTCGTAACCAAGGGTAGCAGAGACAACCAAATACACGGAGTTTCCGGTAGTTTGGATCCTTGTCAAAAAGAAGACGATATGGGGAGTGGTTGTTGAGCACCGGAGTGGGCATGCGATTGACCAGGTATACTGCTGTTTGAAAGGCTAAGGACCAGTATTTGACAGGGACAGACGCATGGTGAAGCAGAGTGAGAGCCGTTTCCACCACATGTCTGTGTTTACGTTCAGCGGTGCCTACATGCTCAGGTGTATGAGGGGGAGATTTGAGGTGTTGAATTCCCAAATTGTTTAGCTCAATGCCAAGGGCATGAGCTTCCCCACTACCATCAGAATATACAGTTTTTATTTTGGTATTAAAAAAATTTTCAACTAATGCTCTAAACCGCTTAAAAACGTGAGGAACCTCAGATTTGTGTTTGAGTGGGTATAGCCAAGTGTATTTAGAGAAGTAGTCCACAAATATAACATAGTAGCGATAATTATCAAAGGACGAAATATGAGCTGGACCCCAAACGTCAGTAAATAAAATTTCGAACGGTTTATTACTGGACAATGATGATTTACCAAACGGTAACCTATGACTCTTATTACAGTGACACGCAGAACATGAAGAAAAGTGAGACCCAGACTTGGTAACTGGAAGGTTGTGAGAGTGAATAAGCCACTGAAGAACCTTGGCGGAAGGATGTCCTAGACGGCAGTGCCACTCATGCTGAGAGATGACAGGATTGACAGACGCGGAATGTAGGTGAACTCTAGACGCTGGGGGACGCAGGCGACTGGACGATGGCCAGACATAAAGATTTTCTTTATTCTGGCCGCGGACCAAGGATGCCCCTGTGGTCAGATCCTTCACAAGAAAATGGTCAGGGAAAAATTCAATCGATGCATGATTATGGGAACAAAATTGAGATACAGAAACCAGATTATGGGAGATGTTAGGGGAACACAAAACATGTTTCAGGCGAAAAGATTTATCAGAATTATGCAATAATGTAGAGCCAATATGAGTTATGGGAATTGTTTTACCGTCTCCAAGCATAATATCCTCTGGACCACCATATTCCGAATGGAGTGACAAATTTTGAAGGTCTGCAGTCATGTGATGGGAGGCTCCTGAATCAAGTATCCAATTGTTGGTGTTGTGAGAGCCAGGTTGATCAGATGTCATGTGGTTAGCCTGAGGCCAAGTTTGAGTTGTCGATGGAGTGCGAGAGCGGCAAGTGCGGGCTGTGTGCCCAAGTTTGTCACAAAGTTGACATATAGGTCGAGTGGAGGCGTGAGGTGATGGAGGACGCCACTGTTGATGTTGTTGAGCTGTAGTGGACTGATTTTGAGTGCGGTAGGGGCTGTGATAATTTTGATTGGTGCCACGATAATTACCTGTGTAGTGGCCCGAATTATACTGCTGGCTTTGTGAATTGTGGGTGCCGAACTGTTGATGTTGAGTGTTGTTAGGAGAGAAATTCCCACGCTGCCCACGGCCTCTGCGATTGAACGAGCGTTGAGTGAATTGGGCAGTGATTGATGTGCCAGATTTCTTAGATTCGTCCCGGCGAAGGTAAGCTTCATGATCAAGTAATTTGTCATACAATTCCTCAAAGGAGATTGGGGTATCTCGGGCACGAATGGCGGAAGCAAGAGACATGTACGCCGAACTCAATCCATTCAATGTGTGTATTACGATTGCACCGTCATCAACCGGATGACCAATCAATTCAAGGTTGTCAATGATAGACTTAATTCCCTGCATGTAATCCGCTACGGATCTGTCTTCCAGGCTGACATTCGTTAAAGAGTCAAGAAGGCCAAGTTTGCGAGTATTGGATCGGTTGGCATATGTAACTTCAAGTTTCGACCACGCTTGAGCAGAGGTGGTGGATCGAGTGACTATAGACTGAGCAGCTCCCATACATGATACTTGTATGGCATGGAGGAGAAGGCGATCTTGACGAAGCCAAATTTGATGAGCAGGATTGGCTGCGATTTGGTCAGTTTCTTGACCATTGGTGGTGCCAGTTGAGGCCGAGATAGAGGCAGGGGGACACGGCGTAGCGCCGTCAAGATATCCCATGAGATCATAGCCAAAGAGCAGATTTTCGAATTGGGATTTCCAAGCAGCATAGTTCTCTCCTTTCGTTAGCTTGATAGGGACTTGAGTTGAGTTGATGGCAATTAGAGATGGAGAGTGATAAGTGTTATTATTGGTTGTTCCTGTGAGAGTAACCTGTGGTGCAGAGGAAGAGGAAGAGGAGACTGTGGTGGTCATATTGACAGCCGGCTGTGAGGATATTCAGAAAAGAGATTGAGAGAAGAAAAGAGAACCGAGGGTTATAGGATCTCAAGCTAATTCTTTAGCTGAGCTCTGATACCATAATAGTTTTAGATTAATTGTAAAAATAATGCCTTAGCTTTTTATTATTAAGAGACGCTATTTATACAACATTCATTAGAGTTTTACATGAATTGGAATTGATACAGCTAAACTTTATTCTCCTAAATATACACGAACTATGTACTCCTAAATGTATACGGTAACAGCTGTAACTTGCACTAGTTGTTGTCAAGTGAATCTCTATCTCTAATAGTGTGCAGTGCAATTTCAACCTCCATTTGGAATGCATTCCTATACCAAGTGTTGTGACGGTCACACAGAAACATCATCATCCTCTCACTCTTATAGATTCAGTTAAGGAAGACAATCCACTCATCCAATATCTTATGGATTCAAATGATAAACTAGATTATTCCATGGACTATTATTGTGATGATTGCGAGACACCGGGAAATCCTAAGCATCATGCTTATTGTTGTACGGAATGCAATTATATTGCTCACGTGGAATGCATAATCTCTGAGGTATGTTCATTTTTACATTCTTTTCATCAAGATTCCGATTGCACTCTGTTAGAGGATATATATATATATAGCATAACTAGATACTCTTTTTAATATTATGCACGTCACCTTTTAATAAAGATGGTTGTGCACCTCCCTATAACTAGATACTCTTTTTAATATTATGCACGTCACCTTTTAATAAAGATGGTTGTGCACCTCCCTTCAAAATTGATGGTTAGATGTTCAAATCCCACACTTCGCATTTTAAAAACATGAGTAGGGAATAGATATCTGGGCATACTTCAAAAAAAAAAAATCCTTCTTAATATTAAGATTAATTATTTTTAAATAGTTTTATTTTTACACCTTCTGTTGGTGCGATCCAAACAGTAACGTTACCAAACTGTATAAGAATCATTTACCACCAAGTCATTGCACAGTGATTATTTTTGAAATCTCTTCCAAATGTATTTCATTCTTCAATATATCATATAATTTATTTTTTTATCAAGATCCTCATATCTTAGGTAAAATTTAATAAAATTATTTAAATTTCATCACGATACTTACAATATAACCACAGTATAGTTATTTAAATCTTAAAATCAGAAATAATATCTTGCTTATAATACTCAACAAAATTTGTTATATAATTTCCCACTTGAACATCTATCACATATTTTCTAATTGTTGGTAGATATTTTTGTTTCTATCTGCAGGATAACACTCCACCGGAGATTCCGTCAAATATGAATATTACACATGGGACAGAGCAAAAGATGAGTGATGAAGCAAACCATATAACAGAATTAGAAGCAGCACAAAGCATGTCCGAGGTTGGTATAAATTTACTACTGATCTGTATATAACTATATTAAGTAAACCCATTACAATAATATTAATATTAAGATCTCTAGTTGACAGACAAATTTTTTAGTCTACTCCATTGAATTTAGGAGTTTTAATACATTTTGTTTCATCAATTGATTAAAAATCATGTAAACAATTGGCCTTGTGTAAACAGAGATTGTTGTTTGCTGTTTCAGAAGAATGGTGCTACTACTTCATTGGATTCGAAGTGTAAGGATAATGAACAACTTATTAGACATCCTAGCCATCATCATAAGTTGATTTTGCTGCAACAAGAGGAGTCGAGTAAGAAGATTAAGCACTGCAAAGGTTGCAATGAAGCGATGCGTTTTCCAGGTTATGCTTGTGCAGAATGCAAGTTTTATCTTCACAAATCATGCGCTGAATTGGATGAAAAGATATCACACCCTACTCTTCACCCCCACCCTTTAATCCTTCTCTCTGAAATTCCTAGATCTGATGGTATCATATGTGATGGTTGTAGAAATCTCTACAAAAAAGGCTTCACTTACTACTGCAGTTGGTCATGTGGGTTCAACCTTGATCTCAATTGCGCTTCTAAAGTACAAGATCCCGAGGAACTCCTGCAGCAGCATACATTCAACAAAGAACTCACCCTCTATCATTTTTGCCACAAACATGCACTCAACTTCTGCAATTTAAGGGACTCATATTATAAACGTTGCTGTTGTTGCAAGAAGATCATCAGGGGTTCAGCTTATTGTTGTTTAGAATGTCAAATCTTCATCCACGAATCCTGTAAGGAGATACCCGAGCAAGTTCAGCATCCATTTCACCCCCAACATCTTCTTCTCGCTCAAGCTATGATAGATGAGATACATGAACTGCCCAAGCCATGGCCGAGGGGGTATGATAACCCCCCTGATACATGTAAAGCATGTCTGAAGAGAATTGATGGTATCAAAATAGGCTGTATTGAGTGTAGCTTTAATCTTCATGTCTCATGTGCTAATCCAAATTACAGAGCCCTAGAGCACAAGTGTCATATACACAGTATGTATTATTTTGTTGACGATGACACAACGGGGTATTTTGAATGCAAAAAATGCCATGAGATATGCTTTGGAAAGGCCTTCTACCGCTGTGTGCATTGCAATTTCAACATCCATTTGGAATGCATTCCTATTCCAAGTGTTGTGACGGTCACACAGAAACATCATCATCCTCTCACTCTTATAGATTCAGTTAAGGAAGACAATCCACTCATTCAATATCTTACGGATTCAAATGATAAAGTAGATCATTCCATGGACTATTATTGTGACGTTTGCGAGACACCGGGAAATCCTAAGCATCATGCTTACTGTTGTACGGAATGCAATTATATTGCTCATGTGGAATGTATAATCTCTGAGGTATGTTCATATTTACACTCATTTAGTAATGATTTTAATTGCTCTCTATTAGAAATTAAATAGCATAATTAGCACCATTGTTAGATATTATTATGATCATTATTATTTTAAAATAGTTTCAGTACTAGAAAATTTCCAAATTTCTTTTTGCTACTCCTTTGCACATTAGAATGGATATTGCCATTTATATGATATATTTCTCTTACAAAGAGCATAACTTAATAATTGATGTTTCTCTATTACTCATGACGGTCCTAAATGAAAATTCAGACCTTAGTTTTGTAACTTCACAGAATCAGCTATTTTTGGATCTATAATGTTACAAAACTAAGACCATCTTAACTATAGAATATGTAATATCTTATAACTTAATTTTGTTAAGAAGATATATACATACATGCTCGCATGAGCACATTTGATGTATGTATTTGCTACAGGATTGCTCGGTTCTTAGGAGGAGATACAGGAATGCTTGGTTCCTAGGAGGAGATACTTGGAATACTTGGGTTCCTATGAGGAGGCATGACGCAGAACAACATAATAATATAGATGACGAGGTTGATGAATCTGAGAAAGAGAATAATGAAGTGCAAGAGACTGATACAGAGGACGAACAAGAAATTGACATAGAAGACTGCAGTCTTGCACAATTAAATGAAAGAATAAAAACGTGCCCAAAAATTGCATTCTCTGTCTTAAATTTTTTACACTGCCAGTAGTTAGCTTATTTTGGTTGAAGAGTGAGCAGAATCATATGTCAGTGTGTAAAATGAAATGTAAATGCTCAAATAGACTGAACATAACAGTAGTAGATGACTCTCCTTTGCCTGAAAAAAAAAATGACGGAATATGTACATGGCAACAATGAGAATTCAAAGCTTATATATATAGATTGATCAACATGTGTTATTCCAACTTCCAAACAGTAATACAATGCTAATTCTGATTAATTAATCAGAAATAAAAGTTCCTGATATATCAGTACTGGGTTCATTCCATCTTGGTAGTAGCAGCTTTATGAGTTTTGGAACAATATTGAAACAAGCTGCCATCAAAGCAACGCCGAACAGCTTCTTTCGATAAGTAACCTTCTTCATCCTTTGCAAGTACATACAGAGCCCCCCATTCCAATTTACTTGCAGTCCTGCAACAATTAAAAATCATCTTCAAGTTAGTCATTGAAATACTCAAGTATATTGAATGTGTGTACTGAGAAAGAGATCAGAGAGAGAGAGAGAGACCAGCCAAAGAAATCAAAGGCATTGCGGGTACACTGAGTCATGTTCCACAGCTCCCTTAGTGTAAGCTTATCCGGCATTGTATGAGCATATTTGCTGAAAATGTTCTCAAGATTCGCCGGAATATACCTACAGAACCAAAATTATACTTATGATTATGATGATCGAAAAGAAAATGGGAGTAAAAGCGAAGATTCATCGATAAAGTAATTAATTCAAGCGACAAAAAGAAACATTTTAAGAGAACCGCTAGCTCCAAAAGCTTCCGATTAATGATTATGAAGTGGGAATCGAAAATTCTGTCCTAGGAAGTAATCAAATCTACAAAGTGGAAATTCTACTATATCAAAGATAGGAGACTTTAGAAAAAATTGTTCAAGCCACCAGGCACCTACTAGGTAATGCACCTGGCCACTGAAATGCTAAAACATCACCATGTTTCAGCTTTTTGTCTCGATTTTCACGTCTTCCCTATCTTAATTTCTCTCTTTCTCTTTCATTCCATTGATTTTTTTTTATTGGTTTTAATTCTAACACATAGTGATATGTCAGCATTTCAGTGGCCGAGTGCACTCGGTGCACTAAAGATTTTCTCGAGACTTTCTAGCATCAATCAAACAATAGGACAAGTAGATTCATATATCATACTAAAGTTCAATATCCATACAGCTCATAAAAATGATTGCTCTCACCTTCCTTCAGTGTCATAAGTGGCTGAATCACTTCCATGCTTTGCCTTGTGTATGTTTTGGATATATATTGGGAAGTAAGGAGATGGCAACCAAGACTGCAAGAAAAAGTACCATAACCAAAAAAAAATGGGTAGCTGTAATGTTTAAAAGAAACAAAGAATATCTAAATAGACAAACTTACAGGTAGTGTAGCATAACTCATGGTGATGTGAACAAGAATCATGAAAATGAAAGAAGCAACTGGATTGAAACCTAAAATCCGAAATCCTGCACAGAAATTGAATATTAATGCCACAACCAGCATTGATTGGTTATATGTCAGCAAGGTGCAACTGGCCTCATGAGAAAAAATGACAGGATGAAACCAAGAAATAACCCATCATGTGCAAAACTATAGAAGATCCCTTTTAAGATCAAACAATTCCAATGAACAGGTTACCTACTTTTGACGGTCAAAATGAACCGGCCTTTAATTCTAACATTCTGAATTCTTTTATGAATTTCATGGTTTCTTGATTTTAGAACACGAGATATTTTACGCATTAATCACATAATATATACCTTTAATACTCCTTTAATACTCCTTTCTATTAATTAATTTGTCATAGAATTAGTAAATGTTACTGCAGGCATATGACATATATATATATACCTCTATAAGTTTCAGAGGGGTATATGATGCCATCATCATCTTGATCAAAGAAGGCAACATGTTGCTGAAGCACAGACATGTTGTTATGTTTGTGTCCCCATGTCCCATTCACATTTTCTGTATCCGGCGCAACCACCGCTCGAGGCACATCTGAAACAATAAATCATAGCACACACATATATGGTTTTTATTTTGTTCGTTCGATACATATAAATCATTTCAAAACATCAATACGAACGTCAGAATGTCCTGACTTTAATTCTATCGATCCGCGTTAAAAACAAAAAATGTACAATACTATATATTTTAGAATGCAAGAGCACAAATAATAGGGAGAAGAAATGAGATGGAAAGAAATATTACAGGGTTTCGGGAGCTTGGTGTCAAGATCGTCTCTGATCTGCCTCTCTGAAGTTACCGGCGCCTTCTCGGCAACCGTGGCAATCACTGTCTCCTTCGCTGCCATTCTATGATGATCACTCTCTTTGTGAACCAACAACTATTTTCACCCAATAACAAAAAACAAATTGAGTGTTGAATGTGAAATGATACAAATAGAGAGAAAGTGTTTGAGAGAAATATAGAGCAAGAGACAGATAGAGAGGAATATAACAAACTCCAAATGACTCGCAGGGCTGGTAGCTGAACAGTGAACACGAATATGCATGCATGGATCATGGATATGCTTACGTGCTTGACTGCTTTCTACCACACATTGTAACCGAGAATTCTTATAGGTATATACCTATATACATTCTCATGTATGTGACATGATTTGGAACGACCTAATAGAATGTGTGATATATAATTATATTTACAATTGATTATAACATAATACATTGTCACATCCCCCCTTGCAATTGGCTGTACGTACCAAAGAAATGTTCAAAATTCCAACTTAGTAGTCAAACCCACATCCGAACCCACTGCGGGTTGAACATTTGCACCCAAACCGGCTACTGGTTTTAATTTATAAATCTAAACCCGATCATCATGGGTCGGGTTCGAACGGATGCTTGCAAGTGCATATCAAATTGCCATCCCTACCAGCAACTATACAAGTCCAGTATATATCAGCTTAATTTTGATATACAGTGTTGTCAAAAATATGTGAAATTAGTTTTCCAAAAAAAAAACAATATGTGAAATTAATTATTAATTATCTTGGACTGGGCTGAGCACATGTCTCACTTGTTCTTGGGTTCAACCAAAGAGGAGTCAGGCCCGTATGGTCAGCAATCAGCTACGTTGACTCTGTTGAATTTATTATTCCTCTAAACGAATTAATCTTTTCATATATATGGAAATTATAAGTGTCGAATCCCACGCGTAATTATAAATTATTATATCTGATAATCACTTTTGTAGCAATAATTAAGTACGAAAATTTATCCTTTCAAAAAAAATCTGATACTTTAGGATCTCCAATTTGAAATAAAATCTTATTAAAGGTATAATTTTAGGGTACGGATATTGACACCCACAAAACTTATTAGTACACCCATTTTTATAAGTACACCCATGTCTAAAATTTAAAAATTAAATATTACTATAAGCACCCATCATAATGCCAATGGTACCCTCGTTGAAATAAATATATTTATTTTAATATATATTATTTATAAACACTCTTAAATTATTATCACATCCAATTTATAAGAAAAATCATATTATTTTTGGAATAAAATATTTTTTAATGATGGTCCAATTTATTTTTTGAAAATATCTCAAATGTAGGAGCCTTATAAAAGGGAATAAGATTTTCAATTTAGAGTTCTCTTATTTATACAGTTATCTTAAAAATAAAAAAATAAAAAAATAAAAAATCTTATTGACATCTATGGCTATCTTAAAATAAAAAAATAAAAAAAAATCGTTGATATTTATAGCTATAGTTAAAAAAAAAAAAAAAAAAATGTTATTTTTTTAATAGAATTTATAATTATACATAAAAGAAAGACAAAAACAATATGATCATGTGATGATGAGAAAATTTGATACTTAAAATAAAATTAGAGTTTAATTAGGGTTTATCATAAGTTTTTTTTTTTTTTTTTTTTTTTTTTGAAAGGTAATTTTTTTTTTTTTAATCAAGAAATATGGTTGAAGATATGAGTGTAATTAATGAGTGTATATAGTATTTGGTTTATTTTTAATTAAAGTAACTTGTCCTTATTGGTAAATCTCTATTGTGGTATTTTTGTAATTAAAATTTTAATAAAATATGGGTGTACTAATAAGTTTTATGGGTGTCAATATCGGCTCCCATAATTTTATTATAATTTATAAGTGTCGGATTCCGTAAGTATCAAACATTATAATCACAATGAGTTTTAGGAAATAAACTATAACCCAAACTATTATTTATTGAGTTTTAATAATTCAACCCTTAATGACTCGACTCAATTGAGTTAGATCCATTAACGTTTTTTACGAGTGTGTTTGGGTCGAAATGGTGGATTGGATGTAATTTTGTCAAATCTACCTAAGGGTATAAGGCGGATCAAATCCATTGGATTTGTCATGATCCAATATCCGATCTGATTGGATTGAAGATGTTACAATCTGGTCCGATCCAATCTTAAAGTGGAATCAAATCCAATTGGAAAATACTTGAATTTGATTCGATCTGATGGATTATATTTATATGAAGCAATTCTTAATATATAAATGATAAAACACTGCTAAAATTAACAAAATCAAATTTTTAATTCATATTGTACTCCACATAAAATTTACAAAGTAATTACTTACTTAAAAACAATACATAATTGCACACTTTAAAGTTTAAAAAGTCTAACAAATTATAATCATTAAACATAAATTCCAAACACAAATATAAATAAAATCATCAAGAGTTTGAAATAAAAATATAATTATTTGTTATAATAAAATACAATAGCACCAAAAATTTGTTCAATATATAAGACAAAATAATTTAACTCAATATAAGTTATGCCTTATATTTTGATGGATTTTCATGTGGAAATCCAAGATCCAATCTGATCCAATAGATTTCAGAATTTATGATCCAATTATGTCCCCAAATCCAATCCAATTCGTTCCGATGGATCTGATCTGATCATATGGATCCTATTGGATTGGATGTGATGATGCACACCCTGGGTCTACCTACTACTTCATACATTGGATATATGTAAATGATTTTGAAAAAATAAATAAATTATTATAGGTATAATTTTATATAAACTATGGTTTTATTAGAGAAATATACAAAAATCTAAACTCTAATGTACTGAAGATGTCTTTGGCTGTTGTGTAGGTGTATAATCTTTGAATAGTGAAGTAATTATGATCTCATCCATGTGACCAGACCTCATCCATGTGACCATGTCTCATCTCAAATTAGTTAAGGAACAGTAAAGTTAATAAAAACTAGGGTTAATTGCACAAACATCCCATGATTTTACGTAATATTGCACTCATATTCAACGTTTTCTTTAATTGCACAAACCTCCCCTGAAAAAGTTGACTAACGGTTTGACATAACCTTTGATTAACTTTAAAGTGTGAAAAGTTAAAATTATCCCTCAGTCTTAATCTATGGCTGACATGGCATGACATTTGGGAAACTATAAATTTACCCCAAATAGTAACGAAATTACAAAATGACCTCGATAACCCAACTTCTAGAAAAAAAAAAAAAGATCTAGAAAAAAATAATCTCAAAAATCCGGAAAAAAAAAAAAAAAAAAAAAAACTTCGATTCATCTTCATGTTTCTTTGTAGAGTCAATGCCATACTAAACATGTTTATTTGTCAACTAATTACTTGTATTTTCTCAATTTAATGTCATCCCACCTGACCAAATTCCTCCAAATTAACTCTCTTTTTCACTTTTCTTTGTAGATATTAAAAAAACATGTTTGATCTACATTTGACCAACTCAGTTCATCATCAATTTTAATCTTTGTTTTTACAAATATTATGATATGTACAATTGAGCAACTGCATCAATCCAATCCCCAACTTTAATATCATTTTCACAGTGAAATGAGAAAACATATGTAATGCTATCAAATTCATCACTGAATTTTTAATTTTCTTAAAAAAAAATAGAAACTCAGAAAGAAGAAAGAAATGTTTTTTTTTTTAATTAAATAAAAAAAATAAAAAAAATAAAAAAATAAAATAAAAATAAAAATAAAAAAACCGTTGTATGCTTTTGTTTTTCCAATTATCTTAAATTAAAACCAAACCAAGTTGTCTAAAAAGAGCTAAATTAGTGATCAACTAATTGTCTCCATTCTGCTTTAAAGTAGAAGAAGCCTTTAGTTTGAAAAAAAAAATATATATTCTTCTTTATAATTCTTGTATTCTTCACTAATCAAATCTCAACCAACATATATAATTACAATCTTTAGTATTTTATACAAAACCCAAAAAAGGCTTCTTCCCTCTAATGCTTGTTGATATGGGTTGTCAACAATGGTGAGATTTGAGTTTCGAAGAAGAAGAAAGTGAATATTAGCTGCACAGAAGATAAGAGAAGAAAAAGAGAAGCGAAAATGGTGGTTAGAAAAGTTGACAAATATGAAGTTGGAAGGACAATTAGAGAAGGAACAACTCATCGTCGCTGATCTAGTCATGTTGGTGATATCACGCATTGTACACGTGTCAATCCATCTTTGATGGAGAAATCTAAGATGGTGGAGTAGAACTCTGATTAGATGAATGGAGAAATCTTCATCACAGACAGGCTCCCAAATCTGGGAGGAGGCCTCCCACCAGTTTCCCCATTGTCGTCGGCGCGGGGGTAGCGGCAATGGAGGTTGAAGATGAAGGATTTGGTTGTGGTTGATTTGTAGTTTTGTACACTTTTGAGGTTATATTTATAGTTATTGTCTAGGTAGATTTATAGTTATAGAAACATTTGGGGTTCCTTTGGGTTTTAATTATTTTAATGTGTAAGAGGGACGGTTTTGTCCCCAGATCATCTCTAGACCATTAAATTGATAGTTAGTCAAACTATTAGTCAACTTTTTTCAAGGGAGGTTTGTGCAATTAAAGGAAAAGTTGAATATGAGTGCAATATTGCCTAAACAGCTAAACTCATGGGATGTTTGTGCAATTAACCCTAAAAACTACCACACATACACGTGGGGAAAGATTTTCGATCGCGAGAGTAAATATTTCGATCATACATAGCAAAATTCATACAGTTCAATTTATATAAGTTGATATATTAAAAATGCACATCACCTCTTAGTAGAGTTGGGTAGTGCACCTCCCTTCCACATAAGTGTTGAAGGGTTCAAATCTCACCATGCGCATTTTACAAGCATATATGGAGAGTTTTTTTCTCGGGTTGTGGGAGTAGTCATCTCCCGTTATGAATGTAAATATCCAGACCATACATGTATTGTTTGAATACTTCAAAAAAAATTTATAAATATATATATTAAAAATAAAAGATGAATATGTAAAATATTAAAAAAAAAAAAAAATTGTGGACACTACTCACTAGCTACAACAGTTTTTCTCTGGTAAGCACACAACTTATAGCATACTTATAGTACAAGTGCCACATCATCGGTTTTTACCATGTGCATACAATTAGGTACTACCATAAACAGAGAAAAAAAAAAAATCTAATACAAATTACAATCAACACTTTTTGCTAATTACAGCTCTCAATTTTCTTTGACTTCCGTTTATAAATAGCAGCAACTCGTTAACCAAATCCAGATAAAAATACCAAAACAAAACACAAAACCAAAGACAACACAAAGCACTGTAGCAGATATAAATGATAAATCTCAACTGGACTTGCAAAAGAAAATTTTTTGACTGGACCCCACATCATATAACTTAATCAACTTCCTCCTCGAATCACCACCGTTGGATTATCATCATCATCCCAATCTGTTAGATCAACGGCTGGTGATTGTGGAGATTAACAAGATTGGTTTCACGTTAAGCTTGATATTTAATTAATTAAAAGAGAGACAAAAGAAGTGTTGTAACATTGATGTTGAAATCCAGACGACAAAAGCAATGAAGCCAACAAGAATTTTTCTTGTTTGCGACGAGCCCTCTTGTCTCCTAAAAATATGGTCTTTATCCAATCATCAGCTCCTCACCGTTCACTCTCCATTAACATTGATTTTTTTTTTTTTTTTTTTTTTTGTCTTAATACCCATCTCGGATTTCTAAGATTCAATCCTGTGTAGTGAATTGTATGTAATTTCTATTGATATAATATTAAAAAATTTAAAATTTGATGTTGTCTGCACAACCCAGTTTTTGTTTTGCCTTGTTTTGATGAATTTTATTGTTTATTTGGTTAATTATGAACTGGGTTGTGTTTTGTTTTTGATGAAGACAAAGCCTGTTTGATGTTTTTATGTTGTGGGGTTGATTTGCTTCTTCTTTTTTATTGGAGGTGTATCTGTTGTGAGTAATCTGGTATTTTGATTCATTTTCAGTGACTTCGATTGAGAATTTTTTTTTTTTTTTTTTTGATATTTGACATGTATCATTTTCTGTAAAGTAGTAATTTTGATGATTTGAATTTGATGGTCATTCATTGAATGGTGATTTTGTTATGATTTAAAGGTCGTGTACTCGTGTACTGTAACTTTAATTGTAGCCATATATGACTTGGCTTTATTCTAGCTGTGAAATACTTTTGAATGATCTCATGTCTGCTTTCTTTCTCTACTGTAACTTTTAGTAGTGACTATTTTGTTCTGTTTAAAAACCTGGTTTAGGTGTTCATTGATTTACTGATTTAGCTAAAATAACTTTTTGAATGCAGAAATATAGAACCAGAGCCCTCAGGAGGTAATAACTTTTTGTTTCAATCTGGAATGCAGTACTTGCCTGGTGGGGTTTCTCTGTACTTTGGTTCTATGTGCCACATTAGCTACGCCAAGAACTTTTTACCTCTATACTCTCAATGTAATAGTGAACAGTTAGTGTGATTTGGGGCTTGCAATTCTTATGATGTTTCTCTGATTTTGATAACAGGACTATAAGCATTACTGATGCATTGCGATTGCAGATGGAAGTTCAGAAGCGACTCCATGAACAACTTGAGGTACAACTTTTTTTTACTTTAGCTTCAGCTCCATTATACCTTATGATATATGACAAAGTACCATCGCAGAGATTTATTCTTGCTTATACGCTTAAGTTTTAGTGTCAAAGAAATCAACCGTAATAATTGATTGAAGAGACTACAATGAGAGAGGTCTTGACGTGTGAGTGTGACCAAGTGTTCTAAATGATTTCTTCTACTTTTACACAGATTCAGAGAAACTTGAAGTTGCAAATTGAAGAACAGGAGAAGTATCTTCAGCAAATGTTTGAGCAGCAAAGAAAAATGGAGAACAATAAGTCTAAGACCTCATCATCCAACATAGACGATCCCTCCGCTTCATTGTTGAAGTCAGAGCAGAATTCTCCCAAAAATGAAAAATCAGATGCCACAGAGGTGGATCTTGCCAAAACCAGTGCTGGTACTGGTCAAGCCAATACTGCACAACAAGAAAGCTCCCCTAGTTCAAGCAAGAAGCAGAAAGCAACACAAACCGAAGTTGCTGAGGATCATGTCCTAGATGATGATTCTGGCCTTATAAACGCAAAACGGGCAAGAATGAGTGAAACATCAGAACCTTCAGCCAAATCTCCATCTGATTGAACAGCTTATAGAATCGACATTTCAGCTCCTGGAGATGATGTGAAAAGCCGGATAGTTGGGATGCTTCTCATTTAGAAATATTACTATTTCAAGTTAAACCAGTGGAGGCCTTACTATATGTGGGTAAAAATACTTGTCAGGGGAGACAGTTATTTTCTTTCGTCAAAGATTCGAAGGCTTCGGTTTAAATTTTATCTTTCGTTTTCCAATTTAAGACTTTTTCGATCTGGGATTGAATTTGAAGTGAAAATTGGCAGTAGAAGAAGATTGATTTGTTGTACTTGTATATACATGCATTGTTGATGGCTGTTGTGTAGGGCATTCTCAACCTACTATTTCTCCTTAGTCCTTAAAACAAACATAACCGATCATTTAATACAACCCACCAAATTGAGAGGGGTTTTTTTTTTTTTTTTTTTTTATAATTTTTTTTTTAAGAGAAACAATTTGAGAGGTTTTAATACTTTCATAACACTTTAATAATATCAAATTCGGTCTAAACTTAAACTGGCTAATACTGTATAATAAATTTATATTACGTATATGACTATATGAGAAAGTAAGGGCCCGTCTTATAACGTTTTTCAAAACAGTTTTTGTTTTTGTTTTTCGAAAATAAAAATAAAAATGAAAATAATGTTTTTGGTTTCAGTTTTGAAATTCAAATATGTGTCTGATAGTAAATCCTGGAAGCTGTATTCCGAATATGAAAACTTAAAAAACGCATCCGATAGGTTATCCAAAATATATCAAAAATTATAATGAGTTGAATTTTATTTTATTTTTGGGTTATTTTTCGTCCCTCAATCTGGATCTCTGGGTCTCCATCAAAGAACAAAGAACAAATTCATCTTCTTAACACAGCAAAATCAAACAACCTAGATCCACCACCATCAGGGAAAGAATCATTTCCCCCCCTATATATTGATCTATTAGTAAATTTCCCCCCTGTATTTCCATTAATAGCCACTTTCCCCCCTAAAATCAAAAGTATTCGTCATATTCCCCCTTACCGTTAGCTTTTCCGTTAAAATGTCCACTTGACTGTTATCTTTGCGTTGACTGAAAGGGTAATATGGTAACTTTAACAAAGAAACATGGATGACAATTAATGAGAGGGCAAAACTGTAAAATCAGTTATAAACATTTATGATTTAAAAAAAAGGAAATTAGTGACAGAAAAAATTAATAGCAAATTTATGATCGATTCTGGCCACTTAAAAATATAAATTTTAAAACAAAAAATTCAATAATTGTCAAAAAAAAAAAAATTAATAAAAAATATCTATCTTCTAAATCTCTCGCACTCACAGGGATGTTTTTTTTTTCTTTGATACGAAGGTGTTTGTGAGAACACTAGTCAAACAATTGTGGCACTCACTTCAATTAATTAATTTTTTTTTTTCAATTTTCCCTCTTTACGGACACAGTTGAAGCCCAACTTCTCTCTATGACTCTATCTCCCTCATCGCCCAATTTCAGTTTTCCCTCTTCACAGGTTTCTTCATAGGCAATTGGAGGTAAAGCATATCAGCAGCGTTAACTTCCACACCGTCGTGGATCTTAATAACGACAACCGATTGTGAAGGTAAGAGCTCCAACACAAGTCCTTCGCTGACTTTAAATCGATTGGATTTCATTTAATGAAATTGGTCTTCGAGGAAAGATTTGGTTATCCCAAAATTCCCAATTGTTTTTCTTGACTCTCTCTTTCAACGGAACCGGTCACCGGAAGATGGTGAGGACAGGAAAGGACGACGGTCACGACAAGTCAACATCGGAATCTGGAGACTGAGCGATCCAGCAATACATCTCCCAACAGCTTAATAAAAAATTAAAAAATTATATATAAAAAATAAATAAATCATCTTTTTCAAAATTCCAGAAAAACACCCAACACATTCAACAACTCCAAACACATCAATCCAGACCCTTCCCACCATCACCCACCACCACCCCTAAACCAACCCAAATCAGAAACCCCAAAAACCCATCAATCCAAAACTCATGACTTTTTGTGTCGATCTCATCCAAGGCCAAGCGACCGTCCGTTGATCTCCTCCAAAGACGTGCAATAGTCCATGGATCTCATCCAACAACCACCACGCTGCGGGAGACAAAGAAAGAGCGTCGATCTCCTCTCACCGGAGAAGATCGGTGCTCCTCTCCAACGGATTTGGGTTAGAGAATGGAAGAGAAAGAGAGGCTGCTGGGTTTTAAAGAATGGGAGTCGCTGGGTTTTAAAGAATAGGAGTCATTTGGGTTGGCTACCGGCGACGGAATGAAGAAGAGATCAAGAGTCGAAGAGAGAGAGAGAGAGAGATCAGAGACGAGGGTTGATGATGATATGGTTGATGAAAGGTTGAATTTCCTGATGAACCGGTGAACTTATTTATTTTCTCTTAAGTTTTTTTATTTTATTTTATTTGTAATTTTAGTTTGAGGGCATAAATGTATTTTCTCACTAACCTAAACTATTCAAGGGCAAAAATGTCGTTAAACGTAAAAATTAACTTTTTTAACAAAAAAAGCTAACGGAAAGGGGGAATATGGCGAATACTTTTGATTTTAGGGGGCAAAATAGCCGTTAATAAAAATACAGGGGGAAGATTTACTAATAGGTCAAAATATAGGGGGGAAAATGATTCTTTCCCCCACCATCACCATCCCAGATCAACAACACCACAACCCAGATCAACAACAACAAAATCAAACCCAAAAGAAATTAAAAATAAAAAATAAACCCAGATCAATCAAACTTTCAACTAATCCATTTCTCTGTCTCTACAATCCACATCCATCTCTTTGTCTCTCCAATCCACAAAACCCAAATTCGAATCGAATCTTCAACCGAACCAAACCTTCAATCGAGTTCATTCTTCTTGAGAACTTGTGGTTATTTATGTACTTATCTACTGCACATGTTGCTTCCAACTTGGGACTGGTAATCAGTGTTCAAGCCTAAAACTTAATTATGCTTACTTATCATGAGATTAAAGTTGGGTTAGTTTTGCTTTAGATTTTGATTATCTAAGATTTTTATTACGGTTGCTGAATTATCAAAACTGATGGCTCAAAATCTCTTCACCTGACAAGACTCCCAAATTAAAAATGAAAAACTCAGATAAAAATCTTATCAGCATCTTCAACATCGATCGATCAATCAAGCAATATCATCAATCGATCGATCCACATCTTCAAGCAAAATATATAACATCATCAATAGATTGATCCACATCTTCAAGAAAAATCATCAAGCAACATCATCAACCCAGAACCATCAACATCGATCAATCCAAACCCAACCCACCATCGATCGATCAAGCAATCATCATCAAGCAAATAAAAAAACTGAGAATGGGAGAGAGATAGAGAACTAGAACGGAGAGAGAGAGAGAGAGAGATGGCATGGGTGGTCGTCGTCGGGCTTCCGATCGTCGTCGCCGTCTCCCGCCATTTGATCTTTGACCACCGCATTGCCGCCGATCAATTGTGTTCTGGGTTCTGGTCTTGATGAGAGAGAACGAAGATGGGTTTTGTTTGGGATAGAGAGAAGTAAAGGATGAAGAAGAACTCTGATGGAGACCATAGATGGAGCAAGAAGAAAAGAAGAAGAAAAAAAAGAAAAAAATGAGTTTTTTTTTTTTATTTAGATTGAAAAACAAAACGAAAAACAAAATGAAAAAAATCAAAAAGTTGTTTTTGAAATTTTTCACTTTTAACACTGATGTTGTTTTTGTTTTTGTTTTGCAAATAAAATGAAAAACAAAATGGAAAACGGTAACGAACACGTATTCGAAATCGGATTTGGAAAATAAAAACAAAAACACCCTTGTAAAACGATACAGGACGCGCCCTAAACTATTTCTCTCGTTTTTGTTCTCCTATTGAGTCTCGTTATGCTATTTCTCTCATACGAGAAATTAAACGTCCATTTGGTATTGTAATACTTTATGTTTGATGCTTTTATGTTGTAGTGTGGTCAGTGTTTAGGCGTCTTTTGTCTTCAGGCCCTGCTTTTTTCTCAGTTCTTTTCCGGCCTGCACGGCTCGATGAATAAATTGTGGGTGTTAAAAAAAAAAAAAAAAAGACTACTAGATGTATGATAAAAGTCTTGAATGAGAAAACAAATAACTAAAACAGAGAAACATGAAGCTCCATTAATGGATTTCAAGGATTGACTAACTATGGAATTTCACGCTTTTGATTTGATCATTTTATTTATTTTTGTTGACTTTCTGTTATTTGCTTTATGTTTTATCCTTTAAATTATTCGTGGATTATTGTTCTAGTCTGTTTGGTTGCTGTGAAAAAAATATTATGGAAATTAAGGACTTGAATCTTGTTGTTATTGTTATTCGGGTCTTAAGAGAAATGACGGAACATAGAGAAAAAGATTTGAGATATGATTTTAATTGTATTTTTATTAATTTTATAAGAACGAAGTAGGTTATTGCTATAAAATTATGGTGGGTTCTTAATAATATTCATTTTGTAATTTTTTTTAATTGTGTATATGTATTTATATATTCGCTTTTTGATTGGTTGTGGTTAATATCTGAGATCTATTTTTGGATGAATTTTGATGGTTTACTTGAGTCTAAATTTCTATATTGATTATGTTTGCTTGATATTCTAGTGATCCCGGATTATTTTTTACTTTTTGGGTGCTAATCTTACCTTTTATGAAGTCATGTTAGTGATTTCCTGATTTCAAACATACTAGATGATACTATCAAGTTGTCATATTTGTTTATATTGGGACACATGCTTCTTGGGATTGAATAAGAAAAGACTGTCCCTAGGTGGGTTTGTATGTTTGAAGAGAACTTAACGGCTTTCGAGTGTTTTTCATGGGGAACCTACATATACACTCAGACTGTATACTACTTGAGACGGTTTATGACTGGTCAGAAGAAGCAAAACCTTAATTTCAGTAAGAAGCAGAATCTAGGGATGAACATATGGCTTTGCATGGGCATTCCAAGTTTGTATCTCGGTCTTTACTAACTTTAAAAATGATTGTTTGATAACATATTTACAAAATTTGTTTTAGATGAATAGGTTTGGACTACGGAGGTTATTCCATGCCTCACTGGAGCTCATAAACTCCGAATTAGTAACATTTATCCCCGATTAATGAACTGGTGTTGCAAAAACAAGCCCAAGAAACTTGATAATGGGTTCACTGATAAGGTACAAGTTTGTAGTTGTATGTTTAATTTTAGTAGTAAGCTAACTTGTCCGATTTTTTTTTTTTTTTTTTTTTTTTTTGCAACATATTCACCGATATTAAGTGATATTACTCGGTGATGTGAAATTTGAGTGATTAATCATGCTGTGTTTTATGAGTTGATTAGAATCATGTAAATTTTATTATGTTTCTACTTATGATTTTGTTTCAGACTTAAACTTTCATTGGTACAATTAAAAGATTAAAAAAAAAAAAATTCAGAACCGTTTTGACTACCGATTTATATGTAGACAGAGTTCATTTATCAACCGTGTAGTAGATATATATATTTATATATATTTTTGTAATATATTCACTGATGTTAAGTGGTACTAGTCAATATTGTGAAATTTGAGTGATTAACCGTGCTGTGTGTTATGAGTTGATTAGAGTCATGGAAATTTTATTATGTTTCTACTTTTGATTTTGTTTCAGACTTAGAATTGATTTTTTAGGTTTAAGGTTTCTATTATTCATTATTTAGAATGTAGATTTTGATACGTTGTTGTGTATCTTCCTCTCATTGGATACTGTGTGAACTTAACTTGTACACTCACAAAATTGAGATTTATGACTCATTATAAGAGGGGAATGACAAAAAGAAACAGCTAGAACGAGTACCTCATATTAGGTCACTAATCTCATTTTTAATTGGTATACTTCGTGCTGCTGGATATTATGAGCAACGTAAATCCGATCCTAAGCCTTTGGAAGGTGATGTTGTTGAACCGTACTTAATTCCTCCGTAACATGACACGTGAGAACATTTTTAATGTTTGTTTGTTTTCAACATTTTATTACTATTTCCACTTATTAATATTGACAACCATTATTGATAAATGTAGGAGGAGTTGTTGTGTGTTCATCATGAAGTACATGGAAAATATTGTTTAAGATAAATGTTACAAAATGAATTTCACAGCGAACGATATGAAGGACATTAGAAGTGAACTTGTCGAATGGTTTGGTGGATGTTGATGATTTTTTTTTTTCTGGGTTTGGTGCTTTGTTGAATGTCGATATTTTTTTCTGGGTTTGGAATATTTGGCCGATGATGGTGATGATGATTTTTTTGTTTTTTTTCAAAAAATAAATTTATTTTTTTGAAGATTTTTAATTAGTTTTTTATTTTTTAAATAGTTTTTTATTTGTTTAAATTTGAGTACCAACGGTAAAATGGTATATTTGTAAGAAATATTAATAGATGTTATTTTTGACTAATAAATCAAACTAAAGGGTGGTTTTTGGCCGATAATAAAAGTAGAAGGTGGTTTTTGGTCAAAAATGCAAACTAAAAGGGGGGTTTTTAATAGTATCCCTAGATACAATTTTAATAGGCTAACTATTTATTTTTTTCAATAAGCTGACTATTTATCCCATGTCACTGTTGCATTAGAAATACTCTCATCTTTCTATTCATGAGCTTTGATGTTTGTAAAGTCTAGTTCCAAGAATTTTTTCAAACCTAGAACTCAAGCCCAAATATATGACCCAAGATTCTATTAGACAGGCCCAAATCCAAGCTGAAACGATTCACATTTCCCAGCTAAATAATTGGATCTGTATGAGATTTATAGAATAATAAAATATTGGGTTAATTACACAAACATATGCCAAGTTTTGGTGTATTTACAGCTATATTCAACTTTAATCTAAAATTACATAAACATACCCTACCGTTACTGAAGTGCTGTTAGAACTTAACAGCCGAAGGGCAAAAACGTCTTTTGACCAATTAATTAGATAAAAGTATTCATTTTCTCTAAAAATTATAAAAATAATGGTTCATACTTATAAAAAAAAAAATCATAAAATGAGAAAATAATAGTAAAGATTTTTTTTTTTTTTTTTGGAGATATCAAATGCATAGCAACGGAGATCTCTATCATCTATCTTTTGTCATCATCCTCAATTAAAGTTTTTTATTTTTATTTTATTTTATTTTTTATTTTTTAAAGATAAAAATTTTAAAGGAAAAAACTAAAGATTTTTTTTTTTTTTTTTGGAATCTAGAAACCCAGATCTCCAATT
The DNA here is from genome assembly GCA_954870605.1 of Acer campestre. Classification (NCBI taxonomy): domain Eukaryota; kingdom Viridiplantae; phylum Streptophyta; class Magnoliopsida; order Sapindales; family Sapindaceae; genus Acer; species Acer campestre. Next base: position 15,060,569 of record OX940801.1, on the reverse strand, counting down.
CTCCATCATTATCCTTAGTTAAAGAACCCATATCTCCATTATCATCAATCAAAGAACCCTGATCTCATCATCATTTTATAATTAAAAAAAAAAAATCAAAGGAAAACAAATAAAGATTTTGTTTTTAGGAGATCTAGGAACCAATCTCTCCATCACAAGAAAAAAAAAATGCTTTTTTTTTTTATAAAAAAGATCCCACAGCTGCCTTTTGTTTTTACTTCAAACATCGTCAAAAAAATAAAAATAAATAAAAAATAAAAAATAAAAAATTCTTCTGCCAGTCTTCTTTTATTCTTCTCCTTACTCAAAATTTCCTTTGAGATCTACATCCACCAAATCATCTTCTACTACCTTTCTTCTTCTTATTCAAAAACTCAAAATCTCCTTTTGGATCTTCACCCACTGAACCAAAACTCAAAAAATCTCCAACAAAAAATTAAATTTCCATAGAGATCTCCACCCACCAAACCCCTCACAACTCCAAAAAGTAATTTTAGTAAATGTTTATAAAAAACAAATAAAAACTTCAAAACTCAACCAGTAGAGTCTCCATCGCTGACGGATTATTCTTCCTGCAAGAGGAGATCCACTATCGTTAATCCGATTTCTTCCTGTGGCGGAGGAGACCGATTCTGATCTCCTCTGTTTGGAGGAGATCCGAAGCAAGCGGAGCAAATCCGACTGGAGGAGAGCAACACAAGCGAAGCAGATCCGACTGACAGTGAAGATCAACCTCTTCAACGATGATCACCATTTCTCTCCTTTTATTTATTTATTTATTTATTTTTTTATAATAGAGATAACCCATCATAGATTTTTGTTGTGAAAGTGAATCTGGGTTTAGTTTTTTTTTTTTTTTTTTTTTTTTTTTTTTTTTTTTTTCTTTTTTTAATATAATTATTTTATTTAATTTTTTTGGAACATTTAAATGATAAAAAAATATTAAAATAAATGAAAAATAACAACTAGGGGTATTTTAGACTCTTCAGAGTAACAAGATAGTCAAATGTTATTTTTAACCATTGACCATTAACGGTAGGGTATGTTTGTGTAATTTCGGACAAAAGTTGAATATAGCTATTATTACACCTAAACTTGGGGGATGCTTTTCAAATTAACCCTAAAATATTTTAAAATGAAGAGGCAAGGTGCAGGCAAAGGAGTTACGTGGAAATTGTTGGTGAAAGGTGGGTTGAGAAGTGGGCCAGCGGCATTCAAAAAGAATAATAATAATAATAAAAAAAAAAAAAAAAAAAGGAATAGAAATTAAGGGAGAAGGAGATTTCGTGAAACACACCAAAAATGGGAACCAGAAAATAATAGAAAGAAGGAGAAGAGAGAAGTCAGGGGGCGTGAAGGAGAAGAACGGGAATTGAAATAGGAAAGAAATATAAGAAACCAGAAAGAAAGAAAGAGAGACAAGAGGCGAGAGATTGAGAGATTGAGAGTGAGAATTAAGAGAAAGATCAGAAAATTAAGAGGCAAATCATAGAATCAAAGAAGAAAAAGAAAGTGAAGACATGCGGTGGAGAAGAATAAGAGAAATAAAGAGACGGAGATATGTGAGAGAGAGCTAGAGAGATGGTAGGTGAATAAAAGAAAATAAATCAGCTTTAGAAAATATATGGTTGCAGCCGAGAGATCATGGAGAGAAACACAGAGAGAGAGAGAGAGAGAGAGAGATATAGAATATGAAATTGTGAAAGAAGATAGGTGCAATAGCAGAGATATTTTCGTGGATTCAGAAGGAGCTCAGATGGAACCCAGTTCCCAGACCAGATTTTCAGCTACGGAGTATAGTAATTGGATTAATGCCATTTATAAGTTCAGTTATGTTTAATTACATAAAAGAAAATGAGTAAATACTAAATGGTTTACATTATAATTATTAAGCTGAGATTAAAGTTGCTAGATGAAGTTGAGTATCTTGATAGAAGATTGAAAGAAATTCAGATTTTCAGAAGTATTAGTAAGTCAAGATAACTGAGTCATTCTTTTGAGAATATCTAGAGCTTGTGAAATAGTATTTATTTTAGATTTTGAAAACTAAAGTTACCTTTGAGAGTTATTCAAAGTATTTTCAAATAAAGGAATAGAATTAATATTTCAGTTTTGAGATGAGATTTATTAAGAATTCTATAAGTATAGTATATTTAGACAGATTTCAAGAAGTATTTATTCAAAATTTTAGTTACCAAACATGTACCCATCCTCAGTAGTATCATATTTATATCACTGGCCTTTGGGGCTACTCTGCACGTGTATTATGTTGCTTTTGGGGCTTCTCTACACGTGTATGTGAGATCATTACTCAGCATGTGCGGTAATATTACCATGTATGTGAGATTACTCTGCACGTTTGATCAGCGTGTATGTGAGATTTATAGCTCTGCACAGGTGATCAGATATCACTGTGTACGTGAGATATGTATTTCCCCCTGCTCTGCGTGTGCATTGAGATTCTTTGCCACGTACGTGAGATATTCCCTTGGGTACCAGTTTGGTAATGAGTTTCATATTATTTATATATTTACAAATTATGAAAAGTATAGAAAAGATTTGAGATTATCATATTGTATGTTAGATAATTTATATTTTATAAAAGCAATAAAAGATGTTTTTTATTATATTATGTAGTATCTACAGAGAAAGTTAATTTATTCATAGAGAATATATTTAATTTACTCTGTAGCTCATATGTTTTAATACAATTCTAGATTAAGGAGGGTGTATTCAATTAGGATTTCAAATGACTTTTAAAGACTTTTTTTAAGTGAATAACTTTTGTAGACTTTAAGGATTTTTAATGACTTTTATAGACTCTATAAAAGTATGAAAGACTTTCATAGACTTTTATATACATTCATTTTAAAGACTTTCAAAGACATTGATGGACTTTCAAAGACAATCGATAGACTTTCATTGACTTTTTGACATCTAAAAAAAATATTTACTTTGTTGTACTAAGGAGCATATGTTCCTAAGATACCAATCTGTTGGCAGCATTTTAAGGCAACAAATTCATACTAAATTTTGGTATGATTCAAAATAGTAATTTTGGTGCATTTCAAAAAAAACAAAAAAAAAAAAAAAACAAAAAAAAAAACAAAGCAATAGCCTTCAAGTTTGGTTGCTTATATCTCTTAAAAACCATACATTGTCAAACAGTGCAAACAAAGAAAGTTCTGAAGACACATTACTATTTGGATTGTCTTCATAAAATTTGATGCACTTTAAACATATTAAATAGTAGTTACAACACCAAACTCTGTTAATAAATAAATACAATCAATTAACAACTGAAAAACAGAATTCATTGCTTTGAAAAATAGTAAAAAAAAAAAAAAAAAAAAAAAAGTCATTGTAAATAACAATTCAAAAACCACATTGATTTTACTCCAAACACAACAAGCAGAGTCGAAAAAGAAACTAGCAATCTCTCTTTCTAGAAATCTATAATATGGTAGTTAGGCAAATTGAAGAAGACCATTCCACCACTTAAAAGACTTGAAAATATAGATAAAAAAAAAAAAAAAAAATCTCTCGTCCTTAATTGGCTGATGGAGAGTTATTTATATTATTTTTTAGTTTTTTTTTTTTTTTTTTTTAGTTTTTTTTTGTTGTTATAAATTGTTAATGTTTGTATGTTTTTTTTTTTTTTTAATAATGTTTATTCATTTTAAAAGTTATTCGTTTTTTTTTTTATTATTTATGAAATTTAGTAAGAATGAGTGTGCTTTTATTTGAAAATAACACATATGTTCGGTGGTTGATGTTTTTCAAAGAGTTTTATGTTTTTTTTTTAAATTAAAATTCTTTTTAATTTTTTTTTAAAAGTCATTCAAAGTCTTTGGTAGGAATGGAAGACAAATTGTGAGATTTGTTAGAACTAAAAATCATTAAAAGTCATTAAAAGTCATTGATATTTTAAAGTCATTAAAAGTCATTGAGATTTTGAATACCTCCTAACTTTTATAGACTGTTAAAAAGTCTTGATTGAATATCACATGACTTTTAAAGACTTTTTTAAAGTCTATAAAAGTCTGTATTGAATACCTCATGACTTTTATAGAGTCGTTAAAAGTCCACATTGAATACACCTAAACTTTTTAATTTCAGAAAAGTCATTAAAAGTCTTTTAAAATCCTAATTGAATACACCCTCTTAAGGTTAAAGTTGAATTAGAAAAAGATGTAGAAGGTACAATAAGTTTTCTATTGTTAATAATTTTCGAATTGAATTTTTGTTGGCTAGTATAAAATTTAACGAATTACGAGAGCTTTGATCCCTATTGAGTATAGGGTATGTAGGTGTTTGGAATGTATATCTCAAACTCAAGCCCACTGGAGAAAAAAAAAGATAAAATTTTCACAGTATTTCCTTGTACTTAAGATAGGAATCGAAGCGGGTCCTTTCAATTTTAGTGTTTCTTTGGCTTGAAAAACCTGAAACTACTATAAATATGGCATGGTTTGAATCATCAAATAATTAAAACCGTCTATTCTGTGAAGGATGGAGAGTGTTCATCGTTATCCCCTTTAATCATCTGTCTTTTAATATGCTTCCATTTTTAGTGTTTATTTGCACTCGAAAAATCTGAAACAACTATAAAGGCTATGTTTGGGATTGTTTTACTTAAAAAATAATATATTTATAGCTTAACTTAAAAAATAATCAACTTAACAAAAAAATGGGTAGGTATCAGTTAAACAAATAAAGCACCAACAAAGCATGGAAGGGTAATCAGAACCACCATAGATTCAATCATTAGTTAGCTAAATTGAATTATTTCGAAATCAAATTAAATGACTGAATAAATAGAATGAAGCCACCAAATAATAAAAACTTAACAAAAAATTAAATAAAAAGCAAACAAGGTGGTGAGGATTACGGTGGCGTTGCACGGTGTGTTGACGAAGTCTAGAGGCATTAGACGAGGTGGAGCAACTGCGAACGTTGTGAAGTGAGTGCGGCGGCTTCAACGTTGTGGTGATAAAGTGCTGCCTTGCCTCCACTAACAATGAGATTTGAGAACCACGATTGGAGAGTTGGAAGCAGTTTGGTTAGACGAGAATTAAAAAGATAACGTATTATGTTTTTTGGTTTTTATGTGAGGGAAAAAATTGTGTGTGCTTAGTGCTTTTGTACATATTATAACAACTAATACAGACATGGCACATGTCAATTTTGAAAAATTACATCACTTTTATGAGAATTAAGGACTAAAATTAATAATTTCAATTACATATAATCCAAATTTTCAATTGAAATTATATTAGAAAGGCATTTAACTAACTGTTTAGTTAAGATTATTTTTTTAAAAAGTAAATATATAAATAATAAGTTTTATTTTTTCTATCATGTTTACTATTTTGGATATGAAATTTAGAAATGGACTTTTAATATTAACTCTTTTTGATGGTTTTTAAATGTCAATAATTCTTGACGGTTTTTAAACGTCAATACTTCTTGATGGTTTTTAAAAACCATCAATATTTAATGATATTATCTGGAAGCGTTATCAAGACTTGACACTTTTTAAAAACCATCACATGAGATTGATGGTTAAAAAAAAAATACCATCATAAATAGAGGAAATAGGGGTATATAGCACTTTTTAAAAATGGATTTGTGTAACTACAATCACTTTAATAACTCATGTTTTAATAACACAAAAAATGGAATTTGGACAAAAATACCCCTCAGCTTCTTTTCTTTTCTCTTATCTATCCTTCATCTTCTTTCTTCTTCTTTTTCCCTAAACCTCCATTGATGGAGCTTCAATGGAGGTGTCACCGTCGACCGGCGAGTTGATGGACAAAACCACCGACAAAACGTCCGTTGTGTGCCACCGATTGTAACGGAAGTATCCAATTTCAGTTTCGAGCTGTATGTAGAGAGAAACGAAGCCAAACCCGAATAGTTTTCGAACCTTCATCTTCAGATCTGCGACGATCCGTCGCGAATCTGACGAAACTGATGGCGCCAATGAACTCGACGTCGTCCAATCTTCCAGATCCGACTATCTCCGGAGTCAACCGGCGCCGTCGTCGGCACTGTCACCATTGATGGAGGTCGAACAGAATAAGTCTCGAACAAACTGGGATTAAGTCTCGAAACGCATCAATAAGTCTCGAAAATGTCACAATAAGTCTCGAATTTTCGGGAAAAAAAAAAAAGCAAAGGAAAAGAGTAAGTGGGGGTATTTTGGTCTCATCACCTATTTTGGTGCTATTAAAACAAGACTTATTAATGTGGTGCTATTTAATTTTTGAACCCTCATAAATAAGTGTCATAAAACCTCTTTTTTCTTGTAGTGACAGTGATGTGTTATCCAAAAATTATTTTAACTCAAATGATATGACAAACCAATTTTTTAACTTCCACATCATCATACATTATCTCATAATTAATATGATTGCTATAAATTAACTTGTGGTATCATTTGGGCAACAAATATAATGATGTGTAAATTTTAGTTCCTAGTTAAATTTAGATACGTTAATTTTTTATTTATGGTTTAAAAATTTAGATACAAATATAATGATGCTATAAATTAACTTGTGGTTTCATTTTTCGTCCAATGAAGTTTTCATCGCAAGAGAAAATATATGAAGCGCTTACAAAAAGGATAATTCTTTTATTCAGTTTTTACCTCGTTATGTTACAAATTAATTGTTATAATTAACCAGTGTCCATGAAAGAAATAATATTATATACAAGCACATATGAGGGTAAACAACTACATATGATTATATATGGAAAAGAACACCCACTCGACCCTATTTATTTTTCCTTTACTCAAGAAGATATTGAAACAAGTTAGATTAGGTAAATTAATGACTTGTTGGAGATAGTTTGGTCATTACTTATTAAAACACAAAATGACCAATTGTTATTTATTTATTTTTTTGATAACCCAAAAATTCTCTAAACACAATTTCGAACCTATGGAACCCTACAATCTATGAGAAAAACAAATTATGGTCTTTGCTATGTAGGTACCCATGACAGAATTAGAACCTTTTGTATCCCATACCTTATGTGAGCAATCCACCTTTAATCGGTTTGTCTTTTGGACAAACCGAACCACCCATTTTTTATATTTATATCGAACCAACCCAAACTTTATGGGTTTGATTAGTCGGTTTGGTTTGATTAGACGGTTTTTGGCACACCCTAGATTTAACCATTCAACTAACATATATCATTGGTTATTTGACTTGATAAAGTCAGTCGCTTGTGGAAGAAAATTTTTTAATACATGAAAGGGTTACTTACAAGTAACAAGTTACAATTATAATCCTACAATTAACACAACTGCATTGATACAATTGAAATATAAAGAATCTGAGTTCTCAACCAATAACTCAGATTCTTTATATTTCATTTTAAAAAATAAAAAATAATAATTTTTTTTTTCTTTTTCCATTATTTTATGAAATTGAGATGTGAGAGCAAGAGGGAAAAAAAAAGAGCACGATAAAAAACAAAAACAAAAAAACTAAGAGTAGAATAACTTAGGCAAAAATTTGAGAAGAAAGTGAAAACAAAAACCTAGAAAAAAAGAACTGATTTCGGAATAGAGTTTTAATCAATTTTTTTTTTTTTTAATTTTTTAATTGTACCACTTGTCACTGTATGATTGTAAGAAGAAAAATTAAATTTTGTTTTTAATGGATGTGCCATATGGCACACTTGCATTGGGTCTGTCTCACCGCATCAAATGTGAGATGGACCCCTTATAAGATTTTCTCCTTGAAGGAAATCGAATCTAGGACTCTGTGAGTGTGAGGATCTAAGGGATCGTTTGTTTTTTTGTCTGAAAACTGAATAGCCCTGAATTTTACTGAAGACTGAATAGTTACTGAAACCTGAATCTGAATTATATGTTTTTTTTTTTTTTTTTTTTTTCTCACATCTGAATGTACTGTCAACATGTTTGTCTTTTAAAAATAAAATTATCTGAAAAGAAGTAATTTCACATCTGTACCCATGTTAAACAATTATACATATAATATAGAATAAAAACAATCCAAAAATAATAATTATATATGAACACATATAATCATGATCTTTTTCTTCGATTACAAACAAACTTTATTTTTACTAAAAAAAGAAAAGGTTTTTTTTTATTTTTTTTTATTTTTTTATTTTATTTTTTTTTATTTTTAAAAAAAAAATAAAAGGGACAACAGGAAAACTCCCACAAAACACTCTAAAAAAATAATATATAAATACATCACCTTGATATTGTAATAAAGTATTGATATTAAACACCAATATAAGAAGTGATCAGGGTTCTTTTTTATTTTTAAAGCTATTTAAAATAAACAATATATTAAAATAAAAATTTATATACATATAATTATGATGAAATTGGAGATATGTTATTTATGGAGGATAGTATCGGAATAAAAGATTTTGAATTGCATTTAATGCAATTCAGTGATTTACAATTAAGTGAAAAGTCAGGATTTTTTACTTTTTATTTTAAATTGTTTTTTGGTATTTTTAAGTTGTTTGACCACTTAAAAAAACAAACAAAACAACTTAATAATTATTATTCAGATCCATTAAGTTTTAAGTGGAAAAAACAAACGACCCCTGAGTCTTATTCATGTTTTTTTGTTTAATTGGGTCTTCATTGAAGCTTTTTAATTTGTTAATCATTTTTGTAATTAATACGATTTCCCCGTTTGAATCATACAAGTTGGAAATACAAAGGTTGGAATATTTTGTTAGAAGCATTCGATGAAAGCAATTATGAAGAAGGGTATTTGATGAAATCAAGTATGAAGAAGTTTGCAAGTGTAATTTATTTGTTGAAACATTTTATCTGTATATTGTAAGTTGTAACTGTTATTTTATTTAATAGCTATTCATTGTGTATGAGATAAATTTTATCGAATAAAATTTTATTGGTTTTGTATAATTTTTAATGATTTATTGAATTTGAAAAAATTAATTAAATTTTAAATATATATTAATATCTGTGGTAGCCAAAAATGGTCAATAGACCCAAAGGTAAAAGGCCCAGGCCTTTTGTATAAACTACCCAGGCCCATTATAGTAGAGTGATTCAATACAAGCATCAGTTGCAGAACTTGATTTGGGGAGACCAAGTCAATTTTCAGTTTAGTCAAATGGATGATCGTGTGAGAGATTTTCTCCTGAAAATCTTGCCCACAATCAAGCCATGATGGGAATAACTTTGGAGCAAAGCACCTCCTATAAATAACGAGGCTTTTCTCTACAGAAAGGCTCTTTGAAAATTACTGAACAAAAAACAAAGCTAATTGGCATCTCGAAATTATGTTCATGCTTATCTCGGCCATCGAAATTCACCTTGATTCATGATTACCACAAACAATTGCTCATCCCAAGCATTCCTAAGGCTAAGAATATAACCCCACCTTCTTTGTTTCATTTTATTCTATATTTCTGTTTGTGTTCTTTTTGCAGGTTCAACAAAGAAGATAGTTGCACAAGGTCGACCGACCAACCTTTTCTGTAGGATAATCGAGAAAACGACAATCCTCACTTGATAGGTTCAGCCAAGTTGCTTTGGGCCTAACGTTACACAACCCGACCCATATCAATTGTAGATCGACCATCTACAGTTTCGCGTCCAATGTGGGGCCCATTGCAACTTTATAAGCCATTCAGTCGAAGCTTTCAAGCGAACAACAACGATGTCTGGGGAAGGAGTCGTCCCAACCGTCGAAGAACAAATTGTTGCGTTTACCGCTCAGATGGCAGCTAACACACAGAGATTATGAGCACTGGAAGCTGAAAACGCTGTAATCCGAGTGACAAACAGCAAACTACGAGCTTTGATCGACGGTGTGGTACCTGATAGAGAAAATACGGAGTGCCCAAATTCGATCCCAAACGTTGAACAAGTTCGAACAGTTTCGATCGCCCTAACAGGATCAGGAATCCCGGACGTAAATCCTAATGTCGGGCAGACCCAACAGACACCCCAGACTGCTCGAGTCGAAATCGAACTCAACAATTTACCAGTCTGAAATGAAAATGAGCAAGATCCGGTTATGGGAAAGCAACCTGAGAACGTCCTACATACTCCCATGTCGCTCTAGTCGACATAAGGATTGGTAAAACCTGGACATGACTCTTCTATAACTACTAATTTAGAATTTTCTCGCAGGTTTGCAGAAATGGAAGCCTTTATACAAAGGATTTTAGGAGTTCCAGCCCCTATTAAAAGAAGTAATGCGAATAGCTTTACCGACTCACCATTCATCGACGCAATAGCTCTGCGCAGGAAGTTTAGTTTCCCAAATATGAAACAATATGAGGGTACTACCGATCCAGACGACCATATAGCCCAGTACTAGCAGAGAATGTTCACTGCAGCGATTCCGCACGACCTACGAGAAGCACGCATGTGCAAAGCCTTCAAATCCAACCTCAATGGCCCAACTTTACAATGGTACACTAATTTACCTAACAATTCTATTAATTCTTTTGTGCAGCTTACAGATACATTCGTGGAGCAATTTGCAAGTAGTCGCAAGCTGGAAAAGCAGTCGGACAACTTATTTACGATAACGCAGAGGCATAGGGAGAATTTAAGAACTTATGTCGGACGCTTCAATAGAAAAAAAGTACAGATCCCACATTGCAATCAGGCGACCGCAATATACGCCTTTAGAAAGGGCCTCAGGTTTGACTCTAATCTCTATAAAGAACTCACTAAATACCCATGCAGGACGATGGAAGACATGTTAGCCAAAGCATGGGCCCAAATAAAGTGGGAAGAAGATGAAGCCAATTACATAGGCAAAATCAACACTAATACAAACCGAAGAAATGATCGAGTGAAAAGAAGGTTGAATGATAGAAGAGCAGAACCTTACTCGATAAGTGACAGGCGAGTCACACGATAACTCGGTGAAGGTTCAAGCGACAGTCGACCTTACAGGCGAGAATACCTAAGAACCAGTCGACCGCGAGTTGAAGTACCAGAATACAACCTAAGTATCGAACCAGTCGACCTCGTAGCAATTATGAAGGAAATGGGCAAGACGATCAAATGGCAACGGCAAATGAATGCACCTCCAGAATATCGAGATACAAAGCTAAGATGTGAGTTCCACGGAGTTCATGGCCATCGAATTGAAGATTGTGTCGCCCTCAAGTTTGAAATTGCAAAACTTTTAAAACAATGGCATCTACTTGAGTTTCTAATGGAAAAGGGGAAACAAACCCTAGCCAGACAAAACGATAAAGGGGTGATTAATGCAAACGACAGTCCACCTGGACCGCCTCGACAAGACAGAGTAATAAACTATATCGCAGGGGGTTCTGAAGTAAGTGGTGTCAGCTACTCAGCAGCAAAGAGGCACACGCGGCAAGTATCAAACACTGAAATTCAACCAAGTCGGGAGCATCCGTCGGCCTAAGACGAAACCGTCGTCTTCAAATCTATGGATAAATCAGATTTGTTTTCTCCTCATCATGATGCACTTGTTATTTCTTTACATATTGCCAACTGTTTGACAAAAAGAATTTTGATCGACAATGGTAGTTCATGTAACATTTTGTTTAACAGTGCCCTAAGAGAAATGCAGGTCGACGAATCCAAACTCAGCTGTCGGACTACGATGCTGATAGGTTTCAGTGGGGAGCAAAAAAGTACCTTGGATAAAATCGTACTACCTATCTATGCTGAAGGTGTGAACCTTTACGTCAACTTCCTTGTACTTGACTATCAGTCGCCATACAATGCAATCTTGGGGAGACCATGGATTCACGAAATGAAGGCGATACCCTCGACTTATCATCAGATGATAAAGTTCCCAACTAGGCGGGGAGTCCGTGAGATTAAAGGAGAACGGAGAACAGAGAGCAGCCAGAGAATGCTACCAAAATGACATGAAGAAGAAAAAAGAATTGTTATAGCAACTACAGAACTCTAAGGTCGAGTCGACTCCAAACACTCTAAAGATAGAAGAACTTGATGAAGTGTCGATCGACCCAAGTCAACCGGATCATAAAGTTTTTATCTAGTCTAGATTACCGAAAGAAATCCGAGAATAGTTGATTGAATTTCTAAAGGAAAGATATGGCAGTTTTGCATGGTCGCATTTGGACATGGTCAGCATTGATCCGGAGGTAATTGTCCATCAATTATAGGTCGACCCCGATTACAACCGATAAAACAAAAGTGATGGAAATTCGCTCTAGAGAGGAACAAAATCATCAACGAAGAGATCAATAAACTAATCAACATCGGTTCAATGAAAGAAGTCAAGTATCCCGACTGGCTGGCAAATGTCGTTGTAGTTAAAAAGAAAAATGCTAAATGGCGAGTATGCATCGACTTCACAGATCACAACGAAGCATGTCCCAAGGATTCATTTCTACTACCGCACATTGACATGCTGGTCGACGCTACAGTAGGACATGAACTACTCAGTTTCATGGACGCCTACTCTGGATACAACCAAATCCTGATGCATCTAGATGACCAGGAAAAAACCGCATTCGTAACAGAGCGAGATACATTTTGTTTTAAAGTAATGCCCTTTGGTTTGAAGAATGCAGGTGCCACCTACCAATGGCTGGTCAACAAAATGTTCGCCAAGATGCTAGATTCGACAATGGAATTATACATCAATGATATGCTGGTCAAATCTCCGATGGCTTAACAATATGTCGACCACCTGAGACAGTCGTTCGACGTCCTCGATAAATATGGTATGAAACTAAACCCGACTAAATGTTTTTTTTTGGTGTGTCGTCAGGAAAGTTCCTAGGATACCTAGTCACCCAAAGGGGCGTAGAAGCCAACCTAGACCAGATCCAGTCAATACGAGGAATCAAATCACCTAAATGCATCAAAGATGTATAGAAGCTCACTAGTCGTGTAGCAGCACTGAACATGTTCATTTCCAAGTTGTCCGAACGATGCTACCCATTCTTCAACACCTTGAGGAAAAATAAAGCTTTCGAATGGAACGACGAGTGTGAGAAGGAATACTTGACCTCACCACCACTGTTATCAAAACCAAAAGACAGTGAAACGCTACTCGTATACCTGGCAGTATCAAATGCAGCCGTTAGTGCCGTATTGGTGAGGGAAGAAGACAACATACAACACCCTGTGTATTACGTGAGCAAAGCATTGCTTGACGTAGAAACAATATATAATCGACTGGAAAAGCTGGCTTTAGCTCTTGTCGTTGCAGCCGGTAAATTAAGGTCATACTTCCAATGTCACTCCATCAAGGTATTAACTACTTACCCACTTAAAAATATTTTGCATAAACTGGAACTTTCAGGTCGACTGACGAAATGGTTTGTCTAATTAAGTGAATATGACATCAACTTTCTCCCACGAACGGCGTTGAAATCACAGGTATTAGCTTATTTTGTTGTAGATTTTACCCCTAATGAGAATTTACAAGCCGAAAAGGAATTAATAGCACTTGCGGAGACTGCAACAAATGAGAAATGGTCCTTGTCGGTTGACGGTTCTAGCAACATTAAAGGTAGCGGACTAGGATTAGTGCTCAAGTCACCTCACAAGGACATACTAGAGCAATCAGTCCATTGTGAATTCCGCGCAACGAATAATGAAGCAGAATATGAAGCATTAATCGCTGGACTCGACCTCGCCAAGGATTTGAACATCAAAAACATTCAAGTATTCAGCGACTCACAACTGGTCAACCGACAAATGAACAGGCCGTATGAAGTAAGGGATCAAAGGATGACCGCCTACTTAGCTAAAGCCAAACAGCTGCAGTCGAGGTTCGATGGATTCACTACACAACAAGTACCAAGGTCGGAGAATTCCCGAGCAGATGCACTAGCGTACTTGGCATCAACAACAACCAACGGATCAAAATAAATTCCTGTCCTACATCTTATGTCACCGACCATCCAAGAAGCCAAAATAATTGCTCCAGTCGACAACGGAAGAAGTTCGATGGACCCACCACTGGATTATCTTCAAGTCAACATCTTACTTGGGGACAGAACTGAGGCAAGGAGGATCAAAGCAAAGGCTGCGAAGTTCTGCATCTTATATGGTAAGCTATATAAAAAATCTTTTACAGGACCTTACTTAAGGTGCGTGACTGCACGAGAAGCGTATGACGTTCTTAAAAGTCTACACTATAAAGAATGTAGGAACCACTACGGAGCTCGAAGTTTGTTGAACAGAGCTATCATGATAGGATATTACTGGCCGACGATGCGCTCCGACTCACAGAATCATGTGAAGTCGTGCAACAAATGCCAAAGATTTGCACCTGTGTCCCACCTTCCCCCAGGTATGTTAAACTCAATTTCGGTCCCTTGGCCTTTTATGAAATGGGGAATGGATATTGTAGGAAAACTTCCTACTGCGCTTGGTGGCGCCGTCTACATGTTGGTTCTGACAGATTGCTTCACCAAATGGGTCAAAGTCGGAGCATTTCAACAAATACATGACATCGAGGTACGTAACTTTGTTTGGAAAAATATCATCTGCAAGTTTGGAGTCCCAAGGGAAATAATGACCGAAAATGGATTTCAGTTCATTTTATACGACTTCAAGAACTTCTGAGACAAATATGGGATAAAGCTAAGTTTTTCCACACCTCGTTATCCCTAGGCTAATGGTCAAGCAGAGTTGACAAACAAGACCATCATCAACACTCTGAAAAAGCGACTAGAAGCGGAAAAGAGTGAATGGATCGAGAAGCTCCTGGAAATTGTATGGTCATATAGAATTACACCTTATTGGTCGACAGGGGAAACTCCATTCTCCTTTGTCTATGGATCAAAAGCAGTAATCCTTATCGAGACACGACTTGTAACTTCCCAAATCGAAAATCCAAATGAAGTCCAAAACAACCTTGAGCTTGCTTTTGAATTAGATCACTTGGACGAACGACGTGATCAGGCTGCCTTAAGAGTACAGTCGTATCAGTAACAAGTCGCACGACATTTCAACAAGAATGTGCCAGTTAGAATATTCAAAGTAAACGATTGGGTGCTGCGACGCGTCTTCCAAAACACCAGGGAAGAGGGAGCAGGAAAGTTAGGACTAACTTGGGAAGGACCTTATCAAATAACAGAAGTCGTAGGTCGAGGAGCATACAAATTGCGAGGGCTCGATAGTCGAGAATTACACAACAGTTGGAACGCCTTACATCTAAAATAGTATCATTTCTAAACTCTTCATTTTTGTCATAAATTTTCAATTGTACAATTCTTTATACTAACGAAACGACGCGCAAAGAGCAATGATGAAAAACTTAGTACTAAGTTAAAAACTGAGCTCACAAAATTCATCTTTATTCTTCTGTTGACTTCGACACATTATATTGCTATTACAGGATTGACAGGTTGTACTTCGACATCTACGAAACAAGTATCTACTCCCAACATTCTTATTTGACAAACAAATGCTGAGAGTCGGGGGGCACAACACTGGATAAAAGAAAGATGATGTCAACCGAAACGCTTGTACGCGATGATTTTGGTCGACTGAATGCATGTACGCGAATATTTTATGAAAATAGTCGATTGGACGCATGAACACGAATACTTGATGAAAAATATCTACTGTCGACTAAAAGCATGCACGCGAATACTTTTGTAAATTTGTCGACTGAGCAAATATACGCACAATCCATGTAATTTTATCAATTATCGACTACATTTCTATAAATCTTGTCGACTAAATGCATGTACGCAAGTATTCTATGTAATATGTCGACCATGTTTCTATGAACACCATTTTAGAGGCTATATTCTACTTAGTCGTACCAACAAACTTATGATTGAGCATAAGTTTATAGGCTTATCTCATTTAACTGTTCAATCTTTTGTGCAAACCCCATTACATAATGGTCGTGTTGTTTCCACATTAAATTAATTCAATCACAACACAAAAATATCGAAAGCAAAGCATGCAAGAAGATATTTAAAGGGTCGAGACGACCAAAATCATCCATAACAAATAATTAAAGGTCGAAACGACCAAATCATCCACGGTTACATAAAATTAAAAATATGAAAAGGTATCAATAAGAATAAAAAATAAAGCATCAATCGACAGGTGGATCAATGATAGGTGGATCAAATACAGGCGGATCGACAGTAGGTGGATTGACTAGGTGGATCGACAACAGCAGCATTCATCTCTTCGACGTTGTCGAGGATTGCATCTTCACCAATTGATTGTTCTTCTCCTTCTTCAGGCGAGGACTCTTCTAGTCTCTGCATTTCTTCATAAGTGTTGATCAGCTCCTTTATATCGACACTGTTCCACTTGGTATGTTCGCGTGAAAGATAGTCTTTGTAAAGCTCCGCCTTCACTTTGCAGATCGCGGCGGATGCAATCGACGACAATTGTTCTTTTAAATCGGCAACGAGACGATGCTGATTAGCAAAAGCCGTGCGAGCCTTGGTCGACTCATGGGATTGTCAATCCCTTTTTGCTCTCACCTCTTTCAGCTCTTTCTCAAGAGCTAAGTTTTTTCGCTCAAACTCCTCAGCAGCCTTTTCCACCTTTATAACGTCGTTCATCTTCCTTAGCTTCCCACACCTGTCATTGACTACTTTGTTCCTATCATGTAGATGCAGCTATGCCTGCAAAGCCTACACAATAGAGAGAATTCATATAAGAAACAACATATATTCCTAAATACAAAGGAGATCAGATACAATAACTCACCTGGAAAGTCGAAAGGATTATCTTGTCGAACACTTCTTCAGTCTTTTTCGTTTTCAAAAATTCCTCATCTACTGAAAGAATATACTCAGTTGACTTTTTCAAGAAAGTAGTCGGCTTATTGAATGAAGACAGCCCAGAAGAAAGCGCTGTTGATGAATCAGGCTTAGAGGCAACAGTCTGCTTCCTTGAGCTCGACTTGACTCTTTTCCCTTTGTCGACAGTCGAATCGCTCCTTTGCCCTTTTCTTATAGGAGACTATTCAGGGGATGAAGCATACACATGCTAGGATGATACGGAAGTGCCCTCCTTCTACTTGTCAGCCGCCTTCTTCTTTTTTGCCGCTGCTGCTCTCTTCTTGGCCAGATCTTCCCTATAATACTTCAGAGCATCAGCTTCGTTAGGAATGTTCAGCTTTGCACTCGATATTGACGTCACAGCAAAACGATATTCATTGTCAGATACAGGCGACAGGAATTTCATTTGATATTGAAGAATTTCGAAACTTTTCCTAATCCATACATACGACACAAAATCCCTCACACAAGGATAGGGCGCTCGCGACCTATTTAAGGTCGACCATCTCTATAAACGGCTAGGCCTATGTTTACCTTCTGAAAGCAGCACTTTACAACTTCTTTCTTTTTCAGGAATACCTAGCAAAATCTCAGTGCTCCCAAGAGCAACGTCGCAGACGGTTTACTCTCTACACCCTTTATTTCTACAAAAGGAGCTGATCATCAACAAGAATAATTTCAGAAAAATAAAAATCGAAAACGACAACAGACGAACGACACTCACCAAACTGATTCCAAGTTCGACAATATTGGTACTGCGACTCCCCCCAAGGACCATCGATCAGAGGACCTTTAGCAAAAAAATAAGTATCTTTCCAACAACGGTCATTCGTCGTAATATCGGTGATGAGTTGATGCTCCTTATTCCTAGGTATCAACATGTAACGACCTTGGTCGAATACATGTTCCTTCAAATAATAATCGTGGAGGAGAGACCCTAACCCAAACCTCACGTTATGTCTCTCACTAAGAACTCCCAGGCTTAACAATATCCTCCAAGTATTTGGCATCAATTGGCCAGGAGCGATGTCGTAGTATAATAGCATTTGTCGCACCAGTTGTGGAACTGAAAATCTAAACCCTAACCGAAGGGTGTATTCATAAAAACATGTCCACCCTGGTATATCCCAGTCCGTCCGCTCGCCTTCCTTTGGTGCAAGTAGTTCGATATCATCAAGGATTCCATAAATCTCCCTCAAACTACACAGATTCTCATATGTAACCAAACTCTCTGGATTTTCATTAAGGACACCTAATGGGCGATCGAAAGTAGCAGCCTCTGCTACATCTACATATTCAGGATGGTCGACCATCGTTGCAATGGCACGTATGCCACCCTGTTTAAGTATGCCCTTCGTATTTATAGTAACAACATTCGACAGATCCTCTACTGTAACCTGTTGATCTACATCTACCATCCCGTTATCGACTCCGTCAACATTATCTTACCCCTCGCTTAGAGTCCAATCAAAGTGTGGGTCAGAGATCGTACCGTCGCTCGACATGATGTTTCCTAAAACTGACAGATGCAAAAAAATTCACGAGTCAGAAACTAATGCGCTACAATCACAACCAAGGGTTTCTAAGATCAAAACCTAGGGTTTTCAAGCCAACTTAACCCTACAGTTTCTACTATCCTAAAGTTGATCAAACCAAGTACTCATCTACAATAAGTTATCTCATCTACAATAGTCGTGTCATGTGAGCAATCAAGCATAACAACAGATCAAACACTATAGATATAATCAAAATGCAGTGTAGAACATCATCAAGAACATCAGAGGTAGCAGAAAACACAATTTCCAGGTGACTATATCAAAAACTCACGCCTATTTCCTATAAACTTGAGTACAAAAAAAAAAAAAAATTGGAAAAATGATATCTTTGATATCTTTACTAACCTTGGAGAAGAGTTCTTGAGGAAGAGGCTTTAGAAATCCACAGGAAATACTCCCTAAATCACTAAAAGAGGAGATGTGAAGAAAATAAGGCAAAAAAGGAGTGCTTTAAAGAGTTGCTGTAAAAGTGGCTCGAAGAAGTGGAATGGTTTACTTATAAACCACCCCATTTAACCACTCTTGCCACATGTCCATGCCTCTTCAGTTACCAGTTAACCAAGGTAACCCACGTAACCATCCGTGATGATGGTTTAAGGTTTGAAATTTGAAAACCTTTTATCTCGAGCAAAGTAAGCACACTTAAATTAAATGCATCTGACGTCATCCTAGGGCACTGAAACGAAAGATGTCTTTTCGATTTGACCTTTGATCAAGCCAGCTTTACTACTCAAAATGTTCGTCGAACAACCTTTGATACCTAATGTAGTTGACTCGACAAATTGATGAATCAAAACGACTCAAGTCGGTACGCTCGACAAAATCAATGGTCAACTCAACGAAGATCACTCTCTACTTCGTTATAAACTTTTTAGAGAGTGGGGGACAAACTGTGGTAGCCAAAAATGGTCAATAGGTCCAAAGGTAAATGGCCCAGGCCTTTTCTATAAACTACCCAGGCCCGTTATAGTAGAGTGATTCAATACAAGCATCAGTTGTAGAACTTGATTTGGGGAGACCAAGTCAAGTTTCAATTTAGTCAAATGGATGATCGTGTGAGAGATTTTCTCCTAAAAATCTCGCCCACAATCAAGCCATGATGGGGATAACTTTGGAGCAAAGCACCTCCTTTAAATAATGAGGCTTTTATCTACAGAAAGGCTCTCTGAAAATTACTGAACAAAAAGCAAAGCTAATTGGCATCTCGAAATTCTGTTCGTGCTTATCCCGGCCACCGGAATTCAACTTGATTCACGATTACCACAAACAATTACTCAACCCAAGCATACCTAAGGCCAAGAATATAACCCCACCTTCCTTGTTTTTATTCTATATTTCTGTTAGTGTTCTTTTTGTAGGTTCAACGAAGAAGATAGCTGCACAAGGTCAATCGACCAACCTTTTCTGCAGGATAATCGAGAGAACGACAATCCTCGCTTGACAGGTTCAGCCAAGTTGCTTTGGGCCTAACGTTACACAACCTGACCCATATCAATAGTAGATCGACCACCTACAATATCCAAGGATTTAATAAAAATAACAGTAAAAATTATTATTATTATTTTTAAAAGATTTCACAAGGATGATGGTTTTTGACCGTCATATTTTTACGATGGGTAAAACCCATAAAGAATTTATGATGTGAAATACCGTCATAAATTTATGACGCTTTTATAACCGTCAAAAAACTGTTCTTGACGCAGAGATTAATGACGTTTTTTAAACGTCATGAATTTCCTGTTATGACGGTTTTTCTTCATCATAAAACCTTCTTTTTCTTGTAGTGTGTTAAAATAATTCTGATATAAAACACTGTATTACCAGGACAGGTGAGATTCATATGAAAGAAGACCAATTCCACGTTTCAAAAATGTGTTGATGTAAGCAGATGAAGAAAAAAACTTAATTTTGACAATTATCCATAGTAGTTAAAGACTGACTCATTGTGCACATAATTAATAACAGATAAACATTCAATCAAGACTTGGCTATAGTTTCAATATCTTCTTCAAGTAGCGGAAAAAAGACCAGTTCAATGAATTTCCCATCTATAAATAGACTTGCTTTGCCTTGCAACATTTCTCACCCCTCACCAAGGCAACAATACTTGCATAATACACAGCTTAATCACAATGGAAGGTGTTCAGTTTCTTGTGGCTTTTGTTGTCTTGGCTTTGGCTTCCTCATTTTCCTCTGCCTCTGACCCTAGTCCTCTTCAGGACTTCTGTGTAGCCATTGATGACTACAAGAATGGTGGTATGTGCTCTACTCTTTCTATATATTAATAATTCTCTAGTGGTCCTCTATTTGTTTAGTAACGTTACAGATATATGTAATAAATATTTAGTTTGTAACTAGCTATGTAAAAAACCAAAGGTTCTCAATTTTATTTTTTTAAGTTTGCCTCTCTACAGTATAAAAGAACTAATATTTAACTCTCCTATATAACAAATATTTACTTTTTCCATGCAGTGTTTGTGAATGGGAAGTTCTGCAAGGACCCAAAACTTGCCACACCAAAGGACTTCTTCTATTCAGGGCTCAACATCCCACAAAACACATCGAATCCGGTTGGCTCCACCGTGACTCCTGTAAATGTAGTCCAAATTCCAGGACTCAACACTCTCGGTATATCCTTAGCCCGTATTGACTACGAGCCATATGGCCAGAACCCACCCCACACCCACCCTCGAGCCAGCGAGATCCTATTTGTCCAGGAAGGCACTCTCTACGTTGGTTTCGTGACATCCAACCCTGACAACAAACTCTTCACCAAAGTCCTAAACAAGGGAGATGTGTTTGTGTTCCCAATTGGGCTCATTCACTTCCAATTCAATATTGGAAAAACCAATGCAGTTGCCTTTGCTGCTTTGAGCAGCCAGAACCCTGGTGTCATCACCATCGCCAACGCCGTTTTCGGGTCGGATCCTCCCATTAATCCTGATGTTCTGGCTAAAGCCTTCCAATTGGATCAGAATGTGGTGAAATCTCTTCAAGCCAAGTTCTGGTGGGACAACAATTAGAGAAATAATTATTAATATGTGAAATTTTGCAGTAGCAGCTCG
Organism: Acer campestre; assembly: GCA_954870605.1. NCBI lineage: Eukaryota > Viridiplantae > Streptophyta > Magnoliopsida > Sapindales > Sapindaceae > Acer > Acer campestre. The sequence goes on along the minus strand of OX940801.1, from coordinate 15,039,175 downwards.
TCTGAATTTTAATGTTTCAGATCTTCTATAGTTCTGATTAAATTATAAATTTATAATGTAATAAAGAGGGTTGTGTAACCTCAGTCAAAATATATATGCATTTATAATCTTTTATGATGTTGTGGTTAATTTGTTGTCTGATTATTTTGTCTCTTCTTTTACTCTCTACGTCACTGCTGAGATACAATATTTCCATGAAATCAGCTTGTTGACCACCATATATAATATAGGCAGATAATGAAAGCGCCATTTGGAAATTTTGATGCCAGTCTCATTCAATCTTAAGTTGCACTATAACTTCTTAATGAACTAAAGATACTTCAAAAAAAAAAAATTGTAATTTTGTTGAATATTTTTAATATTAAATATTTTTCCAAAATGATTTTTAGTGATCATATTGATTATGAGATTATATATCCACAATATTGTTCATATTACGGTTATTGATATTCAATAGGAAAAGTATTAAATAAGTCTCGAACCTTTTTTTTATTATTTTTTTTAATTTCAAATTGTTTATGAATTTTCTATTATTTTTGACAAATATCTAAAATAAGAAAAATATCGGGATATATAATCTCATAATCAATACTTGAAATTTAATTAAAAATGACTCCTATAAATATTTGATACAATTTAATTCTTACATTTATAGGAAAAATAATTTAATTTAAAAAAAATTAAGAAAAAGAAAAAAAAAAATTCCATTAAACTAACATCCCTTAGTTAGAGGGACTTAATTGGTAACTGTTCATTTGTTAAATATATCCTCGAATATTCTTATATTTAGAGGATATTGACTATAATTCTATTATTTCACAAATATTTTTATAAATTTGTGCCAGATAATTTTACCTGAACGAACTTTTGTTTTTTTAATATACATGTTGCAGTGTGGCAACTCGAATCACATTATTAGGCTGAATAAACGTCTTTCACCCAAGCAACATTAGTTGTCCAAACAAACATTTACTTCGTCGGGTAAAAAGAACAAAATATTGAATCAAAACCATATATTTTATGTTAAATATTTCATCGATCCTGTAAAAAAAAAAAAAAAAAAAAAAAAAAATTAAAATCATAAATCATCAATGTTAGATTCGTTGATCATAAATTATGGTTGTTACTCGTTGCTTTTGTAATAAGTGGAAATGGGAATAGCAGAATCATTCTTTGTGAAGTTATATATATAATTTATGTTTATTCTTTTTATTATTATAAGGACAAATATTGAATGCTTCCGATCTATTGACTACCTTGAAGTCATCTCTCTCTCTCTGTATAGCTTCTTACCTACAAACCCTTTGATATAAGATTATATATAAACCTATTTATCAACCTTTTGGATCAAAATCTATGGGATGTTATGTAAGTGGTGGGCCAGAAGAGAGAACACATAACATCCTATGGATTTCGATTAAAAAACTGACAAATAGTTTTGTAGATGAAAAGTTCTCTATATATACCCACTATCTAGATATTTTTGCTCCAGTCAATTGTAATATTGAATTGATCATGAGACCACTCCCATGTCCAAAATTTGAAGGTGAAATATATATATATATATATATAAATGTTTGTGGGTGTTGACGAATGGTTCATTATGATTAATTACGGTTGTTACTTGTTCCTTTTGTAATAAATGGAAATGATGGGAATAGCAGAATCATTCTTTGTAAAGCTATATGTAATTTAAGTTTATTCTTTTTATTATTTTAAGGACAAATATTGAGTACTTCCAATCTATTGACCACCTTGAATTCTTAAAGTCATCTCTCTCTCTCTCTCTCTCTCTCTCTCTCTCTCTCAATATATATATAACTTCTTACCTACAAACCTATTTGTTAACCTTTGGATCAAAATCCATGGGATGTTATGTAAGTGGTGGGTCAGAAGAGATAACACATAACATCCCTTGGATTTTGATCCAAACACCATTAAATAGGTTTGTAAATGAGAAGTTCTCTCTCTCTCTCTCTCTCTCTCTCACTATATATATAGTCCTTTTTCTGTCAGTTCGACCTGATATAAAATACATCAATGCATTTCATGTGGGCCATAGATTATGGATAAGCACTGACAAATGCATGCAGACCGAGTCAAAGCATTTGAATCTAATGACCCACATTCAAGACACTGATGTAATTTATATTAGGACGAACTGACAAGAGAAAAACTATATATATATATATATATGAAACTTTTCTCCTCAGTGTGCACTGATAAATATATATTAGTGCCTTACATATGGACCAATAGATTCAATTGTTTTGACTTAGTCTGCATGCACTTATCAGTACTTATCCATAATCTATAGCTCAATACTTATCCATAATCTATGGTCCACATGCAATACTCTGATGTATTTTATCTCAGTGCGCACTGAGGAGAAAAAGACTTTATACATATATATAGTCTTTCTACTGTTAATTTGTCTTGATATAAAATATATTATGACGAAGAATATGGATTATAGATTATGAAGAAGTTTTAACATGTGCATACACTTTGAGTTAAAGTATGTAAATATAATTGTCCACATTCTTCAAACTAACAATAGAAAAACTGTATATATATACTAACAATAGAAACACTATATATATATTCTTTATTCTCTCAGTTCGACCTGATATAAAATACATCAATGCCTTGAATGTGGACTACTAGATTCAAATGCTTTGACTCTATCTACATGCACTTGTCAGTGCTGTCAGTTCGTCCTAATATAAAATATATCAGGACGAAGAATGAGAACCTTACATTATGGAGAAGTTTTGACTAATGCATACATTTTGAGTCAAAGTATGTAAATCTAATGGTCCACATTCATCGTCCTGATATATTTTATATTAGGATGAACTGACAATAGAAAAACTATATATATATATATATTCTTTCTCCTCTTAGTTCGACCTGATATAAAATACATGAATGCCTTGAATGTGGGCCATTAGATTCAAATGATTTGACTTTGTCTGCATGCACTTGTCAGTACTTATCCATAATCTATGGCCCACATGCAATGCACGGATGTATTTTATATTAGGAGAAGGAATATATATATATATATATATAGTCTTTCTATTGTCAGTTCGAATTGATATAAAAGGTCATTGAATTTAAAAGATGCTTTGACAAGTGCATACAGTCAAGTTAAAGCTTTTAAATCCAATGGTCCACATGTAAGGAACTGATATATCAGTTCGAATTGACAATAGAATATATATATATATACACATACACACACTATCTAGGTATTTTTGCTCCAGTCATTTGAAATATTGAATTGATCATGAGACAACTTCCACGTCCAAAATTTGAACCTGAAAAAATATTTTTCTATATATTATATATAGAATATATGTTTGTGGGCGTTGAAGACTGGTTCATTATTGGAATAGATCGTATATAATATTTAACAAATTTGAGACCTGGCAAGCTTTTCATATCTGCAAGCAAAGACTGGTTCAATCAACTCCATCTATAAATAAGCTAGTTTTCCATACAAGATTTCTCACTCCTCATCAAAGCAATATTAACCCAGTTGAAACAATCACAACCATGAAAGCTGTTCACTTACTTGTAGCTTCTGTCTTCTTGGCTCTAGCTTCCTCCTTGGCCTCTGCCTCAGACCCTAGCCCTCTTCAGGATTTTTGTGTGGCCATTAATGACACCAAGAATGGTGGTAAGTTTTTATTTTATTTTATTTTATTATTATTATTATTTTTTACGTATATATAAATCCTACAAATTTATGAATGGCATGTTATATATTATTTATGAATGACATGTTATTTTTTTTTACGTAATTCTATTTATTTATTTATTTATTTTTGTGTGTGTGTGTGCAGTGTTTGTGAATGGGAAGTTCTGCAAGGACCCAAAGCTTGCCACAGCAAAGGACTTCTTCTTTTCGGGGCTTAACATCCCCCAAAAAACATCGAATCCAGTTGGCTCCACCGTGACTCCTGTAAATGTAGTCCAAATTCCAGGACTCAACACTCTCGGTATATCCTTAGCCCGCATTGACTACGCGCCATATGGTCAGAACCCGCCCCACACCCACCCTCGAGCAAGTGAGATCCTATTTGTCCAGGAAGGCACTCTCTACGTTGGTTTTGTGACATCCAACCCTGACAACAAACTCTTCACCAAAGTCCTACACAAGGGAGATGTGTTTGTGTTCCCAATTGGGCTCATTCACTTCCAATTCAATATTGGAAAAACCAATGCAGTTGCCTTTGCTGCTCTGAGCAGCCAGAACCCTGGTGTCATCACCATCGCCAATGCCGTTTTCGGGTCAGATCCTCCCATTAATCCTAGTGTTTTGGCTAAAGCCTTCCAGTTGGATCAGAATGTGGTGAAATCTCTTCAGGCCAAGTTCTGGTGGGACAACAATTAGAGAAATAATTATTAACATGTGAAATGTTGTGGTAGCAGTTTGTTTGAATTATATTGTTTGAGATCTTCTATAGCTCTGATTAAATTAAATTTTATAATGTAATAAAGAGGGTTGCTTTGTGTAACCTCATTCAAAATATATATTCATGTCTTTTATGATTTTTTGGTTAATTTGTTGACCGATTATTTTTTCTCTTCTCTCCCTCTCTCCTTCACTGCAGACATACAATATTTCCATGAGATCCAAATTTCAAGATTAGTCAGCTTGTTGACCACCATATAAAATATAGGCAGATAATGAAAGCGCCCATTTGGAAATTTTGATGCCAATCTCATTCAATCTTAAGTTGCACTGTAACTTCTTAAAGAACTAAAGCTACTTAAAAAAACAAAATTGTAATTTTTTTTTTTAAAGGCAATATTATTGCAAGCCCAAAAAAGGCACCAAGGAGAAACTACAATCGCACAACAGCAAAAAGGAGATAACAACAAAACACAACAACGACAGGACAAACAGAAACCATACAACAGAAAAGGCAAAAAAGAGCGAACCCCAAACAACAACAGAATCCCAAACCTATATAACTTACATAAGTGCACACTGACTTAAAATTATATATATATATATATATTTATTTTATAATTTTTTACAAAATACAAAAAAAAATTAGACTTCTAACATTTCTTATTTCTTTTAACTAGGTGTATATGTTGTTATACTATTAAAGCTTTTATGTTTTATTAAGTTTCGTTTATCGAAATGTTAAATATGCTTAGCCCACCCATAGAGAAAATCATGCCTACGCCACTGCTATGTATCCTCTCCATATCCTGTCGTATCTGATAATGCCTATTTCTACACTTGGTGTAGCCCCGTTTCCTATCATTTTACATCCGTTTTCTGGGTAAAACAAAGTATTTAACGCTTAAAATAAGTTTGTGCAGGTTTCTTAGCTTCTAGGGGCATTTTGCCCAAGAAAGAAGAAGTTTGGGGCGAATCTGGAATTCTTGGAAAATTAGAAGGAAAAACTGCTGCACACCCGCTCTTCGTATAGCGGGTGAACAGTGGATTTACTCCAGAGGATCACTGCTTCTCACTTGCCTCCAAATGGCCCTACGAATAGCGGTTGGAAGACAAAAATCAGAAGACCTGCTGTTCACCCGCCCTACGAACAGTGGGTTCAAATAGCAGGTGAACAGTGGTCTCAACTCCAGCAGACCACCGCTCCTTGCTCAAAGAAAAACCGCTATTCAGGACAAAATGAATAACCGCTATACACCCGCCCTACGTACAGCGGGTGAATAGCGGCTTGACCATTTTCTGGAAAGAATGCCTAGAGTTTCGTGCCATATTTCCAAACATATAAATACCCCATTTATGTTCTTTTCACCTCACCTCTTGCATGACTCTTGAGTTCCAAACACTCCCACATCACTCCAAAACACCCAAGAATCAATCTTTCACCAAATTCCTTCATTAAATCACCTAAAGCCTCTATCAAATCACCATCTAAACCCAAATTCCACCTCACCACCTTATTTCCTTACCTAGATCCACCATAAAAAGCACACCTTGGAGCAAAAGAAGTCAAGGAGAGAAGAAGTCTAGCACAACCAAGCAAGAGAGGAGGAGTTCTTCACATTAGTTTAATCTAATCCTTTCTCTCTTTACATTTACTTGTCTTCATTTATGGCTTGTACTCATTGCACATATTTTGTAGCCATTCATTGCATCATGAACTAAAACTTCCTTGGCTAAGGCCAAGATGAAGCCTTTTCCATGAATTAATTAGTAAAGGCCATCACTTTATCACTATTGCTTGTGTTGTGTACTCTTATCTCATGTTCTTATTCCTTATTGAATGTCTTGTTGTGTGAAGCACCGAGAGGAGAAGCACACAACGTGCTCGATGAATGAGTGATAGAAGTTGGTAAGATAGAGATACGATGCTAGCTTCTAGGATTCATTTGTGTGCCATAAAACTTAATGAATTTGTATGTAGTTCGGATAACAATTGAGAAATAGGTTGTTGGTGCTTATAAATATTGTCTTTCTCACTTAAGAGAGGTTAGAGACTATTTGAGGGTATCACGAATCTACGCACACTTGCATACTTTATTTCAATGATGTGCCTAAGATTGATGAGAATTGTATAGGTAGATTCACGGTTTTAGCCTACTTTCCCATAAGTAATATAATCACCTGCTTGTGTTTGACTTGCTTGAGTTTGTTTGCTTGTTTAGTTTCACTAATTGCATTTTAGTTATATGTTCGATTTAGTTAAATTTGAGTAGGGTAATTCAATCATTCAATCTTTGCTTGTCTAAATAGTAGTTGATCAATCAATTGTGGTATTTAATACTTCAATCCTCGTGGAACAAATTCATATTTATCATTATGCTACTCCCACGACTCTGTACTACTACGGATGCTCTTTTAGGAGTGATCAATTTTTGGCTCCGTTGCCGGGGATTGAGCGGTTTATTGATATCACTACGAGTTGATTTATTACTAATTTAGATTTTTCTTTTTTGTGATTGTAAGTGCCTCACTTTTTAATTAGCTTATTTTGTTGACAAAATCACAATGGGGTTCAATCTTGTAATGGTAGCTTAGGATTGAAGTTTTTCTTGTCAAATGCTTAAGGACCTCATTGTGGAATTCAAGAGCTTCATGGAAGGTAGCTACTTGATCTTGACTCTCATTTGAAGAGATTTAGTTGCACACACACACTTTCTAGCTTGCATGTGTGATATTTGCTTCTTGTATGTTTGTATTTCACACCAATCTCACTTGCACATTTCTCATGTGTGTTGCTAGCTTTTAGTGGTGTGCGCTGGTGCCCTGACCAGCACATTACGCCGGTCCACCGGCGCTGCACCAGTGCAACCTTGGCAGAGGTGTACCGCTGGTGCTGCGCTGGTCCTCAGGCGTAACCTCACCAGCGTAACTCTCCTAGAGATGTCTCACTGGTCTTACGCTTGTGAGTTGCGCTGGTCAGCCAGCGCATGTTACGCATTAAGGCTGTGCGCTGGTAGAGGTGCGCTAGTCGACCAGCGCACCACCAGGACACATGATGGGAATCTGAAGCATTTTTTCCCAAAACGACCTCATTTCACTTGGATCTCATATATATTTGTCTTGTTTGCCTTGGCTCGTTTTTAGAGCAAAAATTACATCTTTTTGAGAGCTTTTAAGTGTCTTCAGAGCCAAGGTATCAAGATCATTTTTTTTATTACTCAAAACACTAAAACCCATCATACTTGTATGCTTTATTCATCATCTAGCATGTTCTAGTTTGATTCTCATAGGGTTTTCATATTTTCTCACATGATTTGTAGTTAGAACATCATTGGCATCATTTCACATGTTCTTTCTTTACAATATAGCTCATTTATTACTTGACTAGTCTCAAGATTGCATCTTTATGACTTGACTAGTTTCAAGATAGCATTTATTGTGTTTTGTGAGATGTATTGTGGTAGATATTGCATATAGGACTTTGTTTGTCTATTTAGATATGTTATATGCATGTCATCTAGGAAAAGGATATCTAGGAATGTCTAACATGTTCATCCTTGCCTAGATAAGCTTAAATGTCTAACCTTGCATTTTTGCATCTTGAATATTGTTAATATTCACACTAGGTTGTTTTATCTCTTCATTTAGAGTCAAGTCTTGTGATTGCCTTTTGGTAGATTGCAAGCAATGAACTAGATCTGCTTTTAAAGGCCCGCGGGTAGCAAGACGAATTAGTAATCGTAGGTGTGATGTGGTCAACCTAGATTGTAATCATATTTGCAATTAGTGGATTGAGGTTCTAGTGTGGCGCACAAAACAGCCCGTGGTTTTTCCCCATGTGGGTTTCCATGTAAAAATCTCGTGTCATTTACTTTCCGCATTTTCTACACTTGATTTTTATTATTGACTAGTTGGGGTTAATTTTATAATCTTGATTAATCTCGAAAATTGGTAAAGTATGGGGATTAAAATCTATCCCCCCCCTCTAGATTATATTAGGACTCGTTTACATATATTTTCAGTGATTACATGCGGTTGCTCTTGTATGCATCATAGTACAAGGAGCAACAACTTACAGGACTTGAGCTTCAATCCGGATATAGAGGGGACGGCCTGAAGAAATAGAAGGAACCGAAGACGAGCGATGGACATAGATAATTTGAATCAAGATCCAATACCACCCGTAGCCCAAAAGGGGTAACATGAGCAAAATGAGCAAATTGGGGGGGGGGGGGGGGGGGGGGGGGGGGGGGATAAGCCAATTGAAGATCCGAACATGCATTTGAGAAATTTTGATCAAATTTGCTCAACATTCAGAATCAACAGGCTTCGGACAATGCAATTCAGTTAAGGATCTTCCTTTCTCATTGAAGAACTGAGTTAAGGCTTGGTATGATGGTCTTGCATCAAGGTCAATCACCGTATGGGATGAGTTGGCCCAAGCCTTCCTTAACAAATACTTCCTCTCAGAAGGGCGACTCAATTAATGAATGAGATTCATGAATTTTCCCAATTTGAGTTGGAATCTTTGTATGAAGCTTGGGAGAGATACAAGGAGTTGCTAAGAAAATGTCCGTGCCATGGAATGCCGAAGTGGTCAATTGTAAAAAAATTCTATCGGGGTATGAACTTGTCCACTTGTCAATTTGTGGATGTGTCGGTGAGTGGCTTTTTGATGAACAAGTCTATGGATGCAGCATATGATTTGATAGAAGACATATTCGTAGCCAATAGTCATTGGGGAAGTGATAGGAATACACTAAAGAAAGCCCCCATTGTGTTAGAGATGGTTCAAGTGACCGCATTGCAAGCTCAAGTCAAGGCCTTGATAAGACAAGTTAGCAAGATGGGAGCTAGCTTTAGTACGGCCCAAGCAAAAATGTTGAGTTATGATTTATGTTTGCGGCCTCATGAAAGTGTGGATTGTCAAGTGGGGAACCCATTTGCTTCCGGATCCTCGAAGCAAGTTTCTTCTGTGAATTACAATAGGAACTTCAACAACCAACAAAAAACCCAAAATAATACCTACTCTAACACCTACAACCCTGGGTGGATAAATCACCACAATCTCTCATGGAAAGATAACCAAAACACCCTTCAACCCAAAACAAACTTTAAACCACCCAGATTTAACTAACCATAACAAGACGAGAGAAAGCTTACAGTTGAAGAATTTTTCTCTAAGTACATGGGCAAGCTCGATGTTCGCATGGAGACCTAAGACTTAGCTTTGAAGAAGCTAGACACTAAAGTTGATCAACTTGCACAACATTCACAAGCTGCAATTCAAAATCTTCAAATGCAAGTTGGTCAATTGGCTAGGGGATCTCAAGCTTGCCAACAAGGGACATTGCCAAGTGACATGGTGATCAATCCCATGGAGCAATGCAAATAAATTTCTCTAAGAAGTGAGAGAACGATTAAGCAATCAGAAGAAGTTGGCAAGAAGCGAAAGAAAGACATGGTTGTAAAAGAGGTGATTGAAGACGAGGGTGTTAAAGAGGACAAAGTGGAAGATAGCCCACCCAAGACATCTTGTGATCCACTACCCCCACCACAAGTCAAGGCATATGTGCCTCCAATCCCATACCCCCAAAGGTTGAGGAAACACAAGGATGCCCTTCAATTTGCAAAATTCTTAGAAGTGTTTAAGAAGCTCCACATTAATATACCATTCGCCGAAGCCCTAGCACAAATACCCACTTATTTTAAGTTCTTGAAGGACTTACTTTCCAACAAATGGAAGCTTGAAGAGTTTGAAACGGTGGCATTAACGGAAGAATGTAGTGCTATTTTGCAAAACAAGCTTTCCCTTAAGTTGAAGGACTTGGGCAAATTTATAATATCATGCACCATTGGAACCTCGAAATTTAGCAAAGCCTTGATTGATTCGAGGGCAAGCATAAACTTGATTCCCTACTCGGTGTTCAAAAAGCTAAATGTTGGAGAAGTGAAGCCTAGACATATCACTCTCCAATTGGTGGACCGGTCAATCAAATATCCTAGAGGTGTGATGGAAGATGTCCTAGTGAAGGTGGATAGCCTATACTTTCCGGTGGATTTTGTCATTTTGGAGATGGAAGATGATGTAGAGATACCTTTTCTCTTCGGAAGGCCGTTTTTGAAGATGACGGGTGCTTTAATTGATGTAAGAGATGAGAAAATAACTTTGAGAGTTGGTGACGAGCAAATGGTGTTTGACATGTCGAAGGCAACCAAAAAACCATCGGATAAGGGCGAATGTTATAGGATGGAAGTAGTTGAGCCTATGGTACAAGAGTACTTGGGAAAGGAAAACCCCAAAGAGTTGCTTGAAGCATGTACATAATGCATAGAGTGATAGAGGAAGATGAGAACTTTGAAGTTGAAGAATGTGCTAAACAGCTGAACTCCTTACGTTTAAGGAACCTTAAGGGAAGAATGCATTTTGAAGAACTTGGTGTGGGAAAGCCAAAACTTCCACCGTCCATCGAGAAGCCTCATACTCTTGAACTTAAGCAACTACCTCCCCATTTGAGGTATGCTTTCTTAGAGGAACCATCAAGCCTACTGATAATAATTTCATCGTCTTTGATTCGAGTAGAAAAAGTAAAGCTCTTGAGGGTTCTTATAGGGTTCTGAGAGGGCATAAGAAAGCAATAGGGTGGTCGATCTCGGACATCAAAGGGATTAGCCCATCCTTGTGCATACACAAGATCTTGATGGAAGACAATTTCAAGCTCACGGTGGAACACCAAAGAAGACTCAGTCCTAACATGAAAGAGGTTGTAAAAACGGAGGTGTTGAAACTATTGGATACGGGGATCATTTATCCAATATCGGATAGCTCTTAGATTAGTCCGATTCAAGTGGTGTCCAAGAAAGGGGGGATGACGGTAGTACCAAATGAGAAGAATGAATTGATCATAGATCAAATGTTGGAGAGGTTGGCCGGCCATGACTACTATTGCTTCCTTGATGGTATTCCGGTTACAACCAAATCCCTATTGATCCCGAAGACTAAGAAAAGACCACCTTCACTTGTCCTTATGTCACATTTGCATTTAGAAGGATGCCATTTGGGTTGTGCAACACACTGGCCACATTACAATGGTGTATGATGACAATATTCTCGGACATGGTGGAGAAATTTATTGAAGTCTTTATGGACGACCTCTCGATTTTCAGAGCATCTTATAATGATTGTTTGAATAAATTGGGGCTAGTTTTGCAAAGATGTGAAGAAACAAATTTGGTACTCAATTGGGAGAAGTGTCACTTCAAGGTGAAGGAAGGCATTGTTTTAGGACATCGGATTTCATCCAATGGAATTGAAGTGGATCTGACCAAGGTAGAAGTCATAGAAAAGTTACCTCCTCATACCTCAATCAAGGGTATTAGAAGCTTCCTTGCCGGATTTTATAGACGCTTCATCAAGGACTTCTCCAAAATCAAAAAATCCCTTTGCCATTTGTTAGGAAAAGATGTCCCTTTCATTTTTGATGGAAATTGTCTTCTTGGTTTTGAGAGATTGAAGAAAGAGCTTACCTCCACTCCTATCATGTCGGCACCCGATTGGGACATGCCATTCGAACTCACGTGTGATGCAAGTGACTATATAGTGGGAACCATTTTGGGACAAAGAAGAAATAAGAGGCTCCATGTGATCTACTATGCAAGCCAAACCCTAAATGATGCTCAAGTGAACTATGCCACCATGGAAAAGGAACTTTTAGCCATTGTTTTTGCTTTTGACAAATTCCGATCTTACCTAGTGGGCTCAAAGGTGATTGTGTACACCAACCATGTGGTGATCAAATACTTGATGGCAAAGAAAGATTCCAAGCCATGATTACTTATGTGGATTCTCTTCTTACAAGAGTTTAACTTGGAGATTAAAGATAAGCAAAGATTCAAGAACCTTGTGGTGGATCACCTCTCAAGGCTAAAGAGGAATGAGAAGGATGAAGTGAAAGTAGCCATAAATGAAGCATTCCCGGACAAGCAACTACTAATGGTCTAAGAATTTATGACTCCTTGGTTTACCGATTTCGTGAATTTCCTTACAATTGAAATCATACCGGTGGAGATGAACTTCCACCAAAAGAAGAAGTTCCTTTCGGAAGTGAAGTCATACTTGTGGGATACGCCACTTTTGTTCCAGATTTGTAGTGATTGTCTTATTAGAAGATGTGTACCTGAGGAAGAGATAAGGGATATCCTCATGCATTGCCACTCTAAAGAGTGCGAAGGACACTTTGGAGCAATTAGAGCCTCAAGGAAAGTCCTCCAATCGGGATTTTATTGGCCTACACTTTTTCGAGATACAAGAAGCTTTGTGGAAGCATGTGACCGGTGCCAAATGACCGGTAATATTAGCAAGAGGGATGAGATGCTGCTAAACATGATGCTTGAAGTGGAATTGTTTGATGTGTGGGGTATTGATTTCATGTGACCATTCCCAAGCTCTTACGGAAACCAATATATCTTGGTGGCAATAGACTACGTATCTAAGTGGGTGAACGCTATAGCCACACCAAAGAGTGACTCCAATGTGTCACAAAATTCTTGAAGAAGAACATCTTCAAAAAATTCGGTACTCTAAGAGCAATTATTAATAATGGAGGCTTTCACTTTTGTAACAAGTTATTTGAAGCTCCATTTAAGAAGTATGGTGTGAAGCACCACATCACTACCCTTTAGCAAATGGTCAAGCGGAAGTGTCAATTCGAGAAATCAAAAGCATCTTAGAAAATACAGTGGGAAACCGAAGGAAGGATTGGGCTAAGAAACTCGATGACGCTTTATGGGCCTATAGGACAGCCAACCCCATTAAGCATGTCTCCTTATAGGCTTGTCTAAGAAAAGGCATGCCATCTTCCGATAGAGCTTGAACACAAGGCGTATTGGGCAATCAAAAAGTTGAACTTTGACATGCAAGCGGTGGGAGAGAAGAGATTGCTTCAACTCGATGAACTTGATGAAATCCGGCTTGAGGCATGTAAGAATGCCCGCATTTACAATGAGAAGGCCAAGAAGTGGCATGATAGAAGGATTGCGAAGAAAGATATTCAAGTGGGGAACCAAGTTCTCCTTTCCAACTCAAGACTCCATTTATTTCCCGAAAAACTCAGAAGCCAGTAGACGTGCCCTTTTACCATCACCCAAGTGTTCTTGTACAGAAGTGTGGAAATTGAAAATGGAGCGAAGGATAGGTTCAAAGTAAATGGGCAAAGAGTAAAGCTTTACTGAGAGAATGCATTGGAAGAGTTGAAGGAGAAGGTTTTCCTCAAAGAACCAACTTGATCATTCATTCAAGGGAGGTACCTTCTTGTCAAAATTAGTTAAATTTAATTGCTTTCATAAATTTTATTTTATTTTTGAGATTGATTTTCTGCCCTCCGAACTTGATTTGTGCATTGTGAATTCTTTTCGGTAAATGTGGACATACTGTGGACATTGCGCAATTTAGGTTTGGTGGTACGGGAAACTCAAGTTTAGTTTAGTCTAATTCAGGATGTTTTTATTTATTTATTTATTGTCTATTTAATTCCATTTTAATTTAATTTTATTTTTATTTCATTTTTTTTCAATTTTCTGTTTTTAAACCCATGCATGTAACCCTCTTGGTTAGTTTTATGTTGCATAGAGCTTAAATTGTAAATCAGAGACTTTACGTGCAAAAAGGAGCAAAAGGAGGAAATTTCCCAGAAAACTGCCCTACGTATAGCAGTTTTTGGGTGATTCACTAGCATGCAACCTCTAGAGTAAAACCGCTGTACAAGTGCTCTTTACCTGCCATACGTACAGTAGTCAATGAAAATTTTGGAGGCCTGGGTCACTTATCGAAACGTTGCGTTTTGGAGGAGTTTAACTAAACTGCTGTACGGGCGCCCTTCACCTGTTGGGACCCCGGTTTACCGATCGCACAGCAGAAGGAACTTTTTTAAAAAATTATTTCATAAAGAAATACTATAATTAGTAAACCCTAGGATCTATTTTCGGAACAGTAAAAGCAAGAAATCGAAATCTAAATATATAAAAGAGAAGAAACTATTTCATACCAACGTTTGTAGGCTCCTTCACTTTAATACGATCTGCTCCTGATTTGAACCACTTGATCTTCCTCGCTATCTCCCGGAACTAGTAACGGCATGTGGGCACGTCACGGTATTCAGGAACCAGTATGGAGGTAAAAGAAAGAAATACAAAACAACCTTTGTTAAAAAATATATATACATATATATACATATATATATATATATTTCTATTCTTTTGGCCTCACCCCCTCTGAATCTTTTTTCTCTCTTTGCGTGTTCTCTGCATGTTGATCAATTTCATTATATTAAAACACATATATCTCATATATATATATATATATAGTTATTAAAAGATAAATCAATTTTTATTAAATCCTTTTTAAAAGATATCTAATATCTTTTATTATATATTAATAAAGTTTGAATTTAAACCTTTTTAAATTCAAATTTAATAATTAATTAAAAAAATAAAATAATCACATTATCTTATCTTTCAAAATTAAATATCAAAGAACACCCTCCAATTATGATTAATTACATAATTAAATAATCTAATTATTTAATTAACATAATTATCATTTTCCAATAATTAAATAATCTCATTATTTAACCAATTCTTGATTAAACACGTCATTTTCGTAACACAATTAATTGGACAATCCAACTAATTAACCATGACCTTTGTTATCTAAATCAATCGGGCTAGTTGGGGGACCTAATGGACCCACAGTATTTTGAGCTCCAATAATCCTTAGAAATAATTAATTAAACTCTTTAATTAATATTTCATGATTATTAACTTCGGTATTATTTCACTAAAAACCCGAAGCTGCACTCTCTCAACTGTAGATGTTTTTACACAAACCATTAACTCTTGGTGTCCATCGATATAGCTATTACATATGGTATGATCCTCCACAAGTAGTTCATAATTAGAGCTGGGTCATAATGTCCGTTATACCCCTCTAATTATATATTTCCATTAAGTACCATTGATTCTCTAATGAACAATAAATCCTATATTCCTTACGGAATTAGAGTGGATTCCACTATTGTGTGCAAACCTTCCCAGCCACAAGCCAAGCCATGATCTCAACATACGGAGTTATTGACTGGGAATGCAACTCCGATCTCACCCATGGTATATCAAAAACCACGATTTAACCTGAAGGAGTCGATAAGACACTCAGAATTAAGATCACCCATATATAGCCATCATTTGTTGATATATATGAATCTCATCTTGTAACAGATCTTGGTGAGAGATTCATATAGATCATGGCCCAGTCCCATATGATCACATCATATAAGGTGCCTTCATTCTCATATCACCATATGAATAGTCTAGGTTAAGACCATCGTACATTATGGAACATATCGCAGCTGTAGATTAGCCACAAATAAAGTACCCGACTCTATTTGCTATCTACGGACTCTTTAGATTGCACATTTCAAACTGAATACCTCTATATATGACACTCATATTCTCAGTTAGAAATTACATCCGGCAATCTTGGATGTTAAGTACACATGATATAAATGTATGAGGCAGGTATATAGAATGAATAAACTACTTCTTTTATTAATGTTTCATTCACATTTACAAATTACAAGTTTTAGGGCAAAATCCCCAACATCACCCGCCCTACGTACAACGGTTTCGCATTATCTCAGGTGAAAACTCCTTCTTCCCAGCATGAATTCAGCATAACTTTCACAACTCCAAAATTTTCAAATGTGATTTCTCTCAAGCTTCTCTTCAAACTAGTAAGAATCTCTCCCAAACTCCTTCCTTTTCACTTCTTCATCCCTTCACATGGCATCCCCATCATCCCCATTCCCATTACACACATTCAAGGTCACATTTTAGGAGTTTTGACATCTAGGGTTTTAGATTTGGGGGTTTTTCGAATTGGTTGTAATCAAGGGATTCTTGCATAACATTTGGTCGAAATTATGATGATTATTGCATGGGTGACTTCTTTTAGTTAGTATTTTTCTTTGTGAGTTGTTTATGGAGCAATGTGGGCGAATTTGGTTTGAAATTTGGTTCAAATTCGTGATTTTTGGCACAGTGACAGTGGAGGTGTATTTTGGTAGTGGTGGCCCTTGGTAGTGGAGAAAATTGTTTGAAATAATTAGAAGTGCTTGTGTTGTATTTTTGTGTGCTTTGGCGTGTTTGGGAATATCAGAATTACAAAGGAAACTCTATCCATGTGTTGCAAAAAATGGGCAAAACAAAGCAAGCAAATCCGAAAGAGGTCACTTCTAGATGTACCAAGGCGTCACAGGGTTTAGGTCCATGTGTACAGAACAAGAATTTTGTTGCTAGATTGAGGATTCTTAGGGACCAAATCATTATTTTTGAGAGAAGCATTCAGCTGGACAGCCTTAGTGATACCTCCATCCCTAGGATTGTGAGAGACCTCAAATGGGAGCACTTTGTACAGAATTTGGGGATAGCCAACCTCACAATTGTTAGGGAATTTTTAGCAAGCATGGTTCTGAGGTACTTTATAAGTGGAGGAGTTATGATGGTGAGAGGGGTACCAGTTCAGATTAGTGAAGATAAAATCAACAATCTTTTCGGTACAGACCCGATTCCACAGGCGTAGGTGCCCTATGGTTTTACTACGTATAGCGGAAATTTAGAGGAGTTAGCAATGCTCCTGAGAGGAAATGAGGATGGAAGATGGGATATAGACCACCCGATTAGGCAGTTTGATTTGCCTAAGGATCTGACGCTGATGAACCTATTCACTTGTGATTCATTGAGATCCGTATCGCACCATAGTTCTATCACCATCAAGAGAGCTGAACTATTGGCTTGTTACCTTGTAGAGGGCAGCAAGATTGACATTGGGAGGATCCTCAAGGATGAGATTAGCGGGGCTGGGGATGTTGACATGAAAGGCAAGAGCAAATCCACTCAGAAGATTATTCCATTCCCATGCCTTATTACGAAGCTGTGCCGACAAGAGGGTATAATGGAGCTTGCCAGTGATGAGAAGGCAGTGGGTAACAAAATGGATATCAATCAGCGATCCTAGAAGGATTCTGCTAGCAAGACAAAGGGAAGGAAGAGGCAGAGGCAGACGAGAGATGACACACAGGGTGATGAGGAGCAAGATCTTGATTTTGATCTACTAGAGGAGGATATGGGCCCAGAGGCTGAGGGTCAAAGAGATAGCTCTGTTTCGAGCTAGCTAGAGTGGATTATCAAAACCCTTAAGGCTAATCAGGTTACCCAGGACCGAATGGAGAGTACACATATCAGGATATAAAGGAAGATTGATGATCTTGCTCTGCAACAATACGAGGAGTGGCAGGACTAGGAGGCCAAAGATGAGGATATCATGGCTGATGTGGCCACCGTGAGGACCCAACTGGGGTACCAGACCTATTAGAGGAGAGAGCGCCGTAGGAGACCACCACCATCCTCTAGTCGAGGTTTTGCTACAGAGGACTTTGTTCCGGATGAAGTGGGACATGAGGATATTATTATGAGGATCAGTGGCAGCCTGACTATTACTATTTGCCTTATTTGCTCTACATGCTTTAGTTTTCTTTTAGTATTTTAGTAATCTTTTGATTTAGAACTTGTAGTTACTTATTGCATATTTTATCTCGGATTTCTATTTTCCATGGTTAGACTTTCTTATTTTGCTTTTATTGCTCTTTGCATTCTCTATTTTTATTTTAGTTTTTCCATTCTTTTTTAGTTTTAGTTAAGTTGTGGAGTTGTATTATGCCTAGCTTTTAGGTTTAGTTTGTGTTAAGGTTGCATTTGGCTTCCCTCCCGCTTCTAAGCTTACATTGTCCAATCCTTTTTACGTGCAAATTATAAACATTGGGGGCAATGTTTCGTTTAGGTTTAGGGGTGCAGCCAATTAGTAACCGTCTTGGGTTTTGTGTGTATTTTGCATGATTGTCTTGTGTGCTATTATTTAAAAATAATGATAATAATAATAATAATAATAATAATAATAATAATAATAAATTTGCATGATTGTGTGGGCATTGAGCCAAAATTTGTCAAATTTACCACAATTTTAAGTCAAAATCTAGAGCAATAAGGGCTACTTGCTGAGATGCCTTTAGGTTGAGCCGTTGTATGCACTTTATGTATGCCATGCGTTATTAAGGGGGGCCGTGTTGGTCAAAGTTGCATCTCATTGCTTGCACACATCCTCTTGAACTCATTTTGTGTTTTAGTGAATGAGGTAGCGCGCTTGAGATGTCTAGATCATTAGTGGAGACTACCTATGTGAGCTTCATTGCCCAAATATTACGTCCACAGGAGTGAATTTTATTTCTATTCTCTAAACACTCGTCATGTAGATGTTAGGCATAATAAAAAAAAAGGACCTCTTTTCATTGCATTGAGCATTAAAGAACAACTCTTTAGCATTTTTGCCTCATATGTTTTCCCTTGTTGGCTTGCTTGACTCATACCTATAGAGATGACGTAGGCAATGTGTGTTAGTCAATCAAAATGACCCAAACACATCCTTAAGCCATGTGTGTATGCTTAAATGTCCAAAGAATGTAGACCTTCACACTAAACTCAATAACCATATCCACCCTTGTTACATTTACACCACATTAAACCCAAACACTATACCATCCCATAACAATGATCATGGCTAGAAAACACGAAGATGAAAAATTGAAGCCCAAACAAAAAAATGTACCAAATTATATCCAAGTAACGTGTACTTAGGCCTATATTCTAATTCACTTTTTATCACTAAAAAATAATAAATAAATAAAAAATCTAGAAAAGAGTTGCCCAAATACTAAGCAACTACAATTGTATATAATTCTTAAAGTCAATAAAATGCCTAGACGCTCAAAAAGGGATTCCAAAGTGCACCATGCAGAAGACTCTAGCATTATCATTGGCTTGCCAATAATTCCATATCCTCCCAACTTCTCCATCACCATCCAACCATCAATCTCACTTGCACTTAAAAAGAAGTCCTAATTGATCTTTAGGAAGGGTCTAGCTTGAAAACAAGGGTGTTCTTAATGCTTGATTCCATTCTTGAGGTTCATTTACATGAAAGTATGAGCATTCTTAATAACTTTTCATATGCATTTTAATTTTGAAAATTATTTGTGCATAAACTCCAACTCGCATATGTTTGATGAGTGAGCCTAGGTTCGGTGTGATAAAATAATGAGAGAACCCAAGAGAGGCTTAGAGTTAAAGCGAAATGTTATCTAGTGACTCTTGTGTTCGATGCTTTTGATACTAAGTTCACTATGAAGTATGGAATTGCAAGCATTAGTGTTGTAGCACCTTGGCTAGCACACCTCTAGACTACTCTCAATGATCTTAGCATGCTTTTGTCTACTTTACGGTTCGCCTAGTGTCGCATCTCATCTTTAGTTGACTTAATAGAAAATATGTTAGTGGGTACCGTTCTGTAGGCCCTCAAGAGACTTCACTCGTCCTCCAGGGATCGCCTAAGGGTTTAAAAGGTTTGTGGCATGTGCCAAGTGTCACCATGTCACCCACGAAAGTGGTGTTTTCCTTTCTTCATTTTTTTTTTGTAGGTTAATCTTAGTTTTGTTTGTTTTGGTTTTGCTCGGAGACGAGCAAAAGATAGGTTTGAAGGTATTTGGTAATGCCTATTTCTACACTTGATGTAGCCCCGTTTCCTATCCTTTTGCATCTGTTTTTCGGGTAAAACCAAGTATTTAACGCTTAAAATAACTTTATGCAGGTTTCTTAGCTTCCAAGGGCATTTTGCCAAAGAAAGAAGAAGTTTGCAGCAAATATGGAATTCTTGGAAAATTAAAAGGCAAAACTGTTGTACACCCACTCTTCGAACAGCGAGTGAACAACGGATTTACTCTAGAGAATCACCACTTCTCACTCACCTCCAAATGGCCCTACGAACAGCGGTTGGAAGATAAAAATCAGAAAACCCGATGCTCACCCGCCCTACGAACAGCGGGTGAATAGCGGTTTCAACTCCAGCAGGCCACCACTCCTTGCTCAAAGAAAAACCATTATTCAGCACAAAATGAAGAACCGTTGTACACCCGCCTTACGTACAGCGGGTGAACAGTGGTTGGGCCATTTTCTACAAAGAATGCCTATAGTTTCGTGCCCTATTTCCAAACATATAAGTACCCCATTTCTGTTCTTTTCACCTCACCTCTTGCACACCAACAACCTATTTCTCAATGGTTATCTAAACTACATACAAATTCATTAAGTTTCATGGCACACAAATGAGTCCTAGAGGCTAGCATCGCATATCTCTATCTTACCAACCTCTATCACTCATTTCATCGAGCACGTTGTGTGCTTCTCCTCTCGGTGCTTCATACAACAACCAAATAATTACTAAATGCTAGCTAGACATTCAATAATAATCAAGAACATGAAATAAATGTACACAACAAAAGCAATAGAGATAAAGTGATGGCCTATACTAATGATTCATGAAAAAGGTTTCATCTTGGCCTTAGCCAAGATAGATTTTAGTTCATATTACAAGAAATGGCTACAAAATATATGAAATGAGTACAAGCCATAGGTGAAGACAAGAAAATGTAAAGAGAGAAAGGATTAGAGTGAACTAATGTGAAGAACTTCTCTTCCCTTGCTTGGTTGTGCTAGGCTTCTTCTCTTCTTGGCTTCTTCTCTCCTTGGCTTCTTTTGCTCTAAGGATGGATTTTTATGGTGGATCTAGGTAAGGAAATGAGGTGGTGAAGTGTGATTTGAGTTTAGATGATGACTTGATGGATGTTTTGGGTGATTTAGTGAAGGATTTGGGTGAAAAATTGATTCTTGGGTGGTTTGGAGTGATATAAGAGTGTTTTGGAGCTTAAGGGTCATGGTAGAGGTACCTTAAAAGAGTCTGAAATGTGATACTTATAATTTTTGGAATTAGGGCACGAAAACCTAGAAAAAGCTAAGCTGGAATGTCTTTGCGCTAGTGTGGCACTGGTGGAGTGGCGCTGATGGAGTGGCGCTCGTGTCAAGCGCTGGACCAGCGGTTCTTCATTGTCGAAGTTGCGCTGGTCGTCCAGGGCAAGACCAGCTCAGCATCTCTGCCTTTTCTGTGCTGGTGGTTGCGCTGGTGGTCAGGCACCGGCCCTTTCTTCAGCTCCAATTGTTGTTCTATATAGCTTGATTTCCCTTAGATTGTTTAGGAAGCCTCCACAAGCTTATTAAACCGTTAAATACTTAGTTTTACCCGAAAACGGATGCAAAAGGATAGGAAACGGGGCTACACTAAGTGTAGAAATAGGCATTATCAATTACCCATGGACTAGGCAACGACACCTGTGCTTGTAAAATGAACCTCCAAAGTTCCACTCTCTCATTCTCTTGATTTGTGGCATAAACATTACAAAAAACCACCTCCCTCTTAAGTTTTGTAACCATGCCTGACACAATAATACACCTTTCATTACTAATACAAGCCTTAGCTTCAGAAAGGTCTTCATTCCACAACGTAATCAGACCACCGGCCGACCCATTAGCGTCCACCCCAACTCCTTTAGACAACACAGATCCTCATAAGGACCTAATAATCCTTGAATCAAAATAATTCAGTTTGGATCCATGGATAAAAAATAGAATAGGCTTATTACTGCACACTAAATTCCTCACAACTCTCATTTTTTCGATTCTCCATAACCCCCTAATATTCCATGATAAAGCCATCATAAAAAATATAACATCCCCACCGAAACTCCAAACAGAAAGTTCAATTTGTGGCATTACATCTCTCCTTATCCTCTTGTTCCCTTATAGAAATTTCCACTAAAACTTCATTCTCTCTACCATTAAAGTCAAAGCCTAGAGCCACCCCAGTTTCTAAAACCTTGGCCACTCCCTCGCTTAAACTCCATGAACCTGTTTTAAAATCCTTACCAGCAATCAAATCCAAACCTCCTTCCTTTCAAGAATTCAAAGAATTAAAGTATCCAAGAGCTTTACCTTTTTCAATAACCTTAGACATTTCAACCTCCACATTCCATCCTCTATTCAACTTAGAATCACTAAGCCAACCACTGTCTTTCATCCCTGGCTCTTAACACCGCCTCTCTCTGGACCTATAATGCTTCACACTCTTACTCCTCACATTCCTGCTTTGATTTCAAGTATGCCTAGAGTGAGACTTCAAATTTTCCAACTCAACCATTCTCACATGATCTTCCTCACCTAATACCACAGCCTGGAATTGTGTTATTGATATGTGAGAAACCGAATTGTCAGAAGAAGAACACCTGACCTCAGGAGGATTGAAGCGACCTGCTGTTACTACCAGACCTTGTTAAACTCTCGAATTGTCCCTAGGCGTTGCCTCCTTGTTTCCCATGTGTGAGTCCCGCTTATGATCATCAACTACACTACACATCTTGGAGTAATGGACCACTTCCTGATTCAAACCGTTACCCAAGTTAATAAAAATCTACCTTCCCTTCAGCTAAGACGAATCCACGAAGACAGGCTCACCTCTCCAAATAGGAAGATGAGGAACATGACCGTTATCTCTATCATCTGTGAAGGAAGAATCGCTAACCTCATCGTCCCTTAGTCTCTCGATTCCCCGCTTTGAAAGCTTGTCCCTAATCATCTTCCTACTTCGAACAATTAACCCAGAATTTCTCCCTAATAGATCACTTGCCAAAATCCCTTTTCCCTTGCAATTTGCAGACTTTGAGTTTCCAAAGTTCATGTTGGGCTTGTCCATTATAGCTACACTGTTGAATTTAGTATGGGCCTTGTCCAATAGCCCACATTGGGCCTTCTTTATATTAATCATATGCTCCAGATCAGCATTGTTGGAATTGATTAAAGTATTTAAGGTAGCCACTGCACTATTCTTGAGAACAGAGCACTTCGCATAAGCCGACCTATCACCTTCCTCCTCCATCTGTCTGTTATTAAAGTGGACAGGAATCGAAAAGTCTGAAATGAATCTGTCATCAATACCCAACCTCCACGAAATCCAAAATGGATTGATCGGAGTCGGGTCTTCCCAAATGACCACCGGAAAATTTCTTCTTCCCGTTTCAACCATCACATTACTCGAACACTGCACACCAAAAGATATCAAAACCAGAACTCTTACTCTAGTGAATTGTTCTCTGTTCAAAGTCTCATCCTCAATAAGGAGTGGCACTCTCACAGCTCATCCCAATCTCATGAAGAACTCTTTGCACTAGAAATTTAATGGGATCCCCCTAAACTCAACCCAAGATAGTCTAGATCGAGAAGTAATTGCATTGGACCTAAAATCTCTGTTTTCATCGAGACCGTCTAGCGCCCTGCAGGCCACTTCGCTAGAACTTCTCTCTCTACCTAACTCTCTCTCTCTCTCTCATGATTTTTTTTTTATAACATTTTTTAACATGAATGATATAATATAAGACAATAAAATGAGTGCTCATAAATGTGAGTAGTATTAAAAGAATCATCACAACGATTGCACACACACATGTTTGTTTGTAAATGATAAAGTTCATATAGTCAGACAAATGAAGTATCATACGAACATAAATGAGAATTTCAATACAGTATTAATGACATAGAAACAATTTGAGGACACACTCGAAAAATTATTTATAAATACAACATACATGCAAATATCAAATGGGAAAATTTGAAGAGGAAGAAACAGTTGGCATTGAACACACACATTTGATCAGCTAGGATTTTATTAATTAGATAGCACATATGACAATATATAACAGACAATGTAGTCAAAAAAAAAAAAAAAAAAAAATTTACCATATCAAAATTAAGATACATTGGCAATGAATTTTATTTTTTTTCCAGGTTTCAGATTTAATATACATAATACATTCATGTTTTAATTCTAAAATATATTTTTAATACTTTTTATCTTATTTTAAAATTTTTTAGTTTATTTAAAATAAAAATAAAGGGTATTTTAGACTTTTTACAGGTTTGACCATTGACTAACGGATCCATCTAACAGTAAGGGATGTTTGTGCAACAATATTCAAATATTAAGAGAAGTTTGTATATATAGCCAAAACTATCATATCCATGCAATTTTATTAAACCTCAAGGGATGTTCGTGCAATTTCCCCTTGTTTGAATTATAATGTTAGAGATCTTCTATAGTTAAAGTTGGTTTCTTTGTGTGACCTCTATCTTTTAAGATTTTTTGGTTAATTTGTTGTCTGATTATTTTGTCTCTTCTCTGACTCTCCGTCACTGCTGACATACAATATTTCCATGAGATCTAAATGTCAAGATGAATCAGCATGTTGACCACCATATATAATATAGGCACACAATGAAAGCGCCCATTTGGAAATTTTGATGCCAATCTCATTCAATCTTAAGTTGCACTATAACTTCTTAAAGAACTAAAGCTACTTCAAAAAAACAAAATTGTAATTTTGTTGAATATTTTTAATATTAAATATATTTCCAAAATGATTTGTAGCGATTATATTGATTATGAGATTGTATATCCACAATATTTTTCATATTACGGGTATTGAAATTAAATAGGAAAATTATTAAATAAGTCTCAAACTTTTTTTAAATTCCAAATAGTTTACAACTTTTCTATTATTTTTAATTGACCAATATCTGAAAGTCAATCGATAGAAGAAGAAAGCTGTACACAGTATCTTTGATATTATTATCAGTGTAGCGCAACTAAAACTTAAAGTTTCTGTTAACTTTAGTTAACCAAGGTAAGTTAGATGAATGATGATGAATCATATTAGCTTTGCCAGCTCATCACAATTAGTTACAAGTCTGTATTATATATGTAGTATTGGCAAAAGTCAATGTACATATATAAAAGCTCAACAATGCTTTTGTAATCGATCAATTGGCGAAATCAATAAAAAGTTAGTAATCTATAATACTTTTCTCTGGAATTTTCTTTTCTTTTCTCGTTGATTTTTATGAGAATCTGAAGGTCAACAATGGCAAAGACCAAACTTCCATTTTCTCAAAGATCTTAGGGTTCGACGGTTAAATGGTTCGAGTTTGAGTTCAAGGAATTTTTGGTTATTAAAAAAGAAAATTGTGTTCTAATAACCAAACTATCTACAACGAGTCATTAGCTTGCTTTCTTATCCAACTCTTCACCTTTATTTGCCGTATAATTTAATTCTTTTTCAAATAAGGATAGACAGAGATTCATTTAATTTATAGTCATTTAAGGATATAAAATTGAGTTTCTTGGCCTAGTGGAATAAATACAAAATACTGTGTCCTAGTGATATATTCTTTCCCATTATCTTTAGAATAAAAATTATGATTGAAGTGAGTAATTAATTAATTATTGCTCTACATACTGTTGAATAGAACTTCTGAAGATTAATGTGAACCATTCAAAGTTGATTTTTCATGGTTCGACTTCATGAATCATACGAAAAATATATACTATTTAATCACTATATTAAGAAATTAAACAAAAGACTATCTCAGATATAAAATGGAGAGCCAAAGTGTTCTATCTAATTTACTTCTTATGGTGCAGGTAGGGAATGGAGAGGGTGTGTGAAGTTTAGTAAACCAAAGTGTTTGATCAAAATAGAAATGCGTGTTTGATGAAAGTACATGAAAGTACCGATGGAGAGAACTTTCTCTGTAATCAAGCTGGAATATATTAAGACGATTAAGTAAGAAAATGAAAAACTGGGTTTTCTCATTAATAAATCATTTAATGAACGTGAATCTACATATATATACACATTGTTAGGTTTTGGCTCGTATTCTCGAATGAACCTAATTGAACTAAACGAAGTTGATATAGTGTTTGAGGGAGGTTTGAAGACGAAGAAGAACTAAAGATTCGGATTCCAAAAGGAACTGCGGTGCGGACAAGGCACATGGACCATGGCACAGGGAGCAGTCAACTCCAGTGAGTATTGCACAATGTAGACCGCGACATAGGCAAAAGACGCAGACCACGGTTCACTGAACAGTCGTCTCCAAAAGTATTTCGCGATGTAGGGTACAGGTGGCCAACCGTGACCCCGACTGCGGTGACGGCGTATTTTGCACAGGTACTAGTTGCGCAAAAATAGGAAAGGTATTCTTCATGAAGTTCTTGTGCTTATCGGAAAAGGAAAAAGAGTTTGTCTTCATGCGAAACAGGAAAGTCATGTGCTTGAAGGAAAATGATTTACCCTTTACAAGAAGACTTGTCATGAAAGGAAATAGTATTTATGTGAAACAAGTAAGTTTTGTACTTTGATTAGGAGTAGGATTTTCTTTAATCTTAAACTCTCTGTAACTAGTATAAATAGTCCTAATATCTATGTTATTAGATTTTAAGGTTGTGGAGCAAAAAGAACATATAATATTAGAGAGAGAGAGAGTGGTGAGGTTTGGGGAGACCTATTGGAATATCCGGGAAGGGATCCAAGGGAATATCAGTGGATCAAGTATGAGATCCATGGGTGATCTTCAGGGGGACCTAGGGGATATTGGGGGGTACTCGATGAGGATCTTGTGAGTGTGGTTTGGGGTTGAGGTGTGAGAGAGAATCCTAGAGTATATGGTTGTAACAATTTATTATATAGTGGAACTTTCTCTGTTGTCCTGACATCCAGTGGTTTTTTTACCTAATTTGGGTTTTCCACGTATATCTTGTATTGTGATTGGTTTATTTTCTCTCATCTTATTTTTCTACTATTGATGTTATTAACTGCTATGAGTTATAGGCGAATATTAGGAAAGTTGTTTCCACGTTCACCGATTCAAATTTCCAATACATATATCAAGCTGTCATTGATGGCGATAAAGATTCATATTTAGTCATGGTCTTACATGGTTTTTTTTTTTTTTTTTTATTCTAATGACACCTTAATCATAATATATATATATTTTTGGAAAAGGCTAGAATATTACTAAAGCAGGCCTACGGCCACAAACAACAACAAGAAAAGCAGCAAGGCAACACACACCTAAACGCCACAACAGCAAACAAAAAACACCACCAACACAAGCCAACACCAGAAACAAGGCTGCAAAGCAACAAGAAAAACATAAAGAGAGCAAAAACCAAAAACCAAAAACCAAAGGCAAGAAAAGAAAACCCCACACAAAGACACACCCCACCACTAACCACACACCAAACCAAACACCACAAACCCCACCAACGAGGCAAAGCAACCCATAGTAGAAACCAACAAACAATAGAAAACCCCACCACACTCGCCATGCAGCCAAAGACAACCTCAAGCATTACCCCATTCCACAAAATCGCAACACGAGCTAGAGCCCATCTTGGCCAAGCTATCCGTAAAAGAGTTGTAAGCTCTAGAGTTGTACACAACCTCCATATGACTAAAGACATTCAGATTTCCGCGAATCTCATAAATCGAGTGAACATGAGAAATATTCCTAAAGTTGCTACCATTCACCCATGAAACAGCAGCCTTGGAGTCACTAACCACCGTAATAAATCTGCCTCTAAGATTAGGATTAGATAAACACAACTCCGTAGCTTTCTTCAAAGCCCAAATCTCAGCAGAGTTCGAGTCCGAAATCCCCATCGACAAGGAGAATAAGCACATAATTTTACCAAAGGAATCTCTCAGAACCCTTCCGATGCCTGAAGGACCCGGTTTACCTCTTGATGACCCATCAACGTTAAACTTAAGACTGTCCATAGGCGGAGGAACCTAATCCACAACTCTTGTATGTTTCTATTTTTTGAACTCGACACAAACATCTTTGAAGTTGAGCAAGAGGGACTGAATTGAATCACTCGACCCTTTACCAAGATATTTGAACCACCACACAATCCTAAGCTTAACCATGTCAGCAGCCTACTCAATGTTCATACTTTTACCGTCAAACACTACTTGTGAAATTCCCTTTAAAGCAATAGTGTTTTATACCTAGAGGGGGGTGAATAGGTATAGTCCCAAATTCTTCCAATATTCAAAAATGTGGAATATAAGAATGAAATGAATACTTGAAATGATATAACAATTGTATAATATGAATCAATTCATGTAAGCATCAATATACAATAGAATCAATACAAGTGAACATATGGAAGATAAGGAAATATAAAGCGAAAATGAGACACAATGTTTTTACGTGGTAAAACCTCAAAGAGGAAACATCCACGGGTTGAATCCACAACCACCGGCAAAGCAAATCTACTATACGAAAAGGACTCACACACTCAAAGCTATCAACACTATGATATCCACTTCAAGCTATCAAATCCTAATCATCTCTCAAAGGCCTAGTGAATTACCTAGCCTACTCTCTATCCAAGATGTATCACACACCTCTAGAGAGCAACTTCCTATCCAAGACTAAAAAGTCTCTAGGAAGATTTCCTTGCTTAGCAATCTAGATCAAAAGATCCTAGTTAAGCTATCCTAGCTCAACCATCCGGAGTATTAAACTCCTTGCTAAGACTTCTCGCTTAGTTATCCGAATCACCTTGATTCTAACTAAGGCTTCTTGCTTGGCTATCCGGAAACCTTTCCTAGCCAAGTCTTCTTACTCAAGTCAAAGGCTTCACTCACCTTGACAAGAGACTTCAACCTATTACAAGGCAATGATCTAAGTGATGCAAATGATGCAAACACAAACAAATAGAGCAAGTAGATCAAACACATTCTATGAACATGCAACTAGAGAATCTAGAATAAAACTATCACAACTCAATCACAAAATATATCTATAAACCTAAGCATGTGAATTAACATCATTCATATTACTTTTCATCAATCAAATAAGAAAATTAAAGAGATGATCAATAATGAAAGTAAGAAGAAGATGAATGACTTACAAACAAAATAAAGCTAGATAATCAATCAAGCTCTATAAACATGCTTACATACATTCTAGGATATGCTTTCAACAATCAATCACAAAAATACCTAGAAATCAAAGCATGTATATCAATAAGAACAAGGTATGAATATTCAATATATCACACTAAAAACCTAGTTCTCAGATCATGAAATTAAACCTAGAAAATGTCATAAAGCACATCACATATATCATTTCTAGAATCAATTTCAAGATTAATCAAGTTTAGCAAATATATGTTCAAGTAAAATCACAAAGCTAAAACTCAATTACCAAATGATCAACCACCCCTAGAATATGTTCTAACATCATTCTAAACATAAATCATCTATCAAATTGAAAGATTAAAGTGCAGATCAAAAGATGAAGTGAGAAGAAGAAGTTTAACATACAACAATGAACCTCGGACTGAAGAACAGCATGCTGCGATTAATCACGAATTCAAATGACTCTGAAAATGCTTGGGGTTTGTATCTCTCTTCAAGACCAACAATTGTGGTTTTTGAATCACTCAATTTCGAGTTCGTATGAGAGAGTTATGATCAAAATAAGAAAACAAAAATCAAGAACAATTCTGCAGAATTTCAGATTTGATGTTGTTCAAGTTATTTGAAAATGGAGGGAAGAGAAGTCATTTAAAGGAGAGGGAAGAGGGGCAATTTTGTCCAATCAAAAGGGGCATTTCAGCCATGCCCACGTGTGTGGTCAGCGTGTGCCACACATGGCCAGAGAGCTGGCTGGGCCGTGTGGCACACGTGGTCCACACATGGTGGCCATACCATGGCCTTTGGCCAGCTTGCTCCTCTCGCGCACCTCGCACGTTCTTCGACCGTATTCGGTCATCCGAACTCCGAATTCGAATCCGTTTTCAGATTACGAACCGTGACTCCCTCATGCATGACTAAGACTATGAAACTTTGACAAATGGTTGAGAATTCATCTCGGAAAATGACGACGAACACAACTCAACAAATGAGAACGAAAAGTAGCGTAGCTTAGCTACATCGTTTGGACTCGAAACTTAACATATGAGTAACCGAAATGACCGGGACTCAATAAGGAATCAAATAAGACCATGTTCAAGTCCAAAACACAAGAAACACAAACAAATAAACACTATACAACACAAGCATGCCATATCTAAGCGATAATGAGAAAACATACAATTCTACAAGATTGTTAACAATGAGATAAATGCATGTGCATACTAAATGTGTGTGAAAGTGTTATACCAAATGTTTGAACTACGATGCAGGGAAACACATGTATGAATTGTGTGTGAGTGTGCACTTACGCCTTGCAAGAGGAAGAAGAATCTTGATACCTTAGCATCCAAGTAAGCGATGTTCCCCTTGAAGACGATATTTGCACAAGATGTTGCTTCTTCACCTTTAAGACTCTTTTCTTCCAAGAAACACTTAAGCAACTACTAATACAAATATAGAGAGTTTTGCAATGGAATCAAGCCAATACAAATAAAGGATCTTACAATCTCCCCCTTTGGCTATTCCATGGCAAAACCTCATCCTCACCATACATTGATCACTCCAATAAACTCAATGTTGATAGCATTCTCTCACCTCACATTACAAAGAGATCCCTAGACTAAAAGATCTTCAAGTCTTCTTGAGTCTTCAAGAATCCCTTCTTTGAGCTTCAAAGTACCTATGAGAAAATAAGCAAACCAACAAGAGATCTTCTTCCAAAGAAGAATGGTGAGATAATATCACATAAACAAATAACAAAACTTCCCTTATCTCATTCAAAGAAAAGATGCATTATCTCAAGTGAATAAATGTTAACACATTAAGAGCTCTCCCTTAAGTCCTTAACACAATAAGGCAAGAATTCTTTTCTCCCCCTTAAGAAAAAGTCTCCAATAAGCACAAAGAGGTACAAAACTCACTCTCCATATTGAACATGGTGAAGTTTTCTCCCCATGGTGAGATTTCTCCCCTTATATAATCCCTAAGGTAAGATTTCTCCCCTTATTAGGATGGTGAGGTTTCTCCCCCTTTTTGTCAAGGAATAGACAAAGGGCACAAGAGATAAAGAACGAGATATAAAACAAACAAATTGTATAGAAAGCGTAGTTGAATAAACTAAAGCTCCCCCTTAACATATGCTCTACATATTATCACCAAGTAGATTTGTTCACAAGGGATTCACACATTCACACATTCAAGCAATAAGAGAAAATATTTCATCACTTTTCAAAGTCCAAGAGAGAATCATAGATTTTCATTAATCTCTCAAAAATATTCTCACATTGCTAATGAATCAAGCACATAAGCAAAATATGTGTGTGTGTGAATGCTTCTCATATATTTAGAAGGAGTAATTGTGATATCAACATGCAAACAATTTCCACACCTATCCAACTAAAGCATTTCCAAAAATAAGTCAAACCGATATTCATCCGTATTTTCGCTTTAAAAGAATAGTTATCAACATGTGAGCGTATGTGTGCATGTGGCTCGTTTTCCCGTTTCTATTTGTCAACCCAAGCTTTTCACAATTCTCAACTATACACCATTAAACCTTTTGTTTTTCATTTCTTTTAGGCTTAGAATCAAAGATTTTTTTTTTTTTAATGATTCTTTTCAACACTTCTTTGATTTTTCTAACAAAACCATATACACCTCTTGGCGGCTTTCACTCATCACAAAGGCGTAGCCCTTTCCAACATTGGGCGGCTTCACAACCAATGCGTGTAGCCCTATCCAAGAGGGTGCTCGTTGAATACTATGTAGTGCCGAAGCAAAATGGATACATATCATAGGTCATTTAGCATGTACTAAGCAATAGGCTTCTAAATGCATCCATAATCTACATATTTTCAACCACATAAACTCAAAACTAAAACATATAATAGAAGCATTTGTGCACTTTTCAAAAAATAAGATTTTTTCAAGCTCAAGTGCATAATCTAGAAACAATAAGAGTTATTAGCTTAAGATCATTACATCTCAAGTGAGTAACTCTCAAAGATATTGATATACAAATAAAGTTTTGCTCATCAAGCCACTCAACAATCACACATAGACAATAATCAACACAAATCATGCCAATGGATTTTCAAAGAGTTTTAAACCTCTTATGTCCAAGAACTTAGTGAACAAACCCGCAAGTTGATTATTTAGTAGGCATTGCTCTAGAGTAACAATAGAACATTCAACAAGTTCTCTAATGAAATGATGCCTAATAACTATGTGCAATGATGTCATGCATACATAGAGTTAAAACGATGAAATAAAGAGCAAGCCTTTAGAATAAAGAAATACCTTAGCTAGCTTTTTCATCAATGAAATATCTCCGCTCTTTTTATGAGCTCTCTTGGCTTGTTTGTCCTCATGACAACAAGTTGTTGGTGTGTTATCCCAAGAGAATAAAGACCAAACACTTTCAACTCAAACAATTACATGAAAATGACTTTCTCTAAAAGTCTTAACAAAAAAATTTCACCAAATAGATTTCAAAATTCAACTTCTTTAAAGTTAATCAACAAATTTTGACTATCATAGTGATTATGAGAATATTAAGTTCATGAATTGATTAGAGACACCAAGTTTGAATACTAGACCTAGCACATTACAAATAGCTTAGTCAAGTATCAAACTTAGAACTATTATCAAACAAGAACAAAAATATTCTCATATGTGCTACTCAATCAAGTATGAGAGCACTCACCTTTGACCATATTGGTCTTAGGTGAACCAACACAAACAACATCATGATCATTACGCATGGCAATATGAAATCTAGAAGATAAATCATCAACTATCTTCTTTATGAAAATATCACTCATATCAAACTCATCATTGTTGCCACGCACAAATATATCATCAAGACTCTTCAAATGATCATGGTTAACACTCTTCTTAACCAATTTCTTCTCAACATTTTTCTTAACATGATTATCATTAACATGCATGTTATTCTTTTTGTTAACCGCCAAAATTGGCGAGGGACCAAAGAAGAATTTTCCACCTCGACATAAGAAGGATATAGGAGTGCGAACACAATCCGGATACCTCGACAGAGTGGATCCCGATTGGCCCAAATATGTACCTCCTTCAGCGGGGTCCACCCCGCCAACATCTTAGCTCAACAAAGTGGCCGAAAGCCGAGATACTCGCCAGAACTCACAATGAGACCAAATCCGGTCATGACCGGGCTTCCTAGGGACCCTGCGTCATCCCAACACTACTTCCTATGGACCCCGTAGCACCCCGACACAGAGGTCTGCTGATCATCCTGTAACAAAGTCAGCTATATATCCCCCTACTACCGCCAGAAGGACGCTTACTAGACAAAGACAGCCCGCTAAGTAAAAGCACGCTAGGAAGCAGAATTTTAACTCCAAATACTCAAAACTCCACAAAGATCCAGTAAAAACGTCGCGTACAAAGGGGTTGAAACAAATTATGGTGTGTTCAATATTAATCTAGAGGGGGGGGGGGGGGGGTGAATAGATTTTATCCAATTTTACCAAATTTTCGTTAATGGTCAAGATTATGAAAATACCCTCTACTAGTCAATATACAATAGCAAGTGTAATATGGTGCGGAAATTAAAAGACACTTGATATTTACGTGGAAACCCTCACGGGAAAAAACACGGGCTATGTAAGTGAGCCACACTTGAACCTCGAATCCACTAAATGTGTAAAACGATTACAACCTAATCCCGGAAGTAATCACACACCTACCTACTCCCGGTATAAGTGAACCTAGTCCCAATGCTTGTGATTTATGCAACCTAATCCCGGAAGCAACACAAGACTTAGTTCTCAATGAAGAGAAAACAACCTAAGTGAATATATGAAATACTCAAAATGCAACAAGAGCAAGGCAACTCTATATGCTTACCTAGAATGATGATATATCAATGAAATCAATCCTAGATATCAAAAGCTAAATGACATATCATAAAGCTTAGCTAATCAAGATTCAACAAACCTAAATAGCTATCACAATACAACACTCAATCAAATCATAACTTCACTAAATATGCAATAAGAGTGAAGATTTGCTAAACTAAGCAATAAAAGACATGTCTTGACTAAGATAGAACAATAAATGAAGATGAAACAAATTATGGTGTGTTCAATATTAATCTAGAGGGGGGGTGAATAGATTTTATCCAATTTTACCAAATTTTCGTTAATGGTCAAGATTACGAAAATACCCTCTACTAGTCAATATACAATAGCAAGTGTAATATGGTGCGGAAATTAAAAGACACTTGATATTTACGTGGAAACCCTCACGGGAAAAACCACGGGCTATGTAAGTGAGCCACACTTGAACCTCGAATCCACTAAATGTGTAAAACGATTACAACCTAATCCCGGAAGTAATCACACACCTACCTACTCCCGGTATAAGTGAACCTAGTCCCAATGCTTGTGATTTATGCAACCTAATCCCGGAAGCAACACAAGACTTAGTTCTCAATGAAGAGAAAACAACCTAAGTGAATATATGAAATACTCAAAATGCAACAAGAGCAAGGCAACTCTATATGCTTACCTAGAATGATGATATATCAATGAAATCAATCCTAGATATCAAAAGCTAAATGAAAATCACAAAGACTTAGCTAGATGTTATCAATCACAAAACAATCCTAGCTATCAAACAATGTCAACATGTCCAAACATGTGAACTCAATTAGTTGTAGAGAATTTCTAACAACATAATTGTCAATTAAATCCACAAGAACATTCAATTAAGCTTGACTAGATAAATAAACATTAATCTATCAACCTAATCATCAACCAATTGTACAAGAATGTTCTAGGGTTAGCTATTTAGGGAAAATCATCCTAATCATGTAAGCTACCACAAACAAAACCCAATCATGTCATAACTTCACTAAATATGCAATAAGAGTGAAGATTTGCTAAACTAAGCAATAAAAGACATGTCTTGACTAAGATAGAACAATAAATGAAGATGTTGTGTTTGTTCTACTTACCAAGTCATAAATGAAGAAGACCCATGGAAGATTGATGCACGAAACATGTTAGATGCACATGGGTTTTGGGTTTGGAGAGTTAAAGAAGCAAGCTTGAAGCTTTCTCTCTCTAGGGTTTGAGTTTCTCACTCTAAGGTCTGATTTTGAGCTCCCAAAAACGAGCTAGGAAGAAGATGATACTTATATAGGACCCCTAGATGAAATGACGTCGTTTTGAAAAATTTGCAAAAGACCGCCGATTCTGCGCCCTATTCTGCGGCCTTGGCCGCAGAACACAAGGGCGCAGAAATGCACCTGACAGATTTTGCGGCCCCTAAACGCAAAATCCAAGGGCGCAGAAAAGAGGACAGAGAGTATGAATTCTGATCCTTATTTCTGCGGCCTTGGCCGCAGAACAGGGCGCAAAAATGCACCTGATGCAACATCCTAAAATGAAAGAAATGATGAGCAATACCAAGCAAGATGCACCCATATGGACAAGAATGAAGAAAGATTAAATAAGCAATTAATGCATACACACAATAAAGACACAACACATTCAAGAATAAGAATTATGCAAGTGTTGTGTGTGTGTGCATCTATTTCTCTTCATTACAAGAAACACTAAGAATTATACCTTTGGAGTGCTTCTTCCCTTGAGGTCTTGAAAAGGGCCTTTGAGCATGATCTTCAATCACCTAACTACCCTTACAATTCAAACCCCCAATATGTGGTTTGTCTACGAAATAAGCCAATCAACAATGGGAATCCTTACAATCTCCCCCTTTGGCTATTTCGTGACAAAACCACCACTCACATTGATCCTCACAAGATAAAAGAAACTTCGGGAAATTCTACATTACAAAGTACAAAGAGATAAGAAAATAAAACTTCAAGTCTTCAATCTCTTGTAGAATAACCAAACCTTCAAAACAATTAGATTACACTTCCAAAGCAAGTGTATGTGAGATGATCAAGTGAAAGAAAAACAAGCATTTGCATATGAATCTTTTAACCACAATATCATGCAATGTATGAGTATGCAATGCTCCCCCTCAAAGGGTTACTCCCCCTCAAACCATCAAACCATAAACTCCCCATATGCACAATTGCTACAACAATTAGCAACTCCCCTTACCACATCCTACTCCCCCTTTTTGTCATGATATAGGCAAAGGAGTAGTCCCCAACCGGGTCACTCATAGCAAAGAGAGAAAGAAGCATACAAGATAATGCATAGTTAGATAAGCCACTTTATGCACTCAAGTAATTGGAGAGAATCAAGGAGATTTATTTTATTGAAAATGTGTGAATTAGAAATGCTTTGCAAACAAGACATGTTGCATTCAAGTCCAAAAAACAATGGTATTTGGCAAAGCAAATGACAAAGGTTTCCAATTAGAATTCAAACCAATTTTACCATTTGTCATGAGAAAAGCAAGAATATAGAGAATTTATTGATTTTCATTTTTAACAACAACTATATCCAACTTTATAAGCGAAACATGGCATGAGCGACTTTGCACCCTATTTGATTTTTCCGGGTATGAAACCCGTATGATAGTAACCATGTTCAACAAATAAAGAAAGAGAGACTTTGAATGGATACATGATCCTTTATCAATT
This sequence comes from Acer campestre, assembly GCA_954870605.1. NCBI lineage: Eukaryota > Viridiplantae > Streptophyta > Magnoliopsida > Sapindales > Sapindaceae > Acer > Acer campestre. The sequence goes on along the minus strand of OX940801.1, from coordinate 15,002,337 downwards.
TTAGTCTCACTAGCTTTTTCACACATTGTTTTGCATTTAAGAATATGCAATCATCAATTCATGCTTTTCCAATTTAGCAAGGCATTTGAATTTCATGCTTTTCAAGTTCATTAGCATGTCAATTAAGAATCATCATGTCATGGAAATAACTATAGGTCATTCAAATCATACTTCCTATGAAAATTTCCTAGTCCAAAAATGCATGTTTGAACATAAATATGACATGGATTGAAAACAAAGCAAGGTTCACACTTATTGAGATAAAAGCATATATACATATGTCCAACCAAGGTTACTTCAAGCAATTAAAAGAGAAGCAGAAGATCTTTCAAATAATTTGCATGCATCAAGTATACAAAAAGCTCTCTTTGCTTGAGTTCCCCTTATGGGGTCAATAACTAGAACTCATCACTCCACAAGACATATTCCAATAGATCTACTAAGAGTTTTAAATCGAGTAGCATCTAGAGGTTTTGTAAACAAGTCGGCTAGTTGATCATTTGTACCTACATGCTCAAGTACAATGCATTTATTTTCAACTAGTTCTCTAATGAAATGATGACGGATGTCAATATGCTTAGTTCTAGAATGTTGAACCGGATTCTTGGAAATATTAATAGCACTCATGTTATCACAAAAGAGAGTGAGTGTACCTTGGTTGAATCCGTAGTCTACTAGCATTTGCTTCATCCATAGGAGTTGTGTGCATCCACTCCCCGCGGCTATGTACTCGGCCTCCGCCGTGGACAAGGAAATTGAGTTTTGCTTCTTGCAAAACCAAGAAACAAGATTGTTTCCAAGGAAAAAGCAACCGCCCGATGTGCTTTTCCTATCATCACAATTTCCGGCCCAATCCGCGTCACTAAAGCCTACAAGACTAGCATTAGTGTCAAATGAGTACCAAATCCCATAGTTAGAAGTCCCATTCACAAATCGAATGATTCTCTTGACGCAAGAGAGATGGGACTCCTTGGGATCGGATTGGTACCTTGCACACACACCCACACTAAAGGATATGTCGGGCCTACTTGCGGTCAAATAAAGCAAGCTTCCTATCATACCCCTATAAAGTGTTTGTTCTACACTTTTACCACTAGCATCTTTGCTTAGTTTCAAAGTGGTGCTCATGGGTGTGTTACAATGTTTGGCTTTCTCAAGACCAAACTTCTTCACTAGGTTTTTGGCATATTTGGCTTGGGATATGAAGATCCCATCACTTAATTGCCTAATTTGCAGACCTAGGAAGTAACTAAGCTCACCAACAAGGCTCATCTCAAATTCATGAGACATAACATCAACAAATTGTTGGACTTTGGTGTTGTTGGTGGATCCAAACACTATATCATCAACATATATTTGAGCTATAAAAAGCTCATCATTGTCTTTCTTGATGAATAGTGTCTTGTCAACACTACCTCTTGTGTAGTCATTGTTGACAAGAAATTGAGTGAGGCGCTCATACCAAGCCCTCGGTGCTTGTTTCAACCCATAAAGAGCCTTCTTGAGGCGATAGACATGATTGGGGTGGTGTGCATCCACAAACCCCTTGGGTTGCTCAACAAACACTTCCTCTTGCAAGAAGCCATTGAGGAAGGCACTCTTAACATCCATTTGGTGCAATTTGAACTTGTGCACACAAGAGATGGACAAGAGAAGCCTAATGGACTCTAGGCGGGCAACGGGAGCAAAAGTCTCCTCAAAGTCGATACCCTCAATTTGAGAGTACCCTTGTGCAACAAGTCTTGCCTTGTTATGCACTACGTTGCCATCCTCATCGGATTTGTTCCTATATATCCATTTTGTGCCTATGACATTAGTGGTCTTAGGCCTAGGAACTAGAGTCCAAACCTCATTCCTTTCGAATTGGTTTAGCTCTTCTTGCATGGCAAGAACCCAAAACTCATCATTTAGAGCTTCATCAATCTTTTTGGGTTCTATTTGAGAGGTGTAGCATGTGAAGCTAATAAGATTAACTATTTGCCTTCTAGTCCTAACACCCTCATTCACATCTCCAATAACATCCTCTTTGTTATGGAGTCTTCTAACCCATGGAGCGGGTTCATTAGAGTCCAAGTTAGGAACTCTATCAATAGGTTGTGTGTCATTTTCAACAACATTGGATGTCCCCACATTAGGAGTCACAACAACCTTCTCCAAAGGAGAATCATCACTAAGAATAACCTCCTCCTCATGATTACTACGCTTGAGCCTTTCATCATCAAATACAACATTAGATGATTCCATGACACTTAGAGTTTTCTTATTGAAAACTCTATAGGCTCTACTATTTAAGGCATAGCCAATAAATATACCCTCATCACTCTTGGCATCAAATTTGCCAAGTTGATCTCGGTCATTTAAAATGAAGCATTTGCTTCCAAATGTGTGGAAGTAGCTAAAATTTGGCCTCTTGCCTTTCCATAACTCATAGGAGGTATTCCTAGTACCGGGCCATAGAAAAACTCTATTTCCTATATAACAAGCCGTGTTGATGGCTTCGGCCCATAGATTCCTAGGCACATTGTTGCTAAGCAACATCACACGGGCCATCTCTTGAAGGACCCTATTTTTCCTCTCAACAACTCCATTTTGTTGAGGTGTCCTAGGAGCCGAAAACTCATGGGAGATACCTATACTATCACAATAGGTTTCAAAAGAAGCATTCTCAAATTCCCTCCCATGGTCACTTCTAATCCGTTTTATGCTTTTAATGTTAGAATTCATTTCATTTTGAAGTTTAGTACAAATCATTTTAAACTTATCAAAAGTTTCGGATTTTTCTCTAAGAAAATATGTCCATGTGAACCTAGAGAAATCATCTACACAAACAAAAATGTATCTCTTTCCACCCAAGCTCTCGGTTTGCATAGGACCCATAAGATCCATATGGAGAAGCTCTAGAGGCTCCTTGGTGGAGAGATACTTGCCCTTTTTATGCATGCTTTTAGTTTGTTTTCCTTGTTGACAAGGTCCACAAATACCATTGGCTTTCTTCCCAAGCTTAGGGAGGCCACGCACACATTCAAACTTTCCAAGGGTCCGTAGATCCCGAAAGTTCATGTGGCCAAGTCTTTCATGCCACAACTCAATTTGCTCATCCTTGGACACATTGTTTGAGACTATTCTAGCTTCAAGACAATAGCAATTGTCGCTAGATCTCATACCTTTCAATAAGGTTTGTCCATTGGGCTTTAGGATAGAGCAATTCTCTTTGTTAAACAAGACGGAATATCCTTCATCACTAAGATGAGAAATGCTAATCAAATTGGCTTTCAAGCCATCAACAAGTAAAGCATTGGATAAGGAGGGCAATCCGGGAACGGAGATGGTTCCTTTCCCTATGACATTCTTTTTGGATCCATCACCAAAGGTGACATTTCCTCCTTCCTCCATAACAAGAGTCTCGAAGAAACTCTTGTTTCCCGTCATGTGCCTAGAGCACCCACTATCAAGATACCAAAGATTAGAAGAATTTGCCTTCAAGGCAATTTGTGCAACATGGCAAACATTTTCATTCTTTCTAATCCATTTAAGAACAACATTTTCTTTCTTAAAGGTCTTTGGTACATGGGCTCTAGTAATCCTAGGATCATGCAAATTAGTCTTATTATTCCTAGGAACATGCATCTTGGCTCTAGTCTTTCTCTTCTCAATCATGCTTCTAGTTCTACACATTTTAATATATCGAAAGCAATTTGGTCTTATGTGACCATTAAAACCACAAAAGTGACAAATGGGAATGAATTGAGGAATCATACCTTGTCTTTGAGCTTGCATAGGAGTCCTCCCATGTCTTTGTGGTTGAGAGGGTTCAATCCATCTTCTTTGTTGAACCGGTCTATCTTGCTTCCAATGTTGGACTTGCATGATTGGATTTTTCCCTTTTTGAGCCAATAGATGAGGAATGTTGGCTTGAGGTTGTCTCCTTGGTGCCACCTTCACTTGTGCATTTTTTGAGCTTTGTCCTAGATCTATTTTCTTCCTAGGAGTGTGCACCGGAGAAGCTTCTATGTTGCCCAAGCTCTTAACAAACACGGTCTTCTTAGAGGAGGTGGTCTCTTGACAATCTTCAAACCCAAGACCTCTCTTGTCACATGGACTCTTTCCAACATCAAGCATGTGATCTAATTTTTTGGTGCTAGAGTCCATCCTAGTAAGTGACTTCTTAGCTTCAACAAGCTCCCTCTTCAAACCTTCTTCATTCCTCCTAGATAAAGCTAACTCCTTTTTTAGCTTATCTTCTCTCTTCTTAAGTCTTTCCACTTCTTCACTTAAGAGATCATTGTGAGATGAAAGCTCAACATTTTCTTCTCTCAACATCTTGATCTTCTTAGTTGTTTTCATCTCTAAGCTCCTAAACTCCTTAAGATATTCAACTAACACTTCTTTTTCCACATATCCATTAGTGGAGTTAGCATCGGAGTCATCTTCACTAGAGTCACTTTCCCTTTGACTCTCTTCCTCTTTTTCACTACCACTTTTGCTCTTGTGAGAAGAGGCAAAAGCTAGGAAGTTAGCCATGATGTCTTCATCATCCGAAGAATCATCTTCTTCATTGGAGTCATCACTACTTCCACTCCAAGTGGCGGCCATCACTTTTCCCTTCTTCTTTTCCTTGTGATTAGCACATTCGGGAGCAAAGTGACCAATCCCACCACACTCAAAGCAACGGACCCCTTTCCTTTCGGTCCTCTCTTGCCTTGGTTCAAACTTCTTGAAGGGAACCTTTTTCTTGTCTTGGCCTCTAAAACCAAATCCCTTCTTTCCAAACTTCATAACCTTGTTGAATCTTTTCACAAACAAGGCCATGTCTTCATCCGAGTCATTCTTCACCTCCTTTTCATCCTTAGATGCTTTCAAAGCAATTCCCTTTTGCTTTTTAGGAGGAGTGGAGCTAGGAACCTTCCTAGACTCGTAGGCGAGAAGTCTTCCAATGACCTCGCTCGGCTTCATATCCTTATATCCACTATTTTCTTCTAAAGCCGTCACCTTTGACTCAAACCTATCCGGTAGGGATCTCATTATCTTTTGCTTGATCCTCCTATCCGAATAGGGATCACCAAGTTGATGACTTTGGTTGACTATGTCCATCAACTTGATCTCAAAGTCGTTGAAGCACTCATTCTCCTCCATCTTGAGCATCTCAAATTGGGTTTGGAGAACTTGGAGCTTGGAGTCCTTCACAACTTCGGTTCCCTCATGAGCAACTTCTAGGATTGTCCATGCCTCCTTAGCAATCCTAGTATTTTGAATCAACTTGTATTGATTCTCATCCATGGCACATAGGATGGCATGCATTGCCTTCCTATTCCATTTTGACGCCTCAAATTCTTGTGCACTCCATTGTGCCTTGGGCTTCAAAACATCTTCTCCTCCACCCGTAGGAGTCATCATGGGAAGATCGTATCCATCTTCAACCGACATCCATGCTCGGTCATGAAGTTGGCATATGTAGGATTCCATCTTCCCTTTCCATGAGGAGTAATTTAATCCGGTGAGAAGGGGAGGACGTGTGCTAGAAGCCCCCTCGTTGTTGCCACCGTTTCCACTCATTTTGTATATGAATGAAATGAAATGAATGCAAAATGTATGAATGAACAAAAAACACACAAATGCAAAACACACCAAAATGAGCAAGGATCACCTATGTATATCTAGGAACCCGCTCTGATACCAATTGAAACAAATTATGGTGTGTTCAATATTAATCTAGAGGGGGGGTGAATAGATTTTATCCAATTTTACCAAATTTTCGTTAATGGTCAAGATTACGAAAATACCCTCTACTAGTCAATATACAATAGCAAGTGTAATATGGTGCGGAAATTAAAAGACACTTGATATTTACGTGGAAACCCTCACGGGAAAAACCACGGGCTATGTAAGTGAGCCACACTTGAACCTCGAATCCACTAAATGTGTAAAACGATTACAACCTAATCCCGGAAGTAATCACACACCTACCTACTCCCGGTATAAGTGAACCTAGTCCCAATGCTTGTGATTTATGCAACCTAATCCCGGAAGCAACACAAGACTTAGTTCTCAATGAAGAGAAAACAACCTAAGTGAATATATGAAATACTCAAAATGCAACAAGAGCAAGGCAACTCTATATGCTTACCTAGAATGATGATATATCAATGAAATCAATCCTAGATATCAAAAGCTAAATGAAAATCACAAAGACTTAGCTAGATGTTATCAATCACAAAACAATCCTAGCTATCAAACAATGTCAACATGTCCAAACATGTGAACTCAATTAGTTGTAGAGAATTTCTAACAACATAATTGTCAATTAAATCCACAAGAACATTCAATTAAGCTTGACTAGATAAATAAACATTAATCTATCAACCTAATCATCAACCAATTGTACAAGAATGTTCTAGGGTTAGCTATTTAGGGAAAATCATCCTAATCATGTAAGCTACCACAAACAAAACCCAATCATGTCATAACTTCACTAAATATGCAATAAGAGTGAAGATTTGCTAAACTAAGCAATAAAAGACATGTCTTGACTAAGATAGAACAATAAATGAAGATGTTGTGTTTGTTCTACTTACCAAGTCATAAATGAAGAAGACCCATGGAAGATTGATGCATGAAACATGTTAGATGCACATGGGTTTTGGGTTTGGAGAGTTAAAGAAGCAAGCTTGAAGCTTTCTCTCTCTAGGGTTTGAGTTTCTCACTCTAAGGTCTGATTTTGAGCTCCCAAAAACGAGCTAGGAAGAAGATGATACTTATATAGGACCCCTAGATGAAATGACGTCGTTTTGAAAAATTTGCAAAAGACCGCCGATTCTGCGCCCTATTCTGCGGCCTTGGCCGCAGAACACAAGGGCGCAGAAATGCACCTGACAGATTTTGCGGCCCCTAAACGCAAAATCCAAGGGCGCAGAAAAGAGGACAGAGAGTATGAATTCTGATCCTTATTTCTGCGGCCTTGGCCGCAGAACAGGGCGCAAAAATGCACCTGATGCAACATCCTAAAATGAAAGAAATGATGAGCAATACCAAGCAAGATGCACCCATATGGACAAGAATGAAGAAAGATTAAATAAGCAATTAATGCATACACACAATAAAGACACAACACATTCAAGAATAAGAATTATGCAAGTGTTGTGTGTGTGTGCATCTATTTCTCTTCATTACAAGAAACACTAAGAATTATACCTTTGGAGTGCTTCTTCCCTTGAGGTCTTGAAAAGGGCCTTTGAGCATGATCTTCAATCACCTAACTACCCTTACAATTCAAACCCCCAATATGTGGTTTGTCTACGAAATAAGCCAATCAACAATGGGAATCCTTACAGAAGATGTTGTGTTTGTTCTACTTACCAAGTCATAAATGAAGAAGACCCATGGAAGATTGATGCATGAAACATGTTAGATGCACATGGGTTTTGGGTTTGGAGAGTTAAAGAAGCAAGCTTGAAGCTTTCTCTCTCTAGGGTTTGAGTTTCTCACTCTAAGTTCTGATTTTTAGCTCTCAAAAACGAGCTAGGAAGAAGATGATACTTATATAGGACCCCTAGATGAAATGACGTCGTTTTGAAAAATTTGCAAAAGACCGCCGATTCTGCGCCCTATTCTGCGGCCTTGGCCGCAGAACACAAGGGCGCAGAAATGCACCTGACAGATTTTGCGGCCTCTAAACGCAAAATCCAAGGGCGCAGAAAAAAGGACAGAGAGTATGAATTCTGATCCTTATTCTGCGGCCTCATTTCTGCGGCCTTGACCGCAGAACAAGGCGCAAAAATGCACCTGATGCAACATCCTAAAATGAAAGAAATGATGAGCAATACCAAGCAAGATGCACCCATATGGACAAGAATGAAGAAAGATTAAATAAGCAATTAATGCATACACACAATAAAGACACAACACATTCAAGAATAAGAATTATGCAAGTGTTGTGTGTGTGTGCATCTATTTCTCTTCATTACAAGAAACACTAAGAATTATACCTTTGGAGTGCTTCTTCCCTTGAGGTCTTGAAAAGGGCCTTTGAGCATGATCTTCAATCACCTAACTACCCTTACAATTCAAACCCCCAATATGTGGTTTGTCTACGAAATAAGCCAATCAACAATGGAAATCCTTACAGGGGTTATACCCCCTATCGCCAAAGGATCCTATTTTTGAACAGGTCAACACAATAAGAGTCCAATTAGGAAGGGAAGAGATTGATTCCTCATAGAATGGAAAGACTGAATTCTGCACGTAAAAACTCTGAGATTACCTCCAAAAAAGAAGGATCCTGTAGCTGCCCAAACCCTAACCCGAGATTGTAGGAGTGCATGGCAAGCAAGCAGGACCTATATATACAACAGTTTATTCATCAAAGAAAAAAAAAAAGGAGAGAGAGAGGGGGGGAACCCTACACACTACTTATCGACAGGCACAGTTCCTTCACCATCACCATCTACCATCACCATCTACCATCTTCGTGGTTACGATCCATATACCATTGTAATCTAAATCAGAAATAGTTCATGTATTGTAATGAAAAGAGACAATCAAATAAAACCTATTGTTGCTTAGTTTCATATACATTATATAACTCTTGCGTTGGTAGGGATTTAGTCGGTATCGAACTACGTGATACCCCTCCGACTAGGGTCAATCTTGATCTTGGTCCCTTTTAAAGTTGTTATTTGGAATTCAACCCCAATAATGATTTTCAGGTAACACTTTTCAATCCAAATTTTCTTTGTAGGTTTCTTCACATGAATATGATCAATATGCACATTTCTCAAAGCATCAAAGCTATTGTCATGTTTAGAAACATTCAAAGAAGATTTATCAATTTCATAAGTATGCACATTATTCTTCTTAACCCAAACTTTCCTTGTCGATTTCTTTTCATTAACATGTTTATCATGTATAGTCTCTAATGTCCTAACATGTTTAGAAACAACCAAAGGAAGTCTTTTCATCTCACTAGCATGCATCTTGTAAGATCCTTTATTTGTATTGGCTTGATTCCATTGCAAAACTCTCTATATTTGTATTAGTAGTTGCTTAAGTGTTTCTTAAAGAAAGGAGCTTCAAAGATGAAGAAGCAACATCTTGTGCAAATATCGTCTTCAAGGGGAACATCGCATACTTGGATGCTAAGGTATCAAGATTCTTCTTCCTCTTGCAAGGCGTAAGCGCACACACACACAATTCATACATGTGTGTCCCTGCATCGTAGTTCAAACATTTGGTATAACACTTTCACACACATTTAGCATGCACATGCATTTATCTCATTGTTGACAATCTTGTAGAATTGCATGTTTTCTCACTATCGCTTAGATATGGCATGCTTGTGTTGCATAGTGTTTATTTGTTTGTGTTTTTTGTGTTTTGGACTTGAACATGATCTTATTTGATTCCTTATTGAGTTCCGGTCATTTCGGTTACTCATTCGTTAAGTTTCAAGTCCATACGACGTAGTTATGCTACTTTGCATTCTCATTCGTTGAGTTGTGTTCGTCGTCATTTTCCGAGATGAATTCTCAACCATTTTTCAAAGTTTCATAGTCGTCGTCGTGCGTGAGGGAGTCACGGTTCGTAATCTGAAAACGGATTCGAATTCGGAGTTCGGATGATCGAATACGGTCGAAGAACGTGCGAGGTGCGCGAAAGGAGCAAGCTGGCCAAAGGCCACCACGTGTGGACCACGTGTGCCACACGGCCCAGCCAGCTCTCTGGCCACGTGTGGCACACGCTGACCACACGTGGGCATGTCTGAAAGGCTTCTTTTGTTGGACAAAAATGCCCCTCTTCCTTTTCATTCAAATGACCTCTCTTCCCTCCATTTTCCATGAACTTGAAGATCATCAAATCTGATTTCTGCAGAATTGTTCATGATTTATGTTTTCTTATTTTGATCATAACTCTCTCATACGAACTCGAAATTGAGTGATTCAAAAACCAAAATTGTTGGTCTTGAAGAGAGCTACAAACCCCAAGCATTTTCAGAGGCAATTGATTTCGTCATTTTTCACAGCACTCTGTTTTTCAGTACGAAGTCATTAGTTGTATGTGATACTTCTTCTCTTGCAATTTCATTTGATCATCTCTATGATTCTTTCTATTTGATTGTTGAAATATGTTGAGAAGTATGTTAGATCATATGCTAGGGTTGTATGATTGATTAGTTAATTGAGTTTAGCTTTGTGATTTCTCTTAAATACATTTTTGCTAAACTTGAGATTGATTGAAATTGATTCTAGAAATTGTTTCTATAATGTGCTTCATGTTATTTTCTAGGTTCAATTTCTTGATATAAGAACTAAGATGTTTGTGACATATATTGAATATCTTAATATTGTTCTTATTGTTTTGACATGCTTTGATTTCTAGATAGATTTGTGATTGTGTGTTGATAGTATATTCTAGATTATCATTAAGCATGTTCATAGAGTGTGTTTGATCTACTTACTCTATTTGTGTGTGCTTGCATCATTTGCATCACCTAGATCATTGCCTTGTGAAAGGTTGAAGTCTCTTGTCAAGGTGAGTGAAGCCTATTTGACTTGAGCAAGAAGTCTTGGCTAGGAAAGGATTCCGGATAGCCAAGCAAGAAGCCTTAGTTAGGATCAAGAGGATCCGGATAACTAAGCAAAAGTCTTAGCAAGGAGTTGCGTACTCCGGATGGTTGAGCTAGGGTAGCTTAACTAGGATCCTAGTGATCTAGATTGCTAAGCAAGGAAATCTTCCTAGAGGCTTTTTAGTCTTGGATAGGAAGTTGCTCTCTAGAGGTGTAGGACACATCTTGGATAGAGAGTAGGCTTTGTGAATCACTAGCCTTGGTGGTTGATTAGGTTTTGATAGCTTGAAGTGGATATCATAGTGTTGATAGCTTTGAGTGTGTAAGGCCTTTTCGTATAGTGGATTTGCTTTGCCGGTGGTTGTGGATTCAACCCGTGGATGTTTCCTCTTTGAGGTTTTACCACGTAAAAATATTGTGTCTCATTTTCGCTTTATATTTCCTTATCTTCCATATGTTCACTTGTATTGATTCTATTGTATATTGATGCTTACATGAATTGATTCATATTATACAATTGTTATATCATTTCAAGTATTCATTTCATTCTTATATTCCGCATTTTTGAATATTTGAAGAATTTGGGACTATACCTATTCACCCCCCCTCTAGGTATAAAACACTATCACTTTAAAGGGAATTTCAATTGGTATCAGAGCGGGTGTCTAGAAGTAATTAGATAGATCCATATTATTGTGTTTGTGTTTTTGTTTTGTTGTTCTTTGTGTATTTTCCATTTTTGTAGCTATGGGTGATTCGATGCCGGAAGGTGCTTCAAGTGGTAGACCTCCACTATTGAATAGTGGTAACTACTCCTTTTGGAAAATAAGGATGAGAGCTTACATTAGATCCATTAATGAAAAAGCATGGATGAGTGTTGAGGAAGGTTATGAGCTACCTACCAAAAGGATTGAAGATGGCACTATGATATCGAAGCCTAGAGCCGAATGGACGGCCATTGATTTTGATAATGCTAAGTGGCATCATCGAGCGGTGAATGCTATTTTTGGAGGTGTAGATAGTACTCAATTTATCTACATCCAAAACCTTGAATCGGCAAAGGAAGCATGGGATACTTTGCAAACTACTAATGAGGGTACATTGTCGGTTCGAAGGTCTAGAGTACAAATGCTTACTTCTCAATTTGAAAGTCTTGTTATGAATGAGGATGAGAAGTTAGTAGACTTCCAAACTAGACTCTTGAGTATCACCAACCAAAGTCAAACTTTGGGAGAGCCATATCCACAAGAGAGAATTAATTGGAAGATCTTGAGATCCTTGCCTAAGAGATTTAATGCAAAGGTGACCGCTATTGAAGAAAGCAAGAATGTCGATCTTATGAGGGTTGATGAGCTTCTTGGGTCTCTACAAACTTATGAGCTTGGGTTCAAGCCAAAGATTGAGGGTAAAGGGATAGCATTCAAGGTAACCAATGAGAAGAATGAAGATGATGTGGCTAGTATGGTGAGAACTCTCAAGAAATTTGTAAAGAACATACGTTCTAAGAGAGAGGAAGTCAAGAAGAAGATCACTCCAAAAGAAGTGGTAGATTGCAAGGATAAATCTAAGAAGAAGCTAATTCGATGCCATGGATGCAATGGGATTGGATTTATCTCTTCCAAATGTGTTAATGGGAAGAAAGAGTCTAAGAAAGGCTTAGCAATGGCGGCTTCTTGGAGTGATGTGAGTGTGAGTGATGTAGAAGAGGAAAAGGAGTCCTCGAATGAACAAGATTATACTAGCAATTACATTGCTCACCCGGCTATATATGAAGGAAGATTTGAGGATAGTAGTGAAGACTCCTCAAGTTATGAGGAAAGTGAAAACTCTTCAAGTATTGGAGATATTGAAATCTCATCCTATGATGAAGAGTTAGAAGTCTCCTCAAATCAAGATTTTATAAGCTTCAATGACAATATCCTTCAACAAAAGAATGAAGAGAATAACAAGTTGAAGTTGATAAATGCCAATTTAGTGGTGATAATTAAAGCTCTTGACAATGAAAAGAGAATGTCTTTAGAAAAGATGAGCAAGCAAAGTGAAGTAGTCATCAAGGAGCATGAAAATACCATTGAAAAGTATTTTTCAAAGGTAAAGGAAAGTGCTCAAGAGATAGATGATCTAAATGAAGACTTTACTATGAAGTTGTTTGCTATGGAAGGAGAGATTAAGCAAAAAGAGAACTCTTTGACAATTATGAAGTTAAAAGAGTGTGAGCTTAAAGATGAAGTCAAAACTCTCAAAGAGTCTATTAATGGCATGAAGATTGGAGCCATTAAGCTTGATGAAGTGATAAAACTTGGAAAGCATCATGGAGATATGAGTGGCTTGGGTTATGTAGAAGAAGTTAAGAAGACTCCTACAACCAAGAACAAGTCAAGAAATTCCAAGGAGAAGAAAGACTCAACTACCATTCCTTCCAACATCAAAGACAAAAACAAGAAGAGCTATGGAACTTCTCAACCAACTTCTCAATCGACTTCTCAACCAAGAGGTAACTTTTCTAAATTCATTCCGGTTTGTCATTATTGTAATGTGGTTGGTCACATTAGGCCTAAGTGTTATGAGTATGTTAGGCAATGCAAACTAGGAATTGTGGAACATGATAAAAATGTGAAAAAGTTACCTAATCATTCTCCTAAGCATGAGTTTAAGTCTAGAGCTAGACATAACATCTCTAAGTTTATCCCGGTTTGTCATTTTTGCAATGTTGTAGGGCATATCAAACCTAAATGCTACAAGTATATTAGACAATGCGAACTAGGGAATGAGATGTATGCTAGTGAGGTGAAAAGACTTCCTTTGGTTGTTTCTAAACATGTTAGGGCATTAGAGACTATGCATGATGAACATGTTAATGAAAAGAAATCAACAAGGAAAGTTTGGGTTAAGAAGAATAATGTGCATACATGTGAAATTGATAAATCTTCTTTGAATGTTTCTAAACATGATAATAGCTTTGATGCTTTGAGAAATGTGCATATTGATCATATTCATGTGAAGAAACCTACAAAGAAAATTTGGATTGAGAAGAATAACATGCATGTTAATGATAATCATGTTAAGAAAAATGTTGAGAAGAAATTGGTTAAGAAGAGTGTTAACCATGATCATTTGAAGAGTCTTGATGATATATTTGTGCGTGGCAACAATGATGAGTTTGGTATGAGTGATATTTTCATAAAGAAGATAGTTGATGATTTATCTTCTAGATTTCATATTGCCATGCGTAATGATCATGATGTTGTTTGTGTTGGTTCACCTAAAACCAATATGGTCAAAGGTGAGTGCTCTCATGCTTGATTGAGTAGCACATATGAGAATATTTTTGTTCTTGTTTGATAAGAGTTCTAAGTTTGATACTTGACTAAGCTATTTGAAATGTGCTAGGTCTAGTATTCAAACTTGGTTTCTTTAGTCAATTCATGAACTTAATATTCTCATAATCACTATGATAGTCAAAATTTGTTGATTAACTTTAAAGAAGTTGTATTTTGAAATCTATTTGGTGAAACTTTTTGTTAAGACTTTTAGAGAAAGTCATTTTCATGTGTTTGTTTGAGTTGAAAGTGTTTGGTCTTTATTCTCTTGGGATGACACACCAACAACTTGTTGTCATGAGGACAAACAAGCCAAGAGAGCTCATAAAAAGAGCGGAGACCTTTCATTGATGAAAAAGCTTGCTAAGGTATTTCTCTATTCTAAAAGCTTGCTTTTTATTTCATCGTTTTAACTCTATGTATGCATGACATCATATCACATAGATATTAGGCATCATTTCATTAGAGAACTTGTTGAATGTTCTATTGTTACTCTAAAGCAATGCCTACTAAATAATCAACTTGCGGGTTTGTTCACTAAGTCTTTGGACATAAGAGGTTTCAAACTCTTTAAAGATCCATTGGCATGATTTGTGTTGATTATTGTCTATGTGTGATTGTTGAGTGGCTTGATGAGCAAAACTTTATTTGTATATCAATATCTTTGAGAGCTACTCACTTGAGAAGTAATGATCTTGAATAAATAACTTCTATTGTTTCTAGATCATGCACTTGAGCTTGAAAAACAAACTTGTTTTTGAAAAGTGCACTAATGCTTCTCTTATATGTTTTAGTTTTGAGTATATGTGATTGAATATGTGTAGATAATGGATGCATCTAGAAGCCTATTGCTTAGTACATGATAAATGACCTATGATATGTATCCATTTTGCTTCGGCACTACATAGTATTCAACGAGCACCCTCTTGGAAAGGGCTACACGCATTGGTTGTGAAGCCGCCCAATGTTGGAAAGGGCTACGCCTTTGTGTTGAGTGAAAGCCGTCAAGAGGTGTATATGTTTTTGTTAGAAAAATCAAAGAAGAGTTGAAAAGAATCATTAAAAAAAGAAAATCTTTGATTCTAAGCCTAAAAGAAATTAAAAAAAAAAAAAAGGCTTAATGGTGTATAGTTGAGAATTGTGAAAAGCTCGGGTTGACAAACAGAAACGGGAAAACGAGCCACATGCACACACACGCTCACATGTTGATAACTATTCTTTTAAAGCGAAAATACGGATGAATATCGGTTTGACTTATTTTTGGAAAAGCTTTAGTTGGATAGGTGTGGAAATTGTTTGCATGTTGATATCACAATTACTCCTTCTATATATGTGAGAAGCATTCACACACACACACACACATATTTTGCTTATGTGCTTGATTCATTAGCAATGTGAGAATATTTTTGAGAGATTAATGAAAATCTATGATTCTCTCTTGGACTTTGAAAAGTGATGAAATATTTTCTCTTATTGCTTGAATGTGTGAATGTTTGAGTCCCTTGTGAACAAATCTACTTGGTGATAATATGTGGAGCATATGTTAAGGGGGAGCTTTAGTTTATTCAACTACGCTTTCTATACGATTTGTTTGCTTAATATCTTGTTCTTTATCTCTTGTGTCCTTTGTCTATTCCTTGACAAAAAGGGGGAGAAACCTCACCATCTTTATAAGGGGAGAAATCTCACCTTGGGGATCATATAAGGGGAGAAATCTTACCATGGGGAGAAAACTTCATCATGTTCAATATGGAGAGTGAGTTTTGTACCTCTTTGTGCTTATTGGAGACTTTGTCTTAAGGGGGAGAATTCTTGTCCTAAGGGGGAGAATATAATTCTTACCTTATTGTGTTAAGGGTCTAAGGGAGAGCTTTATGTAATAACATTTATTCACTTGAGATAATGCATTTTTGTATGAGATAAGGGAAGTTTTGTTATTTTGTTTATGTGATAATTTCTCACCATTCTTCTTTGGAAGAAGTTCTCTTGTTGGTTGTTTCTTTTCTCATAGGTACTTTGGAGCTCAAAGAAGGGATTCTTGAAGACTCAAGAAGACTTGAAGACCTTTTAGTCTAGGGATCTCTTTGTAATGTGAGGTGAGAGAATGCTATCAACATTGAGTTTATTGGAGTGATCAATGTATGGTGAGGATGAGGTTTTGCCATGGAATAGCCAAAGGGGGAGATTGTAAGATCCTTTATTTGTATTGGCTTGATTCCATTGCAAAACTCTCTATATTTGTATTAGTAGTTGCTTAAGTGTTTCTTAAAGAAAGGAGCTTCAAAGATGAAGAAGCAACATCTTGTGCAAATATCGTCTTCAAGGGGAACATCGCATACTTGGATGCTAAGGTATCAAGATTCTTCTTCCTCTTGCAAGGCGTAAGCGCACACACACACAATTCATACATGTGTGTCCCTGCATCGTAGTTCAAACATTTGGTATAACACTTTCACACACATTTAGCATGCACATGCATTTATCTCATTGTTGACAATCTTGTAGAATTGCATGTTTTCTCACTATCGCTTAGATATGGCATGCTTGTGTTGCATAGTGTTTATTTGTTTGTGTTTTTTGTGTTTTGGACTTGAACATGATCTTATTTGATTCCTTATTGAGTTCCGGTCATTTCGGTTACTCATTCGTTAAGTTTCAAGTCCATACGACGTAGTTATGCTACTTTGCATTCTCATTCGTTGAGTTGTGTTCGTCGTCATTTTCCGAGATGAATTCTCAACCATTTTTCAAAGTTTCATAGTCGTCGTCGTGCGTGAGGGAGTCACGGTTCGTAATCTGAAAACGGATTCGAATTCGGAGTTCGGATGATCGAATACGGTCGAAGAACGTGCGAGGTGCGCGAAAGGAGCAAGCTGGCCAAAGGCCACCACGTGTGGACCACGTGTGCCACACGGCCCAGCCAGCTCTCTGGCCACGTGTGGCACACGCTGACCACACGTGGGCATGTCTGAAAGGCTTCTTTTGTTGGACAAAAATGCCCCTCTTCCTTTTCATTCAAATGACCTCTCTTCCCTCCATTTTCCATGAACTTGAAGATCATCAAATCTGATTTCTGCAGAATTGTTCATGATTTATGTTTTCTTATTTTGATCATAACTCTCTCATACGAACTCGAAATTGAGTGATTCAAAAACCAAAATTGTTGGTCTTGAAGAGAGCTACAAACCCCAAGCATTTTCAGAGGCAATTGATTTCGTCATTTTTCACAGCACTCTGTTTTTCAGTACGAAGTCATTAGTTGTATGTGATACTTCTTCTCTTGCAATTTCATTTGATCATCTCTATGATTCTTTCTATTTGATTGTTGAAATATGTTGAGAAGTATGTTAGATCATATGCTAGGGTTGTATGATTGATTAGTTAATTGAGTTTAGCTTTGTGATTTCTCTTAAATACATTTTTGCTAAACTTGAGATTGATTGAAATTGATTCTAGAAATTGTTTCTATAATGTGCTTCATGTTATTTTCTAGGTTCAATTTCTTGATATAAGAACTAAGATGTTTGTGACATATATTGAATATCTTAATATTGTTCTTATTGTTTTGACATGCTTTGATTTCTAGATAGATTTGTGATTGTGTGTTGATAGTATATTCTAGATTATCATTAAGCATGTTCATAGAGTGTGTTTGATCTACTTACTCTATTTGTGTGTGCTTGCATCATTTGCATCACCTAGATCATTGCCTTGTGAAAGGTTGAAGTCTCTTGTCAAGGTGAGTGAAGCCTATTTGACTTGAGCAAGAAGTCTTGGCTAGGAAAGGATTCCGGATAGCCAAGCAAGAAGCCTTAGTTAGGATCAAGAGGATCCGGATAACTAAGCAAAAGTCTTAGCAAGGAGTTGCGTACTCCGGATGGTTGAGCTAGGGTAGCTTAACTAGGATCCTAGTGATCTAGATTGCTAAGCAAGGAAATCTTCCTAGAGGCTTTTTAGTCTTGGATAGGAAGTTGCTCTCTAGAGGTGTAGGACACATCTTGGATAGAGAGTAGGCTTTGTGAATCACTAGCCTTGGTGGTTGATTAGGTTTTGATAGCTTGAAGTGGATATCATAGTGTTGATAGCTTTGAGTGTGTAAGGCCTTTTCGTATAGTGGATTTGCTTTGCCGGTGGTTGTGGATTCAACCCGTGGATGTTTCCTCTTTGAGGTTTTACCACGTAAAAATATTGTGTCTCATTTTCGCTTTATATTTCCTTATCTTCCATATGTTCACTTGTATTGATTCTATTGTATATTGATGCTTACATGAATTGATTCATATTATACAATTGTTATATCATTTCAAGTATTCATTTCATTCTTATATTCCGCATTTTTGAATATTTGAAGAATTTGGGACTATACCTATTCACCCCCCCTCTAGGTATAAAACACTATCACTTTAAAGGGAATTTCACATCTCATTCCCTAGTTCGCATTGTCTAATATACTTGTAGCATTTAGGTTTGATATGCCCAACAACATTGCAAAAATGACAAACCGGGATAAACTTAGAGATGTTATGTCTAGCTCTAGACTTAAACTCATGCTTATGAGAATGATTAGGTAACTTTTTCATATTCTTATCATGTTCCACAATTCCTAGTTTGCATTGCCTAACATATTCATAACACTTAGGCCTAATGTGACCAACCACATTACAATAATGACAAACCAGAATGAATTTAGAAAAATTACCTTTTGGTTGAGAAGTCGGTTGAGAAGTTCCATAGCTCTTCTTGTTTTTGTCTTCGATGTTGGAAGGAATGGTAGTTGAGTCTTTCTTCTCCTTGGAATTTCTTGACTTGTTCTTGGTTGTAGGAGTCTTCTTCACTTCTTCTACAAAACCCAAGCCACTCTTATCTCCATGATACTTTCCAAGTTTTATCACTTTATCAAGCTTAATGGCTCCAATCTTCATGCCATTAATAGACTCTTTGAGAGTTTTGACTTCATCTTTAAGCTCACACTCTTTTAACTTTATAATAGTCAAAGAGTTCTCTTTTTGCTTAATCTTTCCTTCCATGGCAAACAACTTCATAGTAAAGTCTTCATTTAGATCATCTATCTCTTGAACACTTTCCTTTACCTTTGAAAAATACTTTTCAATGGTATTTTCATGCTCCTTGATGACTTCACTTTGCTTGCTCATTTTCTCTAAAGACATTTTCTTTTCATTATCAAGAGCTTTAATTATCACCACCAAATTGGCATTTATCAACTTCAACTTGTTGTTCTCTTCATTCTTTTGTTGAAGGATATTGTCATTGAAGCTTATAAAATCTTGATTTGAGGAGACTTCTAACTCTTCATCATAGGATGAGATTTCAATATCTCCACTACTTGAAGAGTTTTCACTTTCCTCATAACTTGAGGAGTCTTCACTACTATCCCCAAATCTTCCTTCATATATAGCCGGGTGAGCAATGTAATTGCTAGTATAATCTTGTTCATTCGAGGACTCATTTTCCTCTTCTACATCACTCACACTCACATCACTCCAAGAAGCCGCCATTGCTAAGCCTTTCTTAGTCTCTTTCTTCCCATTAGCACATTTGGAAGAGATAAATCCAATCCCATTGCATCCATGGCATCGAATTAGCTTCTTCTTAGATTTATCCTTGCAATCTACCACTTCTTTTGGAGTGATCTTCTTCTTGACTTCCTCTCTCTTAGAACATATGTTCTTTAAAAATTTCTTGAGAGTTCTCACCATACTAGCCACATCATCTTCACTCTTCTCATTGGTTACCTTGAATGCTAACCCTTTACCCTCAATCTTTGGCTTGAACCCAAGCTCATAAGTTTGTAGAGACCCAAAAAGCTCATCAACCCTCATAAGATCGACATTCTTGCTTTCTTCAATAGCGGTCACCTTTACATTAAATCTCTTAGGCAAGGATCTCAAGATCTTCCAATTAATTCTCTCTTGTGGATATGGCTCTCCCAAAGTTTGACTTTGGTTGGTGATACTCAAGAGTCTAGTTTGGAAGTCTACTAACTTCTCATCCTCATTCATAACAAGATTTTCAAATTGAGAAGTAAGCATTTGTACTCTAGACCTTCGAACCGATAATGTACCCTCATTAGTAGTTTGCAAAGTATCCCATGCTTCATTTGCCGATTCAAGGTTTTGAATGTAGATAAATTGAGTACTATCTACACCTCCAAAAATAGCATTCACCGCCCGATGATGCCACTTAGCATTATCAAAATCAATGGCCGTCCATTCGGCTCTAGGCTTCGATATCATAGTGCCATCTTCAATCCTTTTGGTAGGTAGCTCATAACCTTCCTCAACACTCATCCATGCTTTTTCATTAATGGATCTAATGTAAGCTCTCATCCTTATTTTCCAAAAGGAATAGTTACCACTATTCAATAGTGGAGGTCCACCACCTGAAGCACCTTTCGGCATCGAATCACCCATAGCTACAAAAATGGAATATACACAAAATACAACAAAACAAAAACACAAACACAATAATATGGATCTATCTAATTACTTCTAGACACCCGCTCTAATACCAATTGAAATTCCCTTTAAAGCAATAGTGTTTTATACCTAGAGGGGGGGTGAATAGGTATAGTCCAAAATTCTTCCAATATTCAAAAATGCGAAATATAAGAATGAAATGAATACTTGAAATGATATAACAATTGTATAATATGAATAAATTCATGTAAGCATCAATATACAATAGAATCAATACAAGTGAACATATGGAAGATAAGGAAATATAAAGCGAAAATGAGACACAATGTTTTTACGTGGTAAAACCTCAAAGAGGAAACATCCATGGGTTGAATCCACAACCACCGGCAAAGTAAATCCACTATACGAAAAGGACTTACACACTCAAAGCTATCAATACTATGAACTTCAAGCTATCAAATCCTAATCACCTTTCAAAGGCCTAGTGAATTACCTAGCCTACTCTCTATCCAAGATGTATCACACACCTCTAGAGAGCAACTTCCTATCCAAGACTAAAAAGTCTCTAGGAAGATTTCCTTGCTTAGCAATCTAGATCAAAAGATCCTAGTTAAGCTATCCTAGCTTAACCATCCGGAGTATTAAACTCCTTGCTATGACTTCTCGCTTAGTTATCCGAATCACCTTGATTCTAACTAAGGCTTCTTGCTTGGCTATCCGGAAACCTTTCCTAGCCAAGTCTTCTTGCTCAAGTCAAAGGCTTCACTCACCTTGACAAGAGACTTCAACCTATTACAAGGCAATGATCTAAGTGATGCAAATGATGCAAACACAAACAAATAAAGCAAGTAGATCAAACACACTTTATGAACATGCAACTAGAGAATCTAGAATAAAGCTATCACAACTCAATCACAAAATATATCTATAAACCTAAGAATGTGAATTAACATCATTCATAATACTTTTCATCAATCAAATAAGAAAATTAAAGAGATGATCAATAATGAAAGTAAGAAGAAGATGAATGACTTACAAACAAAATAAAGCTAGATAATCAATCAAGCTCTATAAACATGCTTACATACATTCTAGGATATGCTTTCAACAATCAATCACAAAAATACCTAGAAATCAAAGTATGTATATCAATAAGAACAAGGTATGAATATTCAATATATCACACTAAAAACCTAGTTCTCAGATCATGAAATTAAACCTAGAAAATGTCATAAAGCACATCACATATATCATTTCTAGAATCAATTTCAAGATTAATCAAGTTTAGCAAATATATGTTCAAGTAAAATCACAAAGCTAAAACTTAATTACCAAATGATCAACCACGCCTAGAATATGTTCTAACATCATTCTAAACACAAATCATCTATCAAATTGAAAGATTAAAGTGCAGATCAAAAGATGAAGTGAGAAGAAGAAGTTTAACATACAACAATGAACCTCGGACTGAAGAACAGCATGCTGCGACCAATCACGAATTCAAATGACTCTGAAAATACTTGGGATTTGTAGTTCTCTTCAAGACCAACAATTTTGGTTTTTGAATCACTCAATTTCAAGTTCGTATGAGAGAGTTATGATCAAAATAAGAAAACAAAAATCAAGAACAATTTTGCAGAATTTCAGATTTGATGTTGTTCAAGTTATTTGAAAATGGAGGGAAGAGAAGTCATTTAAAGGAGAGGGAAGAGGGGCAATTTTGTCCAATCAAAAGGGGCATTTCAGCCATGCCCACGTGTGGTCAGCGTGTGCCACACGTGCGTACCTCGTACGTTCTTCGACCTTATTCGGTCATCCGAACTCCGAATTCGAATCCGTTTTCAGATTACGAACCATGACTCCCTCACGCACGACGATGACTATGAAACTTTGACAAATGGTTGAGAATTCATCTCGGAAAACGGCGACTAACACAACTCAACAAATGAGAACGAAAAGTAGCGTAGCTTAGCTACATCGTTTGGACTCGAAACTTAACATATGAGTAACTGAAATGACCGGGACTCAATAAGGAATCAAATAAGACCATGTTCAAGTCCAAAACACAAGAAACACAAACAAATAAACACTATACAACACAAGCATGCCATATCTAAGCGATAGTGAGAAAACATGCAATTCTACAAGATTGTTAACAATGAGATGAATGCATATGCATACTAAATGTGTGTGAAAGTGTTATACCAAATGTTTGAACTACGATGCAGGGACACACATGTATGAATTGTGTGTGAGTGTGCGCTTATGCCTTGCAAGAGGAAGAAGAATCTTGATACCTTAGCATCCAAGTAAGCGATGTTCCCCTTGAAGACGATATTTGCACAAGATGTTGCTTCTTCACCTTTGAGGCTCTTTTCTTCCAAGAAACACTTAAGCAACTACTAATACAAATATAGAGAGTTTTGCAATGGAATCAAGCCAATACAAATAAAGGATCTTACAACTTGGTTCCTTGATTTCCATATGGACCAAACAATCACGAAGAAAAGAGAACACCAAATTCTCTCCACCTTTGGCGCCGGACAGAGACCACTCCACCCTTCCATCCAATCTGAAATAGATAAATTAAAATAGCCCTTTACATCCCACCAAGACATACATAGCAACCATAATGATTTAGACCAAGTGCAATGAAGAAAGAGATGATCAATAGTCTCAATTTCAAAACCACACATAAGGCAAAGCAAATCGGAAAGGTTGTCCATACCACATTTACGCAACACCTCCTTAACCATCACACGATCTCTCCACAATTGCCAAGAGAACACTTCTATCTTCAAGGGACATAAATCTTTCCAAAAAATGGGGGGACCGACATTGTGTAGTCATGATTATTTTCCAAAGCTCTCCGAAAGGATCCCACTAAAAACAGCCCTTTAGAGTTATAGTTCCAAGCTATAGCATCCGAAGCCATAAAGCTCATAGGAAAACAATTCAAAAAAGTTAGGAAAAGGTTCCATTGGTCTTTTTCCCAATGAAAGAGAGGTCTTTTAGTCGGAATTGACCAAACTCATTTATGATTTGGCAACCAAAAATCATAGTGTTGAGCTGTCCCATGTTTATCAATAGCCAACGCAAAGCATCTAGCAAATGCCTCCTTAAGAAGTCTTCCCTCCACTATAATGTTAGACCAAAGTTTAGCTCTATCACCTCTACCAACCACTGTCATAAAACCCCCCTCAATCACCGTAGCTGAAACTGAACCAGCTTTAAAAAGGCTGTGAACCGAAATTACAAAGAAGGAGGTTGGATTGCCCGGTTGCCAATTCCAAAACAGCGAGGCATTTGGAACCCTATATTTAGAACAAATAATCCTCCTCCATAGCAACTTATCATCCCTCCCAAACCTCCAAATCCATTTTGCCAATAAAGCTTTGTTTTTATCTAAAATTATATATATATATATGGTAAAAACTTGTTCCTTTAATTTCTCTCGAACAAGCAAGCAGTTTCATCCAAACTCACATAAACTCATACCAAGGCTGGACACTCACATTTTGATTCTGAATTTTTTTTATTTTATTATTATTTTTATTTTTTATTTTTGTTGAAAAGAATTCTGAAATGTTTTATTACTCTTAAATTACATAGAACCTGACGCAATCTATATTTACATGCATCCCATTCAATCAGACTCTAACTTGCTCATATTACACCTCCCGTCTTTACTCTAACTTGTTTTGCACCGATTTCATAATGACTTGTACAAATTGTATCAAAGGCATACTTATTTTTTTTCGTTAATGTATATATTTTATTTTTCACTAAACATTTTATATAAGAGGCTTCATTAATTATCACATTAAGATATGATAATAACCATCCATAATGAAGCAAGAACACTGAAACTTCAAAACATCCTACTTATTATATATCGGAAGTTGGAGGATTGTTAATAGCACCACCCTAAAATTATTGGAGATTGATAAATTTAAAATCCCCAATAAATTTTAATGCTAAATCAGTAATTTCCATAAGAAATATAAGAAATATATATATATATTGACAAAAGGAAATATTATAAAGCGAAAAGAAAGTATTACAAATGATTAGGGCGGTCACCCAAAACCACAGGAGCAACACAATCCGGAAACTCCTCCATCCGAAAAGCATCGCTATCGAGAGAAAGACTAAACTTAGCTAGGCAATGAGTAACCTTATTAGCTAATCTAGACGCAAACAAAATCTTGCAAGAAGGGAAACATAGTAGGACCTAAATAATATCATGAATAACTAAGCCAATGTCAGATAGGGGAGGACAGCCCGAGTTGATTAAATTAACCACCACTTGAGCGTCAGATTCAATGATATGAGGGGTAAGACCCGAATCGCGGGCAAAGACCAAACCTCTGTAGATAGCTAAAGCTTCCGCAATATCAGAAGGGAAACCCCTAGAGACGGGTTGGGCACTAGAGGCTAGGACCTCTCCATCTGAGTTCCTAATGATGATGCCAATACCAATTTTACCATTCTTGAGATCAACAGCAGCATCAGTGTTCACCTTTATTTCATCATAATTCGGGGGGCGCCAAGACAGGGCAGGACCTCTAAGAAAACCAAAAGAAGAAGACCCACCCATGTTAGCTTGCCTAAAGTCAGCCAAGAACGATTCGGCCCAAGGAATGATATCTTTATCAGGCAAAAAAGTTGAGTTATGCACATAACAATTCCGCCTGAACCAAAATCTCCAAAGCAGAAGGCATAACAGCTCCAAATCAGATTGACCAAGCTTATTTCTACAGAGGTTCATAAAATCAATGAAATCAACACCATCACTGACCTTTATCCAGTGCATAAAGGGACAACCAGAATGAAGAGACTTCAAGGCAGGGCAGCACCAAAGAGAATACAAGGTAGACTCAAGCTGCCTCCCACAGATCGGACAAAGACAATCAATGGGAATGCTGCGCTTGGAAAGGTTGAAAAAAGTGGGAATCCAATTATGGCTAGCTCTCCAAAGAAACAATTTAACTTTATTAGGAATGCTAATTTTCTAGAGGAACTTCCATCAAGATTCAGAAAGGGAAAGACCAAAGGAGCTCGGATTAAGCAGTAAGGAGAAGCCTAAGTGTTAGCCATTTTTGACTGAATAAGAGCCCCACTTTTCAAAGCTCCAAAAGAGTGAATCAACGGCAATACTCGGAGAACAAGGGATAGTAAGAATCACAGATGAATCCTCTGGGCAGAAGTTATCTCGAACGAGACTCACATTCCACTCACCAGACTGAAGTTTCACCATATCAACCGATGCATGGGCACCCAAAGTAGCAGGCGAAACAACCTTGAAGGAAGAAGGTTTTGGAATCTAGCGATCTTTGTAAATTCTAACCGAAGATCCATTGTTAATCCTCCAACGGGCGCCCGCTTCAATAATTTCTCTCCCCCACAAAATGCTCTTCTAGAGGTAAGAGATTGAATTACCACAAGAAGCATTAAGGATAGTAGAATCGGGAAAGTACCTGTGTTTGAGAACCTTGCTAGCAAGTGTATTGGGATGGCGAAGAAGTCTCCAAACCTGCTTAGCTAAGAGAGCTTGATTGAAAATGTTTAAGTTGCGGAAACCTAAACCGCCACCATCTTTACTATAACAAAGCTTATGCTAAGAGCCCCAATGCAAATTCCTTTTATCCCGCCCAGAACCCCACCAAAATCTTGCACTTAACCTATGAAGATCATTGACTAAACTCCGAGGCAACCTGAACAAAGACATGGAATAGGTAGGGATACTTTGGATCACGGCTTTCAGCAAAACTTCTTTACCACCAGAAGAGAATAATTTGTTCTGCCACCCTCTAAGCCTATACCAAATTATGTCTTTGATATTAGAAAATAGTTGCTTCTTCTTTTTACCAGCAAAACTAGGGAGATCGAGATAGTATTCATGACAATCAATAAGCTGAACACCAAGGACACCCGCAAGACTAAAAGCACGATCACCAGAAACCTTCCTACTAACATATAAAGCAGATTTTTGGAAATTCATAACTTGACCCGAAGCTGTAGCAAAAATATCCAAAATCCGCTTGATGGCCCTACAATCACGATCAGAGGCACTTGTAAAAATAAGGCTATCATTAGCACAAAAAAAAAGGTGGGTGATTTTTGGACCTTTCTTACTACACCTGAAACCCGCAATATCACCATGTTGATCTACGTTGTGAGACAAACGTGAGAGACCCTCAGCACAAATCAAGAACAAATAAGAGGAGGAGGGTTACCTTGATGTAAACCTCGAGAAGGCTGTAGATTAACCCTAATATCACCGTTTATAATAAATGAATAGGAAACCGATTTAACACAGTTCATAACACGATCGATCCAAGCATCCTAGAAACCTAGCTTCTTCAACATACCCTCAATAAAGGACCACTCCACTCTGTCATACACTTTTGACATGTCCAATTTCAAAGCTAAAGCTCCCTTTTTACCCTTCATGCGACCTTTCAAAGCGTGCATACACTTGAAACCCACAATGGCATTATCAGAGATCAAATGGCCTAGGATAAAAGCACTCTATGTCTCGGACACGACCTCACCGAAGCGATTGGCTAGAGCCTTAACCACTACCTTATACACCACGTTACACAAACTTATAGGCTAAAAATTTGTCATCTTAGCAGGCCTTTTGACCTTTGGAATAAGCGTTATCAAAGTATTATTAATCACATCGAGACTATAGCCATTATTCATAACACCCAAACAAGCCAAAGTCACTTGGCTCCCCACAATTGGCCAAAACTTCAGAAAAAATAAAGCGGGGAGCCCATCCGATCTAGGGGCCTTAGTCGGAGCCATATTGAAAAGCGCCTTCTTAACCTCGTCATTTGAAAAATTGGTATCAAGAAAAACTCTACTACTGGCCGAGAGGCAAGAGGGGACACAATCTAACACCCGGTTCAAATCACTGTTAGAAGGAGTACTAGACTGATAAATACTGCTAAAATACTTCTCAACAATCTTAAAAACCTCATATTTACCATCTCTCCATATATTATCACTATCGAACAGTCCATGAATGACGTTACGAGATTTGCGTTAAGAGGCTTTCCAATGAAAGTACCTTGAATTCTTGTCACCACACTTAAGCCAAGTATCTCGAGACCGTTGCTTCTAGTAGACCTCTGCCCGATCTAATAATAAGTCCAGCTCCTTTTCAATTTTACGAATACCAAACCAAGAACCTGGAGTGACATTGTAAGTGGCCCGACGCAGCTCTCTTTGTTTCAGCTTGATAGCCATGCGAAGCTCATTCCTATTTCTCAAATTCCACTGATCCAACTGAATCGAACAGCTTTTAATACCAGCTGCGAGATCACTCATTGTATGAGAGCAACTGATAGTATCAATGGCCGATGAAACAATATTGGCGCACTCCTCTCTACCTGCCCAACATTCTTCAAAGTGGAACCAACGACTTTGAACTACATTATTCACATCCCAACAAGCCATTCGAATATCAATTAAAATGGGACTGTGATCTGACCTCCAAAACTGAGGCAAATCTGAACAAATCATGCTAGCAGAAATCGCAAACACATCTGTCAAGGCGTTCTTGGACCATCGATAAACCCTCACATTTGTTAGACTAAGTGAAAGGAGGACCTTCATAACCAAGGTCCTAAAGACCACAATCATCAAGAGCCAAACGAAACCCATCAATCTGTGAAAAAGACCTCTCATTACCGCCCATTTTCTCTGTCTCAACAATAATCTCATTGAAATCCCCCGCACATGCCTACGGAAGACTCGATATACTCTGAAGGCGATGTAAAAGATTCCACCCGTGATGCCGTTGTGAAACATCCGGGTGTCCATAGAAACCAGTAAATCTCCATTGAATATTGTTATGTGAAGTGATCTGAACATCAACTTGAAACTGAGAATAGGATAAAAGACTAACATCAACCAAGTTGGACCACATAAGGCAAATACCTTCACTCCTTCCAACACTATCAACTACAAACTTTTCGCTATAACCTAATTTTATTCGAAGATTCTCCATACCTCAATATGCTTAGTCCTCTCATGCAAAACAGAATCAGAAGCTAGCATGATAGCCGACTTGTTGTCATAGTAAAAAGTCAAAGGCAAACAAACAGGAAAGCCAAGATCCCTGAGGATGGATTGGAGCCATATGATCTCACATGTTCCCTGGGCCATAGCTCTATGCTCGGCCTCTGGTGAAGATCGGGAAATCACAAACTGTTTCTTACTTTTCTAAGAGAGATGGTTCCCATAAAAAGAGCATAATCCAGAGGTAGATCCCCTATCAGTCTTAGATCCAGCATAGTCAGCATTAGTAAAACACGAGATATCAAGAGTATTGTTCGAGTCATAAAACAGACCAAGACCTGGACAAGACTTTAAGTATCTTAGAATGTGATATACTGCATCCATATGGGAGGTACGAGGAGCATGCATAAACTGACTCACCAAGCTGACAACGAAGGCCAAATCAGGTCTAGTATTGGTTAGGTAGATAAGTCTCCCAACCAACCTCTGATAAACAAATGGATCGGGCAAAAGATCACCAGACTCAACTGACAACTTCATATTCTGATCCATCAGAGCGGTAGCAGACCTACACCCTGTCATCCCAGTATCACTCAAAAGGTCTAAAGTATATTTTCGTTGGGAGAGGGAAATACCAAATCTAGAACGGGCAACCTCTATCCCTAAAAAATACTTCAAACCTCCCAAATCTTTGATGTCGAAAACAAAGCTGAGATCTTTCTTTACTTGGGCAATCCCTAAATTATCATCACCAGTCAAAATAATATCGTCAACGTAGACAAATAAAAGCACACACTGCCCTTTGGAATTATGCCTAACAAAGCAAGTATGATCAAAATGACATCTTAGAAATCCCAAACCAAGGACAACATCACTAAATCGAGCAAACCAAGCTCTATGAGACTATTTCAAACCATACAATGACTTCCTCAGACAACAAACCTTTCCTGCATACTCCCCCTGAGCCCAAAAACCCGGAGGAGGATCCATATAATTAACTTCATCCAAGTCACCATTCAAAAAGACATTCTTGACATCCATCTAATGCAAGGGCCAAGAATGTGAAGCAGCGAGAGAGATAAGAAGCCGAATAGTAGTAAGCTTAGCAACAGAAGCAACAGTGGAAGTGAAATCCTTCCCATGAACCTGAGTAAAACCTTAGCGACAAGGCGGGCTTTATATCGGTTGACAGTCTTATCAGCATTATGTTTGACATTAAACACCCATCGATACCTCAATGTTTTCTTCCCTTTAGAGAGATCAACCAAATCCTAAGTATGATTAGTTTGTGTTAACCGCCAAAATTGGTGAAGGACCAAGGAAGAATTTTCTACCTCAACACAAGGAAAACATAGGAGTACAGACACCATCCAGCTACCCCGACATGGGCGGACTCTGACTGGTCTGAGTACACACCCTCTCCAGCGGGGTCCGACCCAGCCTTTCCCCAGTCTCATCAGGACCCCGCCAGAATCTTGATTCATAAGTGACATCCCCAACCGGAGTACTCGTTAGAACCTTCAGCGGGGTCCAACCCCATTGTATCCGGGCTTCTTATAGACCCCACAGCAAGACTCTTATGCCAGAATAAAAAGCTCCACGTTAAAACACCACCGTTCAAATAAAGCAAATGAGATATACTTCTTGCCTGAGAGTCCTATTTTGAGCAAGTCAGCACATCTAGAATCCTCCTAGGAAGGAAAGATTTACCCATGATATTGACTCCTCCTAGGAAGGAAAGACTAGATTCTATGCATAAAAACTCCGAGATTATCTCCTAAAAAGAAGACGGCCCTGCGTTAGCCAAACCCTAGACCGAAATTTAAGGAGTGCATGGCAAGCAACAGAAGATATATAGCTACTTACTCATCATGAAAAAAGGGGTCATCAAAAAAAAAAACCCTACATTCTACTTATCGACAGGCACAGATTCACCATCACCACCATCTCCATTATTTATCAAATCTCCATACATTATTGCAACCCCAAAAATACATAGTTCATGTATCTGTAATGCAAATGGATGATCAATAAAAGCTTATATTTGTTTGGTGTCTTGTATTCCATATCGTACTTGCATTGATAGGGACATAGTCGGTATCAAACTACGTGATATCCCTCCGACCAGGATCAATCTCGATCTTGGTCCATTTAGAGTTGTTATTTGGAATTCCATCCCATTAACGATTTTCAGATAACAGTTTGTAATACCCCCATCTCATCCTGCATAGTGGTGATCCATTGAGAACTCAACAACGCCTCTCCAACAGACCTTGGAACCGAATTAGAATCAAGTAGCCCAAGAAACCCCTGAAACGAACTAGACACAGCACTATACGAAATATGATTTTCAATAGGATGGTTAGTACTACAAGATAAATTAAGGCGATCAGGGGGTGACGGTCCCGAATATGGTATTGCCAAAGAGAGGATATAGTGGATGAGGGAGATAAAGTAAGGAGAGTACCTTTATTCGGAGAAGATTCAGGCAAAGGGAGCCGAGGGCGACGACTATACTAAAGAACAGGAGTACCTGCAATAGGGGGCAAAGAGGTAGGACCTCTAACAGTAGGAGCAACAACATCAGAAGGAACAATAGGAATGGGGCAAAAGACAGTCTCATTAGGAAACGGGTCAACCCTACTTGTATCATGTCCAATAAAGAAAGGAGTATCCTCCCAAAATGTTACATTAAGAGAGTGAAACATACGTCTAGAGGAAGGGTCATAACACCAATACCCCTTAGACTGGGAGGAATATCCCATAAAGGCACATCAAATAGCTTTATCATCTAACTTAGTTCGAGAAGGACCCCTATCTTGAACAAAACAAACGCACCTAAAACCCCAAGGAGGAATGGGGAAACAAGGGTTTATCGGGCTAAAGAACCCCAAGAGGGCATTCTCCCCCTAAAACCCTATTAGGAACATGATTAATCAAATAGGTTGATGTAAGAATAGCCATATGCCAAAAAGACTTGGGAACTAACATACCACTAAGAAGGAATCGGGCAACACCCATATGGTGACGATTCTTGCACTCAGCGACCCCATTTTGTTCAGAAGTATAAAGACAAGTAAACTGCTGGAGGATCCCTAATTTGGACAAGTGAGACATAAGATCCTTTGTAATATAACCCCTCCCCACATTATCAATCCTAAGGCCGCGAACAATAGTAGCAAATTAGGTTTTAATCATAGTAAGAAATTGACAAAGAGTATCAAACACATCAGATTTCTTTTTAAGCAAATAAACTCAAGTGCATCTAGAAAAATCATCAATAAAGGTAACATAATATCTATTGCAAGACATATCAGTAACAGAGGATAGTCCTCAAACATCATAATGAATCAAATCAAACATAGCTGGAGATCGACGCATATGAGAAATATAAGGCTTACGACAATGTTTTGAAAGTTCACAGACTTGACAACGAAAATTCAATTGTTTACAAGCTAAAGAGAAAGTAGGAAATATCCGACAAAAATACTGAAAATTTACATGACCTAAGCAGGCATGCCACAAGTGAAAGTCTTTAAATGAAATAGAGACAGGAAAATCAAAAATAGTTGTGGTAGCGGCCTGTAAAGTGGGTGGAGGTGGAGGTGGAGGAGAATGACACGAATCCCCGAAATAATATAGACCCTCGTGCTCATATCCCTTGCCAAAAATCCTCTTTGAAGTCCGGTCCTACAAAAAACTGTGATCAGGCAAGAAGATAACAGCGCAATCGAAGGATTTAGCAATACAACTGACTAATAGAAGGTTAAAAACAATTTTGGGAACATGAAGAACAGAGGAAAGGGTTGAAACATATTTAGGTGTGTTCAATATTAATCTAAAGGGGAGGTGAATAGATTATATCAGATTTTACCCAATTTTCGTTATTAGTCAATTTTTCGAAAATACCCCTATCTAGTCAATTCAATATATCAAGTGTAATAAGTGCGGAAATATAAAAAACACTTGATATTTATGTGGAAACCCTAATCCTGGGAAAAACCACGAGCTGCCACACTCGAACCTTGAATCCACTAATGGTAAAGGTGATTACAGCCTAATCCCGGTATATAAATCACCACCACTATCTAATCCAAATATAAGTGAACCTAGTCCAGTTGCTTGTGATCAAAACAACCTAATCCCTAAAGTTACACAAGACTTACTTCTCAATGAAGAGATAATCAACCTACGTGACTATGGAAGATATCCAAAAATGCAATTTAATGCTAGGTTACACTAAATGCTTATCTAAGATAAAAGATGACAATAATCACAATCCTAGATATCAATTTTTGCTATATAACATGTCGTAAAGCTTAGCTAAACATAGATTATGCAAACCTAGATAGCTATCATAATACAACACTCAATCAAATCAGCACAACAATCTATATCTTGTATTATATAATGTAATCTAAAAACATTCAAGTAATTAAAGAGATGCATTGATAAATAAAACACTAAAATTAGATTAAATTAGTGAAGAACATACCAAGAGATGTGTGTTGAGCAAGACCCACGCAACCAAGCATCCTACATATGCTAGAAGATGCTAGATGATGTTTTGATGCATATGAAAATAGTTTTGAGTGTTTAAAAACGAGTTCTTGATTGATTTTCTCTCAAGTGTCTCTCTTTTGATCTTTAGGGTTCTATAAGTGAAAGAACTGAATTCAGAGAATGAGAAAGTGGTATATTTATAGACATCAAGAACAGGGCATGTGAAAATACTAGTTTTCCCTTGAACCACATGATCGGTGGTTTCATTCGACAGCCACTGACCTCCGATTAAACCGCCAAATTGAATTCTGAGAGAACAGGGGATCAACAGTGATTTCATTCGACGGTTTCGTAACCGCCAATCAAGCTCCCGATTTGGACCCGATATTAAAAAAATCAACCAGGTATGAACGGTGGTTTCGAACGGTGGTCGTGGTCGCCAATCATAACCGGTGAATTGCTCTAAAACCTTTTGGACTCAAACGGTAGTTTCATTCGGTGGTCATGGTCGCCGATCAAACTGCTGATTCACCAAATATGGTGAAACCATAGGAGAAGCCAAGGGCATTCTCCGAAGGCGATATTCTCAGAAGGTGATCCTCGCACTGAACCAAGCACACATTCATGCATGTGCGGATGTTTCTGAACAATATCGAGAAAAGAATTACAAGACACATAAACACACAATAATATACAACAATAAGGTGCAAGTGTGAAATGTGACATGTGAAGAGAATGCACACATTTTCAAATATGCTAAGTGTGTGTGTGCAACTAAATCTCTTCAAAGAAAACTAAGCACTAGAGATATACCTTTGGAGTGCTTATCACATTAAGGTCTTGAAAGGGTCTTTGAGCTTGATCCTCAATCACCTAAACTACCTTTACAATTTAAACCCTAAAATGTGGTTTGTTCATGAAATAAGTCAATCAATAAATGAGGACCTTACAAGGGTAATATCAAATGAAAGTCTGACATCCCTTTTACTACTAATAGCAGTGATAGAGCCATCAGCTACTCAGACAAACGCATTTGTAGGAACTAAAGGTGATGAAAACAAGGACAGCTCACCCGTCATGCGATCGTTCGCACCGGAGTCTAGAATCCATGAAGGAGACCCAAAGTGAACATGAAAAATAGTGGTAGTACCTGATAGTAAAGTAGTAGTAAAGGCAGGAAAGGATATAAGAGGCGTAGGAGTGGACCTCTATGACATCAATAAGGTCATCTGAGCCTGGCGGTCTGCCATCTGATTAGTAATAGACGAATACTGAGGCCTGGATATATCAGCAACACTTGTAACTATAGTAGGAGGCAGGCCTGTCCTGCTATTAGGTTGTGCCCTCCGAAACTACTCTCTCATCTTTGGATAAAGCTTCCAGCAAGTGTCCTTGAGATGACTAGTGGTCCCACAATAATGACAATACTTCTTCCCATTAGAAAGTCGAGGGATCAATGACCTAGAAGAAGTAGCAAGAGCCATCTGATCATAATTACCTCCAGAGGCAAGTAAGGGGATCGGGGTGGAAATGAGACGTCTCCACTCATCCCCGTCAACAATGGCAAATGTATCAGTTAAAGACGGCATTAGAGAGGAATTGAGTATCTGGGTGCATAGATGCTTAAACTTAGGCTTAAGCCCCATAAGGAAAAAGTATGTATGAAGGGCAGTCTAGCCTTTTTACAGCCACTGATGCCGTGTCTCCATCCTCACTAACCGATTCATATTGAGTCATCTCATCCCAATGCGTCTGCAAATATCCAAAAAATTGTCAAACACTCATACTAAGGCTCGTCTGAGTAGCATGAGAGACCTCCTGATACAACTCAAAAAGACGTGCCTCATTCCTTGAATGGGCATACATTGACTTTAAAGCAGTCCATAGACTCTCAACAGTCTCATGGTAAATAAGCATGTTGAATATTTGGGGTTCTATAGACCCAAACATCCATCCAAGAATCTGATAATTATCGATATTCCATTGATCAACCTTAGAGTCACCCATAGCTGGGCGAGGTGAAGTACCCAAGAGCCAGGAGACCTTACCCCGACCACCAATAAACAACTTCAAGGCCCAAGACCATGAAGCAAAGTTCCGTCCATTCAATAGGACACTCGTAACTCTCCCACCGACCTGAAAGTAGTAACACTATCTGACCAAACGGTAATATCCGAAGATTCAGCCATCAAGAATCCAACAAGAGAAAGTCACCAATGTGACAGTACTAAATAACCAGAAAAAGCAGTGGTCGCTAGCTTTCTAATTGTAAACAAAAAGTAGCACACACGAAATTGCACCTAAAGAGCCTAGGAATCAAAAACAATTCATCCACAGTCACCAAACCCCTTGCATTCAAAGAAAATCTGTGGAACTTCCTATTGACACCACTGTGTCCAAGTAACAAATCACCTAGGATTGGAATAGCAACAACTCAAGCAATGAAACATTGTTAAGCTATATATTTAAAAATAAAAAATAAAAAGCTAGAAAGAACATTAGGTTTACTTGACTAGAAGAAGAAGGCGGCACTGAAAAACGGTACCAAGACCACGGTTGCTGGAAAAGTGACCTAAGCCAGGTCGCCGATCACTCGGAGGCGCAATGGACGCCGATGAAACAGCATAAGTGGGTAGTAGAAGTGGTCGCCGGAGTGGTAGCAAGAGTTAGGGATTTTTTGTTTCTTTCGCTCTGATACCAAGAAGATTTGGGGAAAAAATATATTTGTTGTATATAATAATTACTCCTCAACAAGAGACACATATACAAAGAAGAAAAGACAATAATACCCCTAACTAATAAACTAACACTATAGAATATACAATGTACAATATACAATATACAATATACAATCCAACAGAAACTTCGTCGTATGAAAAATGTAAGGATAAATAAAAAATTAACGTATCTAAATTTAACTAGGAACTAAATATTCCACATCATTATATTTGTTGCCCAAATGATACCACATCGTCATATATTGATTATGAGATAATGTATGATGATGTGGTAGTAAAAAATTAGTTTGTCATATCATTTGGGTAAATGTTTAGACAGTAAAATAATTTTTGGATAGGATAATTAAGATCACTGTTAAAATAATTCTGAGATAAACACTGTATTACCAGGACAGGTGAGATTCGTATGAAAGAAGACCAAATCCACGTTTCAAAAATGTGTAGACGCGCGTAAGCAGATGAAGAAAAAAACTTAATTAATTTTGACAATTATCCGTAGTAGTTAAAGACCACGTTCAATATCTTCTTCGTGCAGGGGAAAAACAAAGACTAGTTCAATGAATTCCCATCTATAAATAGACTTGCTTTGCCTTGCAACATTTCTCACCCCTCGCCAAGGCAACAATACTTGCATAAGCACAATGAAAGGTGTTCAGTTTCTTGTAGCTTTTGTTGTCTTGGCTTTAGCATCCTCATTGGCCTCTGCCTCTGACCCCAGCCCTCTTCAGGACTTCTGTGTAGCCATTGAAGACTACAAGAATGGTGGTATGTTCACTTTCTCTAACTATATTTATGTATCCTTTTAAGCTTCTGATTATATAAGTTATACTTTTTGATAGTACCTGATGCCTATTTTTACATCCATCCTATTTTGTAAACGTATAAAGTTTATTTTTCATTGAACGTAAAGAGCTCACTGAAATCGAAAATAACGTACCATTTGTTGAATTGAAATTAAAGTTGGTAGATTTACATTACATACGAAAATAACTAATATTTACTTCTTCCTTGCAGTGTTTGTGAACGGGAAGTTCTGCAAGGACCCAAAACTTGCCACACCAAATGACTTCTTCTTTTCAGGGCTTGACATCCCTAGAAACACATCGAATCCAGTTGGATCTACTGTGACTCCTGTAAATGTGAACCAAATTGCAGGACTCAACACTCTCGGTGTATCCTTAGTCCGCATTGACTATGCGCCATACGGCCAGAACGCGCCCCACACTCATCCTCGGGCCAGCGAGATCCTATTTGTCCAAGAAGGCACTCTCTACGTTGGTTTTGTGACATCCAACCCTGACAACAAACTCTTCACCAAAGTCCTAAACAAGGGAGATGTGTTTGTGTTCCCAATTGGGCTCATTCACTTCCAATTCAATATTGGAAAAACCAATGCAGTTGCCTTTGCTGCTTTGAGCAGCCAAAACCCTGGTGTCATCACCATCGCCAACGCCGTTTTTGGGTCTGATCCGGCCATCAATCCTGATTTTCTGGCTAGAGCATTCCAGTTGGACCGGGATGTGGTGAAATCTCTTCAGGAAAAGTTCTGGTGGGACAGCAATTAGAGAAATAATTATTAATGTGTGAAATGTTTCTCGTTTGAATTATAATGTTTCAGATCTTCTATAGTTCCGATTAAATTATAAATTTATATTGTAATAAAGAGGGTTGTGTAACCTCAGTCAAAATATATATGCATTTATAATCTTTTATGATATTGTGGTTAATTTGTTGTCTGATTATTTTGTCTCTTCTTTTACTCTCTCCGTCACTGCTAACATACAATATTTCCATGAAATCAGCTTGTTGGCCACCATATATAATATAGGCAGATAATGAAAGCGCCCATTTGGAAATTTTGATGCCAATATCATTCAATCTTAAGTTGCACTATAACTTCTTAAACAACTAAAGCTACTTCAAAAAACAAAATTGTAATTTTGTTGAATATTTTAATATTAAATATTTTCCAAAATGATTTGTAGCAATCATATTGATCATAAGATTATATATCCACAATATTTTTTGTATTACGGTCCATGGCAGACCCATAAATTTTGACCAAGTAGGGCATTTGAATATATATATATATATATAAATAAAGAAACAAATGCTGAAAAATTAAAAATACAAGTAAAATGAGTTTTTTTAGATAAAATAAAATAAATAGAACATTTACTCAGATGAATTAAATAATCTTACATTTAAAAAGAAATGAAAACAAGAAAAAAATGTTAAAAAATAAATAAGAAGAAAAAAAATAAGAAGAAGAAAAACAACATAAATAATAAAAAACAAATAGAATAAATTACAATCTAATTTTAGAATAAGAAATTTTTTTTCTTTTTTTACATTTATAATGAATTCAATTTAAATTTATAAAAAAATAATTTATTAATAAATATTACTAGACATGTTTTTAAAAATTTTATTCTTTAAATTATTGGTAAATTATTGATTTATTGAAAACTATAAAATAAAGAAAAATTCTAAGGATAAAAGAAAATGAATCATAATAATAGATTGAATATTTTAATCCAATAAAGTAAAATTTGAGATTTTATAGTTTATTGATCGGACGTATTAGGTATGTCAAATTAAAACTTTTAGAAATAATAAAAATTCAAAATAATAATAGATAATTTAATATAAAATAAGAAAATGAATTGTTTTGTTTAGAAGAAATTACAAGATAAAATTGAATTAAAAAAATACATTTGCATGAGATGGAACTTGAGCTAACTACTTCAAGTGTAGAGAGAAGATCTGCTACCAGCTGTGCTAGAGGAAATAAGATGTAACTATTGTTAATGAATATGAATATATAAAGTATATACAAAATCAATTTTTCTAAAAAAAAAAATTGAGTTAGGGCATGGGCCCTACTTGGTCTCCACGAGGGTTCACCCCTGATTACGGTTAGTGATAATAAATAGGATAATTATTAAATAAGTCTCAAACCTTTTTTTTTTTATTCCAAATAGTTTATAACTTTTCTATTATTTTTTGCCAATATCTAAAATATGAAAAATATCGGAATATATAATCTCATAATCAATACTTGGAATTTAATTAAAAATGACTCCAATAAATATTTGGTACGGCTTAATTCTAACATTTATAATAATAATAATTTAATTTTAAAAAAATTAAGAAATAGAAAAAAATTTCCATTAAACTAACATCCCTTAGCTAGAGGGACTTAATTGGTAATTGTTCATTTGTTAAATATATCCTTAAATATTCTTATATTTAGAGGATATCGACAATATTTCTATTATTTTCACAAATATTTCTATAAATTTGTGCCCGATATTTTACTTAAACAAACTTTTTTTTTAATATGCATGCTGCAGTGTAGCAACTGGAATCACCTTATTAGGCTGAATAAGCGTTTTTCACCCAAGCAATATTAAGTGGTCCAAACAAACATTTACTTTGTTGGGTAAGAAGAACAGAATATTGAATCAAAACCATATATTTTCTGTTAAATATTTCATCGATACTGTAAAAAAAAAAAAATTAAAATCATAAATTATCAATATTAATTAGATTTCCGCTGATCATGATTGAAAATTGCTATTTGTTCTAATAGATAGTAACGTTCACAATTGGTGAAGCGATCAATTCAATACATTTACATGTGACGTGAAGTTTCTTCTTGTTGATTGATATTAATTTATGATTAATTATATATGTTTGTTACCTGTTGCTTTTGTAATAACTAATAAGTGGAAATGGGAATAGCAGAATCATTCTTTGTGAAGCTTTATGTTTATTCTTTCTATTATTATATGGACAAATATTGAATACTTCCAATCTATTGACTACCTTGAAGTCATCTCTCTCTCTCTCTCACTATATATAGTTTCTCACTTGCAAATTAAACCTTGATATAAGGCTATATACAAATCTATTTGTTAACCTTTGAATCAAAATCCATGAGATGTTATAAGTGGTGGGCTAGAAGAGAAAACACATAACAATCCTTGGATTTTGATCCAAAAACTGACGAATAAGTTTGTAGATGAAAGCTCTATCTATATATATATACCCGGCCGGCCACTATCTAGATATTTTTGCTCCGGTCAATTTGAAATATTGAATTGACCTTGAGACCACTTCCATGTCAAAAAAATATTTTTCTATGTATATACGGAATATATGTTTGTGGGTGTTGAAGAATGGTTCATTATGGGAATAGATCATATAAAATATTTAACAAAGTTGAGACCTGGCAAGCTTTTCATATCTGCTAGCAAAGACCGGTTCAATCAACTCCATCTATAAATAAGCTTGTTTTCCATGAAAGATTTCTCACTCCTCATCAAAGCAATAATAACACAGTTGAAATAATCACAACCATGAAAGGTGTTCACTTTCTTGTAGCTTCTGTCTTCTTGGCTCTGGCTTCCTCCTTGGCCTCCGCCTCCGACCCTAGCCCTCTTCAGGATTTTTGTGTTGCCATTAATGACACCAAGAATGGTGGTAAGTTTTTTTTTTTTATGTTTATATAAATCCTACAAATTTATGAATGACATGTTATATATTATTTATGACTGGATAATTTTATATATATAATTTTTTTTTTTTTTTTTTTTTTTGTGCAGTGTTTGTGAATGGGAAGTTCTGCAAGGACCCAAAGCTTGCCACACCAAAGGACTTCTTCTTTTCAGGGCTTAACATCCCCCAAAAAACATCGAATCCGGTTGGCTCCACCGTGACTCCTGTAAATGTAGTCCAAATTCTAGGACTCAACACTCTCGGTATATCCTTAGCCCGCATTGACTACGCGCCATATGGCCAGAACCCGCCCCACACCCACCCTCGAGCCAGCGAGATCCTATTTGTCCAGGAAGGCACTCTCTACGTTGGTTTTGTGACATCCAACCCTGACAACAAACTCTTCACCAAAGTCCTACACAAGGGAGATGTGTTTGTGTTCCCAATTGGACTCATTCACTTCCAATTCAATATTGGAAAAACCAATGCAGTTGCCTTTGCTGCTCTGAGCAGCCAGAATCCTG
Organism: Acer campestre; assembly: GCA_954870605.1. Taxonomy (NCBI): domain Eukaryota; kingdom Viridiplantae; phylum Streptophyta; class Magnoliopsida; order Sapindales; family Sapindaceae; genus Acer; species Acer campestre. The sequence goes on along the minus strand of OX940801.1, from coordinate 14,961,720 downwards.
GTGTCATCACCATCGCCAATGCCGTTTTCGGGTCGGATCCCCCCATTAATCCTGATGTTTTGGCTAAAGCCTTCCAGTTGGATCAGAATGTGGTGAAATCTCTTCAAGCCAAGTTCTGGTGGGACAACAATTAGAGAAATAATTATTAACATGTGAAATGTTGCATTAGCAGTTTGTTTGAATTATAATGTTTGAGATCTTCTATAGTTCTGATTAAATTAAAAATTTATAATATAATAAAGAGGGTTGCTTTGTGTAACCTCAGTCAAAATATATATGCATTTCTTTTATGATTTTTTGGTTAATTTTTGGTATTTTATCTCTTTTCTCATCCCTCTCTCCGTCACTGGATATACAATATATATTTCCATAAGATCTAAATTTCAAAATGAGTCAGCTTGTTGACCACCATATATAATATAGGCAGATAATGAAAGCGCCCATTTGGAAATTTTGATGCCAATGAGCCAATCTCATTCGATCTTAAGTTGCACTATAACTTCTTAAAGAACTAGAGCTACATAATATATATATATATAAATTGTAATTTTGTTGAATATATATATATTTTTTTTTTTGAACAGCAGGTTTTATTTATAAAAGAACGAAGAGAGAACACCAAACACGAGTCAAAGCCAACACCCAAAAAACAGCCCCAAGGCAAAAATGCCAAGAGACCAACACCACCCACAACGACAACCCCAAGCAAGAAAAACACACACCCCAAAAGAAACAGAACAGAACAGCGAAGAAACAAAAACAGAGCAAAGGAAGCATAAACACAGCCCCACCTCAAAAACGAAAACTAGAATAACACACTAGGGGTCACCCCACTCAATAGATTCCCCACTAGAGGTCAAACCATTTTTAGCTAAAGGGTCCGCCAAAGTGTTCAAAGCTCTTGGATTGTGAATCATAGAAGTGTTGCCTAGTAAGGCCTGATTAGAGCGGATGTCATAAATCAAATCCAAAAAATTAATGTTATCGAAGCCATTATTGTTCACCCAAGAAACTGTGACCTTGGAATAGCTAACGATAGTAATTTCCTTCCCAAACAAAGAGGCATTAGAAGCACACAGAGAGCATGCTTTTTGAATTGCCAAGACTTCAGCTGAGATTGCATCCTGGAAACCAATATAAGCGGAAAAAAGACACTACACTTTCCCTTTAGAATTCCGCAAAACACCCCCAATCCCCGTAGGACTTGAAACACCTCGTGACAATCCATCCACATTAAATTTCAGAGCTTTGAGAGAGGGAAGAATCCACACTTCAGCTTTGGTACTCTTCAGAGGTTTGACATCAACGCAACAGTCCTTCAGATTTTCTAGACTAAGAGTATCTTGGGCTAAAATTAACATCCACCAAACCAAGGTCTACACACACCCCCAGGCCTTTCAAGCCTTTCTAAAAACAAGGGTAATCACCAGAAAAGCCCAAAGCCACCTTTATAGGCTTGACAGACCCACCATCCTCTATACATTTTTTCCACAACCGGCCCAACCACTTGGTCCATATGAGGCCTATCAGACTCTGAGATGTTAACACCTCTTTTATCCTTTTGTCAACACCACCTTTTACCAAACAAAACCCTAGCTCCCTACTTAACATAGTCACGATCGACCACTAACCTATCCTCTGCACACTGCACACCCAAACAAGTCCCTTCTCAAGTCTAGCCTACTACCTTTATTGATCCTTTCAGACTTCTCGTTCTGACATATGCTTTCTTTGCAGTCCTTGAGCCTAGCAGCCTAAGGTATGCACGAAAAAGAAGCTTCACCAACCCCTTTTGCAAGTCATTTTGAAACCTTTCCTTCTCTGGTAAAGACTCCAAACAGGATTGATCATGGATTTTCCTTAATCCTAGAAAATTTTCTAAATGCCACACATCCATCAGATTCTCATCTTCCACCATCTTCACCTCGAAAAACTTGCTACCCATATTAACCTTCACTTTGAAAGAACATGTTTTGGTTTGAGGAATCAGAACCAGAAGTCTCCCCTTATCCAGACGACTCATATATTCATCAATGCTTCATCGATCAACAAAGGTTCGCCTACCAACCATCCCATTTTCTTAAAAAAAAAATCACTAGTCCAGCAATTCAGCGTAACCCTCCAAACATTAAACCAAGCAGATCTTGATTGAGGGACTAAAGAATCAGACCACTTGACCATGGAAGAGAAACAATCTTCCCAAAAAGATCTGTTAGAAATGAATCCTTCGTTGTGGCTGTAAGGATTCCCATTGTTGATTGGCTTATTTCGTAGACAAACCACATATTGGGGGTTTGAATTGTAAGGGTAGTTAGGTGATTGAAGATCTTGCTCAAAGGCCCTTTTCAAGTCCTCAAGGGAAGAAGCACTCCAAAGGTATCATACTTAGTGTTTCTTACAATGAAGAGAAGTAGATGCACACACACACATCACTTGCATAATTCTCATTCTTGAATGTGTTGTGTATTTATTGTGTGTATGCATTATTGCCTATTTCATCTCTCTTCATGCATGTTTATTTGGTTGCATCTTGCTTAGTATTGCATAGCATGGTTAGATTTTAGGATGCTCCATCAGGCGCATTTTGCGCCCTGTTCTGCGGCCAAGGCCGCAGAAATAAGGCCGCAGAATAAGGATCAGAAATCATACTCTCTGTCCTCTTTTCTGCGCCCTTGGTTTTTGCCTTTAGGGGCCGCAAAACCATCAGGTGCATTTCTGCGCCCTTGTGTTCTGCGGTCAAGGCCGCAGAACAGGGCGCAGAATCGGGCGATCTGTTGCAAATTTTTCAAAACGACGTCATTTCATCTAGGGGTCCTATATAAGTATCATCTTCTTCCTTGCTCGTTTTTAAGAGCTCAAAATCAGACCTTAGAGTGAGAAACTCAAACCCTAGAGAGAGAAAGCTTCAATCTTGCTTCTTTAACTCTCCAAACCCAAAACCCATGTGCATCTAACATGTTTCATGCATCAATCTTCCATGGGTCTTCTTCATTTATGACTTGGTAAGTAGAACAAACTCAACATCTTCATTTATTGTTCTATCTTAGTCAAGACATGTCTTTTATTGCTTAGTTTAGCAAATCTTCACTCTTATTGCATATTTAGTGAAGTTATGACATGATTGGGTTTTGTTTGTGATAGCTTACATGATTAGGATGATTTTCCCTAAATAGCTAACCCTAGAACATTCTTGTACAATTGGTTGATGATTAGGTTGATAGATTAATGTTTATTTATCTAGTCAAGCTTAATTGAATGTTCTTGTGGATTTAATTGACAATTATGTTGTTAGAAATTCTCTACAACTAATTGAGTTCACATGTTTGGACATGTTGACATTGTTTGATAGCTAGGATTGTTTTGTGATTGATAACATCTAGCTAAGCTTTATGATATGTCATTTAGCTTTTGATATCTAGGATTGATTTCATTGATATATCATCATTCTAGGTAAGCATATAGAGTTGCCTTGCTCTTGTTGCATTTTGAGTATTTCATATATTCACTTAGGTTGTTTTCTCTACATTGAGAACTAAGTCTTGTGTTGCTTCCGGGATTAGGTTGCATAAATCACAAGCATTGGGACTAGGTTCACTTATACCGGGAGTAGGTAGGTGTGTGATTACTTCCGGGATTAGGTTGTAATCGTTTTACACATTTAGTGGATTCGAGGTTCAAGTGTGGCTCACTTACATAGCCCGTGGTTTTTCCCGAGAGGGTTTCCACGTAAATATCAAGTGTCTTTTAATTTCCGCACCATATTACACTTGCTATTGTATATTGACTAGTGGAGGGTATTTTCGTAATCTTGACCATTAACGAAAATTTGGTAAAATCGGATAAAATCTATTCACCCCCCCTCTAGATTAATATTGAACACACCATAATTTGTTTCAATTGGTATCAGAGCGGGTTCCTAGATATACATAGGTGATCCTTGCTCATTTTGGTGTGTTTTGCATTTGTGTGATTTTTGTTCATTCATACATTGTGCATTCATTTCATTTCATTCATAAACACAATGAGTGGAAACGGTGGTAGCAACGAGGGGGCTTCTAGCACACGTCCTCCTCTTCTCACCGGATTGAATTACTCCTCATGGAAAGGGAAGATGGAATCCTACATATGTCAACTTCATGACCGAGCATGGATGTCGGTTGAAGATGGATATGATCTTCCCATGATGACTCCTACGGGTGGAGGAGAAGAAGTTTTGAAGCCTAAGGCACAATGGAGTGCACAAGAATTTGAGGCGTCAAAATGGAATAGGAAGGCTATGCATGCCATCCTATGTGCCATGGATGAGAATCAATACAAGTTGATTCAAAACACTAGGGTTGCTAAGGAGGCATGGACAATCCTAGAAGTTGCTCATGAGGGAACCGAAGTTGTGAAGGACTCCAAGCTTCAAGTTCTCCAAACTCAATTTGAGATGCTCAAGATGGAGGAGAATGAGTGCTTCAACGACTTCGAGATCAAGTTGATGGACATAGTCAACCAAAGTCATCAACTTGGTGATCCTTATTCGGATAGGAGGATTAAACAAAAGATTATGAGATCCTTACCGGATAGGTTTGAGTCAAAGGTGACGGCTTTAGAAGAAAATAGTGGATATAAGGATATGAAGCCGAGTGAAGTCATTGGAAGACTTCTAGCCTATGAGTCTAGGAAGGGTCCTAGCACTACTCCTCATAAAAAGCAAAAGGGTATTGCTTTGAAAGCTTCTAAGGATGAAAAGGAGGTGAAGAATGACTCGGATGAAGACATGGCCTTGTTTGTGAAAAGATTCAACAAGGTTATGAAGTTTGGAAAGAAGGGATTTGGTTTTAGAAGCCAAGACAAGAAAAAGGTTCCCTTCAAGAAGTTTGAACCAAGGCAAGAGAGGACCGAAAGGAAAGGGGTCCGTTGCTTTGAGTGTGGCGGGATTGGTCACTTTGCTCCCGAATGTGCTAATCACAAGGAAAAGAAGAAGGGAAAAGTGATGGCCGCCACTTAGAGTGGAAGTAGTGATGACTCCAATGAAGAAGATGATTCTTCGGATGATGAAGACATCATGGCTAACTTCCTAGCTTTTGCCTCTTCTCACAAGAGCAAAAGTGGTAGTGAAAAAGAGGAAGAGAGTCAAAGGGAAAGTGACTCTAGTGAAGATGACTCCGATGCTAACTCCACTAATGGATATGTGGAGAAAGAAGTGTTAGTTGAATATCTTAAGGAGTTTAGGAGCTTAGAGATGAAAACCACTAAGAAGATCAAGATGTTGAGAGAAGAAAATCTTGAGCTTTCATCTCACAATGATCTCCTAAGTGAAGAAGTGGAAAGACTTAAGAAGAGAGAAGATAAGCTAAAAGAGGAGTTAGCTTTATCTAGGAGGAATGAAGAAGGTTTGAAGAGGGAGCTTGTTGAAGCTAAGAAGTCACTTACTAGGATGGACTCTAGCACCAAAAAATTAGATCACATGCTTGGTGTTGGAAAGAGTCCATGTGACAAGAGAGGTCTTGGGTTTGAAGATTGTCAAGAGACCACCTCCTCTAAGAAGACCGTGTTTGTTAAGAGCTTGGGCAACATAGAAGCTTCTCCGGTGCACACTCCTAGGAAGAAAATAGATCTAGGACAAAGCTCAAAAAGTGCACAAGTGAAGGTTGCACCAAGGAGACAACCTCAAGCCAACATTCCTCATCTATTGGCTCAAAAAGGGAAGCAAGATAGACCGGTTCAACAAAGAAGATGGATTGAACCCTCTCAACCACAAAGACATAGGAAGACTTCCATGCAAGCTCAAAGATAAGGTATGATTCCTCAATTCATTCCAATTTGTCACTTTTGTGGTTTTAATGGTCACATAAGACCAAATTGCTTTCGATATATTAAAATGTGTAGAACTAGAAGCATGATTGAGAAGAGAAAGACTAGAGCCAAGATGCATGTTCCTAGGAATGATATGACTAATTTGCATGATCCTAGGACATCTAGAGCCCATGTACCAAAGACCATTAAGAAAGAAAATGTTGTTCTTAAATGGATTAGGAAGAATGAAAATGTTTGCCATGTTGCACAAATTGCCTTGAAGGCAAATTCTTCTAATCTTTGGTATCTTGATAGTGGGTGCTCTAGGCACATGACGGGAAACAAGAGTTTCTTTGAGACTCTTGTTATGGAGGAAGGAGGAAATGTCACTTTTGGTGATGGATCCAAAAAGAAAGTCATAGGGAAAGGAACCATTTCCGTTCCCGGATTGTCCTCTTTATCCAATGCTTTACTTGTTGATGGCTTGAAAGCCAATTTGATTAGCATTTCTCATCTTAGTGATGAAGGATATTCCGTCTTGTTTAGCAAAGAGAATTGCTCTATCTTAAAGCCCGATGGACAAACCTTATTGAAAGGTATGAGATCTAGCGACAATTGCTATTGTCTTGAAGCTAGAATAGTCTCAAACAATGTGTCCAAGGATGAGCAAATTGAGTTGTGGCATGAAAGACTTGGCCACATGAACTTTCGGGATCTACGGACCCTTGGAAAGTTTGAATGTGTGCGTGGCCTCCCTAAGCTTGGGAAGAAAGCCAATGGTATTTGTGGACCCTGTCAACAAGGAAAACAAACTAAAAGCATGCATAAAAAGGGCAAGTATCTCTCCACCAAGGAGCCTCTAGAGCTTCTCCATATGGATCTTATGGGTCCTATGCAAACCGAGAGCTTGGGTGGAAAGAGATACATTTTTGTTTGTGTAGATGATTTCTCTAGGTTCACATGGACATATTTTCTTAGAGAAAAATCCGAAACTTTTGATAAGTTTAAAATGCTTTGTACTAAACTTCAAAATGAAATGAATTCTAACATTAAAAGCATAAAACGGATTAGAAGTGACCATGGGAGGGAATTTGAGAATGCTTCTTTTGAAACCTATTGTGATAGTATAGGTATCTCCCATGAGTTTTCGGCTCCTAGAACACCTCAACAAAATGGAGTTGTTGAGAGGAAAAATAGGGTCCTTCAAGAGATGGCCCGTGTGATGTTGCTTAGCAACAATGTGTCTAGGAATTTATGGGCCGAAGCCATCAACACGGCTTGCTACATAGGAAATAGAGTTTTCCTAAGGCCCGGTACTAGGAATACCTCCTATGAGTTATGGAAAGGCAAGAGGCCAAATGTTAGCTACTTCCACACATTTGGAAGCAAATGCTACATTTTAAATGACCGAGATCAACTTGGCAAATTTGATGCTAAGAGTGATGAAGGTATCTTTATTGGCTATGCCTTGAATAGTAGAGCCTATAGAGTTTTCAATAAGAAAACTCTAAGTGTTATGGAATCATCTAATGTTGTATTTGATGATGAAAGGCTCAAGTGTAGTAATCATGAGGAGGAGGTTATTCTTAGTGATGATTCTCCTTTGGAGAAGGTTGTTGTGACTCCTAATGTGGGGACATCCAATGTTGTTGAAAATGACACACAACCTATTGATAGAGTTCCTAACTTGGACTCTAATGAACCCGCTCCATGGGTTAGAAGACTCCATAACAAAGAGGATGTTATTGGAGATGTGAATGAGGGTGTTAGGACTAGAAGGCAAATAGCTAATCGTATTAGCTTCACATGCTACACCTCTCAAATAGAACCCAAAAAGATTGATGAAGCTCTAAATGATGAGTTTTGGGTTCTTGCCATGCAAGAAGAGCTTAACCAATTCGAAAGGAATGAGGTTTGGACTCTAGTTCCTAGGCCTAAGACCACTAATGTCATAGGCACAAAATGGATATATAGGAACAAATCCGATGAGGATGGCAACGTAGTGCGTAACAAGGCAAGACTTGTTGCACAAGGGTACTCTCAAATTGAGGGTATCGACTTTGAGGAGACTTTTGCTCCCGTTGCTCGCCTAGAGTCCATTAGGCTTCTCTTGTCCATCTCTTGTGTGCACAAGTTCAAATTGCACCAAATGGATGTTAAGAGTGCCTTCCTCAATGGCTTCTTGCAAGAGGAAGTGTTTGTTGAGCAACCCAAGGGGTTTGTGGATGCACACCACCCCAACCATGTCTATCGCCTCAAGAAGGCTCTTTATGGGTTGAAACAAGCACCGAGGGCTTGGTATGAGCGCCTCACTCAATTTCTTGTCAACAATGACTACACAAGAGGTAGTGTTGACAAGACTCTATTCATCAAGAAAGACAATGATGAGCTTTTTATAGCTCAAATATATGTTGATGATATAGTGTTTGGATCCACCAACAACACCAAAGTCCAACAATTTGTTGATGTTATGTCTCATGAATTTGAGATGAGCCTTGTTGGTGAGCTTAGTTACTTCCTAGGTTTGCAAATTAGGCAATTAAGTGATGGGATCTTCATATCCCAAGCCAAATATGCCAAAAACCTAGTGAAGAAGTTTGGTCTTGAGAAAGCCAAACATTGTAACACACCCATGAGCACCACTTTGAAACTAAGCAAAGATGCTAGTGGTAAAAGTGTAGAACAAACACTTTATAGGGGTATGATAGGAAGCTTGCTTTATTTGACCGCAAGTAGGCCCGACATATCCTTTAGTGTGGGTGTGTGTGCTAGGTACCAATCCGATCCCAAGGAGTCCCATCTCTCTTGCGTCAAGAGAATCATTCGATTTGTGAATGGGACTTCTAACTATGGGATTTGGTACTCATTTGACACTAATGCTAGTCTTGTAGGCTTTAGTGACGCGGATTGGGCCGGAAATTGTGATGATAGGAAAAGCACATCGGGCGGTTGCTTTTTCCTTGGAAACAATCTTGTTTCTTGGTTTTGCAAGAAGCAAAACTCAATCTCCTTGTCCACGGCGGAGGCCGAGTACATAGCCGCGGGGAGTGGATGCACACAACTCCTATGGATGAAGCAAATGCTAGTAGACTACGGATTCAACCAAGGTACACTCACTCTCTTTTGTGATAACATGAGTGCTATTAATATTTCCAAGAATCCGGTTCAACATTCTAGAACTAAGCATATTGACATCCGTCATCATTTCATTAGAGAACTAGTTGAAAATAAATGCATTGTACTTGAGCATGTAGGTACAAATGATCAACTAGCCGACTTGTTTACAAAACCTCTAGATGCTACTCGATTTAAAACTCTTAGTAGATCTATTGGAATATGTCTTGTGGAGTGATGAGTTCTAGTATTTGACCCCAATAAGGGGAGCTCAAGCAAAGAGAGCAAACTTGCATGAATTGTCATATGCAAAAAGTTAACTTCTTTTATGCTCTTTTATGATTGTTTGAGAATGCTTGGTGAATAACATTGATTAATGCTTTAATAATGTTTTTAATAACACCTTGCAAGGTTGCCTAGCATGTACTGCATGATTTCTATTTTTGCTTGAGTGTGCTTATCCATTTGAGGAATGTTCTACTTGTTAGTACATGTGATTGACCTCAAATTATTCTCCATGTTCATGATTCTTTGATATGCATTCTTAAGCTCTCTCTTGAAAAAGGGCTACTGGCAATATGACGTGCAGCCGCCCAATGTAGGAAATGGGTACTCATTTGAAACCGAGTGAAAGCCTTCAAGAGAGTTACATTAGCATGATAAACAGAAATACATGCTTTCTAGGATAAAGGAGAAAAACAGAAAAGTTGAAATGTGTTTGATGATGTGTGTGATGCATTGCTTAATAAAGACCTCAAAATTGTTGATTGATGATGTGTCTTGCAATGTAGAAAAGATGATATATTTTTTGATGTGATTAGTACACTCTGCACACAAATGCTTGGATATATATCTTCTTGTCATAACAACAGGGCTCTAATTGGTTTGACTTCATTTGGAAAACCTGTTGATTGTTGCTTTGATTGATTCTTATGCATGAGCTCAATAGTGCTTGTATTACATGCTAAGCAATTTTTACACACACACACACTTTTCTGTGAATAAAATCTCCTTGAATCTCTCTCAATTCTTGAATTGCATAAAGATCGTTTATATGATTATGCAAATGCCTTTTGTGCAAATAGCTCTCTTTGCTAAAGCAACCCAATAGGGGGAGCTCCTTTGCCTATCTCATGACAAAAAGGGGGAGAAGTCTTGAGAGATATAGGGGGAGCATTGTGTATGCTTTGGGGAGAAGTTTGAGAGAGAGTAACCCTTTGGGGGGAGCATTGCATACTCATACATTGCATGATATTGTGGTTAAAAGATTCATATGCAAATGCTTGTTTTTCTTTCACTTGATCATCTCACATACACTTGCTTTGGAAGTGTAATCTAATTGTTTTGAAGGTTTGGGTATTCTACAAGAGATTGAAGACTTGAAGTTTTATTTTCTTATCTCTGTGTAATTTGTAATGTAGAATTTCCCGTAGTTTCAATTATCTTGTGAGGATCAATGTGAGTGGTGGTTTTGTCACGAAATAGCCAAAGGGGGAGATTGTAAGGATTCCCATTGTTGATTGGCTTATTTCGTAGACAAACCACATATTAGGGGTTTGAATTGTAAGGGTAGTTAGGTGATTGAAGATCTTGCTCAAAGGCCCTTTTTCAAGTCCTCAAGGGAAGAAGCACTCCAAAGGTATCATACTTAGTGTTTCTTGCAATGAAGAGAAGTAGATGCACACACACACATCACTTGCATAATTCTCATTCTTGAATGTGTTGTGTATTTATTGTGTGTATGCATTATTGCCTATTTCATCTCTCTTCATGCATGTTTATTTGGTTGCATCTTGCTTAGTATTGCATAGCATGGTTAGATTTTAGGATGCTCCATCAGGCGCATTTTGCGCCCTGTTCTGCGGCCAAGGCCGCAGAAATAAGGCCACAGAATAAGGATCAGAAATCATACTCTCTGTCCTCTTTTCTGCGCCCTTGGTTTTTGCGTTTAGGGGCCGCAAAACCATCAGGTGCATTTCTGCGCCCTTGTGTTCTGCGGTCAAGGCCGCAGAACAGGGCGCAGAATCGGGCGATCTGTTGCAAATTTTTCAAAACGACGTCATTTCATCTAGGGGTCCTATATAAGTATCATCTTCTTCCTTGCTCGTTTTTAAGAGCTCAAAATCAGACCTTAGAGTGAGAAACTCAAACCCTAGAGAGAGAAAGCTTCAATCTTGCTTCTTTAACTCTCCAAACCCAAAACCCATGTGCATCTAACATGTTTCATGCATCAATCTTCCATGGGTCTTCTTCATTTATGACTTGGTAAGTAGAACAAACTCAACATCTTCATTTATTGTTCTATCTTAGTCAAGACATGTCTTTTATTGCTTAGTTTAGCAAATCTTCACTCTTATTGCATATTTAGTGAAGTTATGACATGATTGGGTTTTGTTTGTGATAGCTTACATGATTAGGATGATTTTCCCTAAATAGCTAACCCTAGAACATTCTTGTACAATTGGTTGATGATTAGGTTGATAGATTAATGTTTATTTATCTAGTCAAGCTTAATTGAATGTTCTTGTGGATTTAATTGACAATTATGTTGTTAGAAATTCTCTACAACTAATTGAGTTCACATGTTTGGACATGTTGACATTGTTTGATAGCTAGGATTGTTTTGTGATTGATAACATCTAGCTAAGCTTTATGATATGTCATTTAGCTTTTGATATCTAGGATTGATTTCATTGATATATCATCATTCTAGGTAAGCATATAGAGTTGCCTTGCTCTTGTTGCATTTTGAGTATTTCATATATTCACTTAGGTTGTTTTCTCTTCATTGAGAACTAAGTCTTGTGTTGCTTCCGGGATTAGGTTGCATAAATCACAAGCATTGGGACTAGGTTCACTTATACCGGGAGTAGGTAGGTGTGTGATTACTTCCGGGATTAGGTTGTAATCGTTTTACACATTTAGTGGATTCGAGGTTCAAGTGTGGCTCACTTACATAGCCCGTGGTTTTTCCCGAGAGGGTTTCCACGTAAATATCAAGTGTCTTTTAATTTCCGCACCATATTACACTTGCTATTGTATATTGACTAGTGGAGGGTATTTTCGTAATCTTGACCATTAACGAAAATTTGGTAAAATCGGATAAAATCTATTCACCCCCCCCTCTAGATTAATATTGAACACACCATAATTTGTTTCAGTGGCTTTCCAGGTCGAAAATCCAAATGTTACCTTTGTCTCCTAAATATGACGACGAAAATTTGAAACTTCTCTTACTCAGACGGTCATTCACCCTGGACACTGCTACAAAATCTTTCAGTACACCCACAGCACACCATTTTAGCCAATCTTGAGTATGCTAGTGACAATCCCATGTCATCGAAATGAACTTCTCTTCCACCTTCTCCGAGTCCTTAGAACTTTGACCAATATTACTTCTCACTGCCTCCGTAAAGAACGATTCTTATGGACAACATTCTGAGAATTAGGTCCTCTTACCCTTACCCTCCCTGAATGTACCATTTCTATCTTGATGGAAGATTTTGTTCCACCGATGACAAACTCCTTTTGCCCCATCCAACCGATGCCACTTTTGACACTATTGGCCACCAATAGACGTGCATTTCATCGATGGTTCTTGCCACCTTAAAAGCTTCTTCCAAAGACCCAAATCGGATGAACGCAAAACAACTCTTCCTAAATCTCTTCTCCTACGACAAAAACACATCCTTTACTTTCCCAAATGGTTTGAATATACCCCTTAAACAAACCAAATCGACTTTGGAGTTCAAATTATTGACAAAGATATAAAACAATCCATCTCTAAAGTCCCTTCTCCCACCATCTCTAAAGACCCCTCTCTCACCTTTTCTGGCAAATGCAGAACTTCCGTCTCTAAAGACCCTTCTCTCCCCATTTCTAGCTACCAAAGGCAAAACTTCTCTCTCTAACTTTCCCTCTCCACATCTCTTTTTCTGAATATTTTTAATATTAAATATTTTTCCAAAATGATTTGTAGCGATCATATTAAATATATATATATCTTCTCACCTACAAACCCTCTAATTTAAGGTTATATACAAACCTATTTATTAACTTTTGAATCAAAATCCAAAGGATACTATGTAAGTAGTGAGCCAGAAGAAGAACATACAACATCCCTTAGATTTTGATCCAAAAACTGATAAATAGGTTTGCAAATGAAAAGCTCTATATATATACATAATATATGTTTGTGGGTGTTGATGAATGGTTCATTATGGGAATAAATTATTTTATTATTGACAATATTCATCTGTGTGTTGTCATAGGTTGTTTTAACAACACACATGTGGGATTTTAGTCCATCTTATTCTCTAGGGGCCAATTTTCTAGAAGCCCAATGATGAAAGGAGTTGAAGCCATAAGAAGCCCAACTTTAATGCTCCCACTAACTTGATCCAACACACTTACTTAACACTGTGTTTTAGCTTATTAGTGTAATTTGATAAGGTTGAGTCAGGATTCTCTTGGTAACATGGCAACAGACGATTGGTTTCACTTGTCACAGCTGGACCTTATCTTCTAGAGACTATATAATGTGAAGCGATGGAGAGATAAATCATGATTTTGACTTCTAGGGTTTTGTTATATTCTCATATTGCTTTTTCTCTGTATTTTGTTCTTGGTGTTCTTGACATTCTTGTGAATTTCTAGCTTCTATTTTTTGAATTTGTAAGAAAGTGAAGAGAGAAAAAGTGAGATCTGTGTAGTGTGATTCTGTTGACGTAACTTTTGAGTGATTTTGGGTCTGTGAACTCAAGCGTAGTTTGTGTTATAGGCATGTGTGGTTGAGTGTTGTTGTACTGGGTTTCTAGGCTCCTTTTGAGGGTTAATCAGGTTGAGTCTTGCGTAGTCTAGATATGTACAATAATCTCATATAGTGGAGTGAGCCTCTCGGTTTGACTCAACGTGGATTTAGGCTTGTTTATAAGCTGAACCATGATAAAATATGTCTCATTCCCTTTTATTTTCTTGTTCATATTATTTATGTGTTGGTACATTTTATTCTTTATCTTGCTTTTGTAAAGTGAATCTTGCATGTAGAAGTAAGATACTATAATGGATCTAGAATCTAGTTGTAGATCTAGATTCACAATAGTGGTATCAAAGCCTAAAACATACCAACAGCAGACAATAAGCAAAAAGATCCTCCAGTTACTGAGCCTTCAATCTCTGAAGACTCAGCTGGAAGGGAAAAGGTAAGCAGTGAAGCTGCTAGCAGTCGCAATGAGGTAATCGTTCATAACTTTGGTAATTTCAATTCAACTTGCATGTCTATGAAGTTTGATGTAGATGAATATGATGGCACTGGGGATTTCGGCATCTAGAGACGAAAGGTGAAAGCCCTTCTGTCTCAGTAGAAAATCCTCAAGGCCATTGAAGGCAAAAGATAAATTAACTGAATCATTATCTCCTGAATAGAAAGATGACATGTTAGAAATGGCCCTAGGAACTATAATACTGAATTTATCTGATAATGTTCTTAGGGAGGTTAACGATGAAACCACTGCTAGTAATATTTGGAAGAAATTAGAAGGTCTATATCTCACTAAGTCACTCACGAAATAAAATCTATCTTAAGGAAAGGCTTTTAGTTTTAAAATGAATCCCAGCAAGAATCTTGATCAGAACCTTGATGAATTCAAGAAGATGACAATTGAACTTGCTAATGTCGGGGAAAATGAAAAACTTAGTAATGAAAATGAAGCTATTATTCTGCTTAATGCTTTGCTTGATTCCTTTATGGATGTAAAAGCTTCTATCAAATATGGTAGGACCTCCCTATCACTTAAAGAATGTATTTCTACCCTTAAATCTAAAGACCTAGAACTAAAGATAGAAAATAAGGACAGTGATGAAAACTTGTTTGTCAGAGGGAGACAGCCTAATAGAAATAGGAATAATAATAACAATAACTACAATAAAGGCAAAGGAAGGAGTAAGACACCAAACCATTATAGGTCTTAGTCTAGGGACATAAATGGCACAAGAAATTGTTATTTCCGTGGTAAAGAAAGTCACATTAAAAAATACTATTGTGAATTCAAAAAGAAGAATTAGGAAAAAACTCAGAATGATGGTGATGCTACTGTAGCGTTTAAATCATTTGAACCTAGTGAAGTCCTAACTGTTAGCACTGAGAATGTTAAGATTGAGTAGATTTTAGACTCAAGTTGTTCCTTTCACATGACATCTAGGAAAGATTGGTTCACAAAGTTCAAAGAACTCAGTGGAGGTAGTGTGCTGATGGGGAATAATCAGCAATGTCAGGTGGAAGGGTTAGGATCAGTAGCCATCAAAATGTATGATGGGATGGTAAGAGTCTTTATGGATGTTAGATATGTGCCTAATCTGAAAAGAAATCTAATTTCTTTAGATGTCTTAGATGAGGAAGGCTGTTGTTATAAGGGTGAAAAAGGTGTCCTGAAAGTCTTTAGGGGTTCTTTAGTTATTCTCAAAGGTGACAAAAATAATGGTCTATATGTCCTAAAAGGTAAGACGGTTACTAATGAGGTTGCTTGTGTAGCCACCAAAACTAGTGACATCATATCTTTATGGCATAAGAGACTTGGTCACATGAGTGAATGAGGTTTAAATGAATTAAGTAAACAAAACTTGCTTAATGGGGATAATGTCAATAAACTGGAATTATGTGAAAACTCTGTTTAAGGAAAACAACATAGTCTGAGTTTTAGTACATCTCAACACAACACTAAGGAGATCCTCCAATATGTACACTCAGATCTTTGGGGACCTTCAAAGGTCCCAACTCATGGTGGAAATCTGTATTTTCTATCTTTGATAGATGATTTCACTAGAAAGGTCTGGGTGTACTTATTGAAGTCTAAAGATCTAGCTTTTGAGAGCTTTAAAGCTTGGAAACTGTTGGTTGAGAATAAGACCTCGAAAGGGGTCAAGGTACTAAGGATAGATAATGGTCTAGAGTTTTGCAAGGAAGAATTTAATAAATTCTGTAGTGACCAAGGTATAGAAAGACATAGGACAGTTAGGTATACACCCCAACAGATGGTGTAGCTGAGAGGATGAATAGAACCATTCTAGATAAGGTTAGATGTCTCTGGTTTAAGTCAAAAATTATAGGGTGAAGCTGTTGCAACAGCCACTTACCTAATAAATAGATCCCTATCCACTGCTATAAACTTTTTAACACCCAAAGAAAAATGGATTTGTAGGCCTTCTACCTTGAAACACTTAAGAGTATTTGGTTGTGCTGCCTATGCACATCAATCAGAAGGTAAACTTGAACCTAGATCTCTAAGATGTGTTTTCTTAGGTTACCCTTTAGATTTCAAGGGATATAAGGTGTGGCTTAGAGACCAAAAATGTTTTAAGGTAATTGTGAGCAGATATGTAATTTTTGATAAGGCTAGAATGCCTTGTAAGGATAATGACCTTTCTACTGAATCTGAACCAGATCCTAAAAAGGATGTTGAAAACCAGGTTCAGGTGGAAATTGGTAGCAAACCATTAGGTCATGTCTTGGTTCAGCCTAATCCTAATTAGGATTATGACACTACCCATTCTAATCCTGATTAGGTGGAAGAGAGTCAGAGTCAGCCAGAGATTAACATGGAATCTCTAGCTGATTACGAGCTAGTTAGGGATAGGGATAGGGCTAGAAGGATAATTAAACCTAACAGTAAGTATGCCTATGCAGATGTTATTTCTTTTGCATTATGCACTGGACAAGAATTAGAAAATGCTGAACCTAGGAGTTATTTAGAAGCAGTCAGTACCATTGATAAGCTAAAATGGCTTAATGCAATGAGAGAAGAGATAGACACTTTTGAGAAAAATGGAACATGGTCACTTGTAAGGAAACCAGAAAAGCATAAAGTTATTGCTTGCAAGTGGATTTTTAAGATAAAAGAGGGTCTAGAGAAACATGATCAACCTAGATATAAGGCTAGGTTAGTAGTTAAGGGTTTTACCCAAAGAGAAGGGATTCACTACAATGATATTTTCTCACCAGTAGATAAGTATAAGACAATTAGAATTGTTCTTGCCTTAGTCAGCCTTTATGATTTAGAACTTGAACAACTAGATGTTAAGACTGCCTTTTTGCATGGGGACGTAGATGAGACCATCTATATGTCCCAACTCGAAGGTTTTGAGTCCAAATCAAAACCTTCTCATGTCTATTTTCTCAAGAAATCTCTGTATGGGCTGAAGCAAGCCCCTAGGCAATGGTACAAGAAGTTTGATAACTTCATTACTAGCTTAGGTTTTAATAAAAGTAAATATGACACATGTTTTTACTTCACTAGTGAAAATATAGTAAATTCAGTCTATTTGCTTTTATATGTTGATGACATGTTAATTGCTAGAAAGAGCATGCCTAGGATTAAAGAGTTAAAAGGAAAATTGAAAACTGAATTTGACATAAAAGATTTAAGAGATGCAAAAAGAATTCTAGGGATAGAAATTGTCAGAGCCAAGAAAGAGTCTAGGTTGTGTCTTAAATAAGAAAATTACATGTTTAAGCTGGTTGACAAGTTTTCAATGAAAAATTGTAAATCTACAAATGTCCCTCTATCACCAAGTTTTATGCTGTCAACTGCTCTATCTCACATATCTATGGACGAGAGCAGATACATGGAGAATATTCCTTACTCCAATGCTGTTGGGTCTGTCTGTATGCTATGATTAGTACTAGACCAGATTTAGCTCAAGCTATTAGTGTTTTTTCTAGGGATATGGCCAACCCTAGTAAGGGCCATTAGAATGCCATAAAATGGCTGTTGAGATATATTAGTTCAACCACATCAGTTGGACTGATATATGACTGTGCTAACTCTGTTGTAGACCTAAAAGGTTATGTAAACTCTAATTACACTGGTGACAGAGATAATAGGAGATCCACCTCCTCATATTTCTTCACCATTGCAAACTGTTGTGTAAGCTGGAAAAGCCAGTTATAGTCAGTTGTGGCCTTGTCCACTACTGAAGCAGAATACATAGCTATTATAGAGGCTATTAAGGAAGCCATTTGTCTTCAAGGTCGTTTAGGTGATATTAAAGTGTTCAGTGGGAAGACTGTCATTTTTACTGATAGTCAAAGTGCTTTGCATCTTTGCAAGAATCATATGTTTCATGAGAGAACCAAACACGTAGAAATTAAATACCATTTTATTAGAGATTAAATCTGAAAGTTTAAAATTTTACCATTATATGCGTGGGTGTCTTTTAAAAATGACATAAAGGGTGTGTGAATGGGTTGTTAATCCGTTATTACCAAATTTTCGGATTAGTCAATATTACAAATATAACCCAATTCACAAAACAATAATCAAGTGTAATAAGGTGCGGAAATATAAACGACACTTGATTTTTACGTGGAAACCCTCAACAGGGAAAAACCACGGGCTATTATAGTGCGCCACAATCGAACCTCGAAATCCACTAATTGAAATGGAGTTTACAACCTATGTAGACCTCGTCTAACACTCCGGTCTATAACCCCCCACTTCTACCACGCGGGCCTTTAAAAGTGGCTCTAGTCCATTTTGCTTGTGGCCTAAGCAACCTTAGCCAACAAGACTTAACTTCTCAATGAAGAGATAAACACCCTATGTGAATATGCAATGATATCCAAATATGCAATAAGAGCTAGGGTACTCTAGATGCTTACCTAGGATTATGTGATGACAATAAAATCAATCCTAGATATGAAAATAGCTATATGACATGGCATAATAGCTTAGCTATGTAAAGGATAACCAATCCTAGATACAATAGCTATCAAAAATAACCCACAAACATTCAATCATGTCATCACAAACAATCTCTATTTTGAATATAAGATATTAATCTAAGATCATTCAAATAATAAAAGAGATGCCTTGATAAATAAAACACTAAATATCAATGGATAAAAGTGAAGAACATACCAAGGGAAGTGTGATAACCAAAATCCATTCAAATAAGCAAACTAACTATGCTAGAAAATGCTTAGATGATCTTTGATGCACATGAATGTTTATGGCATAGCTTTTAGGCAATAATGACCTAATCAAATAAGCTATGTAAAAATAAACCCAATCAACACATAATCTCAGTCATGTATGTAGAAATTACTCAAGAACATACAAGTAATAAAAGAGATAAATTGATAAGTAAAAACACTAAAATTAGATGAGATTAGTGTTCAACAAATCATACCATGTGTGTTGAAGAAGACCCATGCATTATCAAACACTAGATGATCCTAGATGATGCTTAGATGATGATTTATGCATGTGGAAATGGGTTGAGAGAAATAAAGATGTGATCTTTAAGCTTTTTCTCTCAAGTCTCTCTAAATATCTCTATAGGGTTCTTGGGATGAAAGACTTGTGTTTTGAACCAAAGATAAGGATATATTTATAGAGAGTAAAAATGTTGGGTGAAAAGACAAAATTGTCCCAACTTTACGGGCCAATTCGGCGGCCTATTCTGCTGCCCGTGGCAGCATAATCAAGGGCGCAGAAATGCACCTGACACATTTGGCCCCCAGATTTTGCGGCCACGGGCCGCAGAAAACGCGACAGCGCATAACTCAAATTTGTGCGCACCGAAACATGACCAAACGACATCGAAACCTTTCATATGATATATCGTTGGAAAGGTATGGAAGTCTACTTTCTACTCCAATTTATGGAATGACATTTTGATGTCTGTAGAAAATTTATGGTCAATTGAGTGACCAATGGTCAGATTCGGATAACAGCTGAGATGCCCTGTTTTAGTGGTCACTTTGGAGATTTTAAAACTAATCCAAACGGTCATGAAATATTACGAATAATATACCGTTGAAAAGGTATGGGTGTCTAGTTTGTCCAGAATTTTACAAAACTCAATTTCAATCTTTTTATAAAAAGTTATGGTCACAAGACCATACAAATGTCAGTTTTGAAAAACATTTAAATCATTGAAATCCAATCATTTGAAACTAGACACTTCACTCCAAAGAACCAAACCGAATCTACCACTTATCCAAGAGAAGAATGAGACCTTCTCAAGTGGTCAACCATCGTACTAAGACATGCACACCATCATGCAAGCACGGACGTTTCCGATCACTCAAACGGAAACGAATTACACCACACCTAAAACTATCATACATGAAGTGCACGTGTGGGAATTGAATGCATCCTAATGCCTAAACTTGTTATGGCATTTCAATAAACTAGATGCAATCAAATAAACATGCAAGAAGAGATGTTCAAGAACATGCAAGCACTCATATAAAACACACAACATACAAGAATAAGATTTATGCATGAGTTGTGTGTGTGTGCAACTAGATCTCTTCAAAGCAAGTAAGCACTAGAATTTACCTTTGGTGCTTCTTCTCTTGAGGTCTTGAGAGGGCCATTGGATGATCACCAATTCCTAAGCTACCCTTACATCAACCCCAACATGTGGTTTGTCCACGAAATAAGCCAATCAACAAATGGGAATCCTTACAAAATCTTTGAAGGTATTGTTGAGGTGGAAAATATTTCCACTGAGGAAAATCCAGCTGACATGGGTACCAAAGTTGCTCCCTGTAATAAGTTTAAGCATTGCTTAAACCTACTGAAATTAGGTGATTATGGTTAACTTGTTTGTTTGTGTGTTTTTTGAGCCAGGTTTTAAGAGAAGCTTGTTTGGCTATATGAATTGAGATGAACTAAAGTGGAATTTGTAGGATTTTAGTCCATCTTATTCTTTAGTGGCCCATTTCCTAGAAGCCCAATGATGAAAGGAGTTGAAGCTAGAAGAAGCCCAACTTCAATGCTCCCACTAGCCTGATCCAACACATTTATTTAAACGCTACGTTTTGGCTTATCGGTGTAATCTAATAAGGCTGAGTCAGGATTCTCTTAGTGACATGGCAATAGATGATTGGTTTCACTTAGCACAGCTGGACCTTATCTCTAGAGATTATATAATGTTAAGCGATGGAAAGAGAAATCATGATTTTGATTTCTAGGGTTTTGTTATATTCTCAAATTGCTTTTTCTTTGTATTTTGTTCTTGGTATTCTTGACATTCTTCGTGAATATCTAGCTTCTCTTCTTTGAATTTGTAAGAGAGTGAAGAGAGAAAAAGTGAGATATATGTATTATGATTCTGTTAATGTAACTTTTAAGTGATTCTAGGTTTGTGAACTCAAGCATAGTTTGTGTTACAGGCTTGTGTGGTTGACCGTTTTTGTATTGGGTTTCTAGGCTTCTTTTGAGGGTTAATCAAGCTAAGTCTTGAGTAGTCTAGATCTGTACAATAATCTTATATAGTGGAGTGAGCCTCTCGGTTTGGCTCAATATGGATGTAGGCTTGTTTATAAGCTGAACCACGATAAAATCTATGTGTCTCTTTCCCTTTTATTTTCTTGTTCATATTATTTGTGTTGCTACATTTTATTCTTTATCTTGCTTTTGTAAAGTGAATCTTGCAGGTAGAAGTAAGATACTATAATGGATCTAGAATCTAATTCTAGATCTAGATTCACAACAACACATTTTATGCATGTTGCGATAGATGGTTTTATTATTAACAACATTCATCTGTGTATTATCGTAGGTAGTTTTAATAACATACATTTTGTGTGCGTTACGGTAGATAACTTTTGACAATGTACATTACCCGCGCATTGCGATATATGCCTTTTAGCAACGTGCGTGGTCTGCATGTTGTCTTTTGAATATTGATAAAACTTAAATTTCTTGTAGTGTGTAAATCTAAAATCAGATACGGAGCAAGCAAATGAGATCGTGAACCTCAAATATTGTAGCATGCACGAATACCAAAGGATTCGTGATGAACATGTATGTGTAAAAAGAACAAATAATGCAGAGTCGACACATGTAATCTTATTTTTGGAGATCAATTGTGGCTAGTGTTCCAGAAGTCATGGAGAATGTCCAGGTTCTGTTGAGGGGTGGGAATTCTTATTTTTGGTATGATAGATGGTTGGCATTAGGATTGCTATCAATTAGAATTACTGATATTCCTAATAAGAATCTTCGAATTAAAGACTATTGGGTGGATAAAGCCTAGAATATTAAGATTTTGAAGGATCTCGTGGGGGATGAGGTCATGGAAGAAATTATCCAGACCAGAATTAGTGGGCATGGTGGTTCAGATGTTTGTGTTTGGAAGCCATTTCCCAATGGTAATTTCACTACGGCTTCCGCTTGGGAGGTTTTTCGACAAAAACAGGATATAATGTCATGGCATGACTGGTTCTAGAATAGGTTTTTGCCAAAAAAAATATCTGTAAGTAATTGGAGAGCTTGGTTCAATAGCCTTGCGATGGACGAGAGAGTGCAAAATAAGGGTATATCGCTTGCTTCGGCGTGTGACTACTGTAGTCCGCAAGTCAGGGAGTCCATTGATCATGTCTTAGTTACGGGTCATATAGCAGCTTAGATATGGGATTGTGCGAGTAGATTATTGAATGTGCCATGTTTGCTTTTTGATAATAGGAAGGCTAGAATCTCGGCATGGATGATTTTGGCTAAGAAGGTTTCTTTATTTGGTAATCTTACTGGTATGCTTCAGTGCATCATTACTTGGTGTTTATGGAACCACGGTTGCAAAGCTAGGATGAAGGGGTTGAAAGCTAGTACAGAGCAAGTGTGGAGGTCGGTAAAAATGTGGCTTAAAATTCTGGCAACAGAATTGAAAGTGCATAAAAAGTTGACTTCTCAGGACACTCATCCATTGAATGATCTTAACTTGGAGCCACCTAGTGTTGCTGTCCAGAAATGCAAGTTAGTGGGCTGGATTAAACCTCCTTATGGATGGGTTAAACTTAATTGTGATGGGAGTGCCTGCAATAATCCAGGTTCTTCAAGGGGTGGTGGTATTTTGAGGGATGCTAATGGTTATTTCAAAGGAGCTTTCACGAGTCACTACGGTGTTGGCTCTAACAATATAGCAGAATTAAAGGCTTTGTTTGATGGAATTCGGCTTTGCAAGAGGTTATCTTACTCTAGTGTTATTATTGAGAGTGATTCCAAAATTGTTGTGGACTGGTTTTGTGTAGGTAAATGCACTCTATGGTATTTATGGGACTTTTGGGATGAATGTATTAAAGAAATGCAAGGGATGAATGTTCGGATTGTTCATCAATTTCGTGAGGGGAACCAAGCGGCAGATTTCTTGGCAAAGCTAGGCGAAAGAGGCAGTAATGTTATTTATGAAGAATTCCAAGAGTTGCCGAGATTACTTCAGGGTATTTTTCGTATTGATAGGTCAGGTCTGATGGCTATTAGACATTAACTTTTGTTGGTTTTTTTTAGGCTAGCTGTTCCTTTTGTTTATGTTCTTTGTTTGTGGTTTTTTAGGCTTGTTTAGTGGTTTTTTGGTTTGGTTTGCCGTTTTGTGTATTTGTGTTGTTTGGGCCTCTGTGGTGCCGTGTGGTGTTTTTTGGGGGCTTCCCCTATTTTGCCTTCTTGGCTCAATAAAGTAGCATTCTTTGCAACAACAACAACAACAAAAAGTTGTATGTGTGTGCGATGAATGATGCACTATGATGTAGGGACACAAAAATGCAAATTGTTTGTGTGTGCCAATACATGTGCTCAACGAAGCAAGGACACATTTGATGAATGGTGTTTGTGTACGCGCACCTGGTCTCTTCAAGAGAACAGGACAAGTAGATATACATTTGAAGCTGAAGCTCTTGAAGATCTAGGGATGCCGAGAAAGTTGCCAATCTCAATGATGTGAGCATGAAGAGCCTAAACTACCCAACAAAAACACCTCAATGGTTTCGTCTTAAAAATAAACCAATTGTAAAATAACTGTCCTTACAACCGAGACTATATATTTTCTAGGAAAAAAAAAACAAAATACAGAGGCAGCAGTCTCCATTTTTGACATTTCCAAAACATAACCAATCGATGCACAACAGATTTAATTTCTTAATTAAGAAATTAAACAAAAGACTATCAGACTCAGATATAAAATAGAGAGCCAAAGTGTTCTATCTAATTTACTTCTTAAGGTGCAGGTAGGGAATGGAGTGGGTGTGTGAAGTTTAGCAAATCAAAGTGTTTAACTAAAATAGAAATGTGTTTGATAAAAGTACTGAGAGAACTTTCTCTGTAACCAAGCTGCTATTAATGGCAATCAAGGAAGAAAATGAAAAACTGGGTTTTCTCATTAATCATGCAAAGAAAGTGAACCTACATATATACACATATCAAGCTTCCATTAATGACTATGAAGGATTCAGATTCAGCCGTGGTTTGTGTTTTACATAACCTTTTTTTTAATCTAATGACACTTAAACATAAAAAAAAAATAAATAAATAAAAAAAATTAAAAAAATTGCATGGTCAAAATTTGCTAATGTAATTACTCTCTCATACAAGTAAGCAAGTCATCCAAATTCACCTAAACTCAAACCAAGACTGGACACTCACATTTTGTTTCTGTCTTTCTGAACTGTTTTATTACTCTTAAATTATAAAGAAGCTGACCCAGTCTATATTTATATACATTCTGATCAATCAGACTCTAACTTGCTCATATTACACCTCTGCTCGATCTTTACTGTAACTTGTTTTACACGGCTTTGATAATGACTTGTATAACAAAGACATAAAAGTTTGTATTTCATTAATGTATATATATTTTATTTTTCACTAACATGTTTACTAATCAAGAATCCTACTAAGGAAAAAGAATTAGGTTTCTAATTTCAGAATTCCACTATCTGCTACATTTTTAGGGAATTTTAAGAATTGTGTGGACCCCACTCACAAAGGAAAAGGAACTTTATTCCTCATTTCTCCCAAGGAATCAAGTTTTCTTTCCTTATAGCAAAAGGAATTTATGGGATTTTTACTAAAATATCCTCACTTTAAAAAAAAAAAAAAAATTGTCTTCTTCATGATTATTGACTTTTGTTTTTAATTTACGTAAATCATATTGGTTTACCTTTTTTTTTTTTTTTTTTTTTTTTGAATCTTCACATTGGTTTACATAATTAATAATTTATATTATTCTAGCCTTCTGATTTATAAAAAATTCATCTTTATATATACATATTACAATACCATTTATGAACTAAGATAACTACTGCACTTTAAAAAAATAATAATAACTACTTCATGATATTAATAACTCTTATACATACATACATATATGACAATATCTAATAATTCGGGACCAGGTTTTTTTTGAAAGCATTCGAGCCGCTAACCTGAAAGTCATTTGCCCAAGCCCAAAGCTCATCTATCTACCGGCTGAGCTACACCCCTATTGGCTATACATATATATATAGTCAAATTTTCTATTATCAGTTCGTCTTGGCAATAAATATATCAGGACAAAGAATGTGGACCACTAGATTTACATATTTTGACTCAAAGTGTATGCACTTGTCAAAACTTCTTCATAATCTGTGGTTCACATTCTTCGTCCTGACATATTTTATATCAAAACGAATTGACAATCTAACAATAGAAAAATTGTGTATATATATATAATGCTACATCGTTTTTGTAATCAAGTTATCTCAATAGTTCTTTATCAAATAAGTTTAAATTTTACAATACAAAGATGTTAATTATTATAATTATAGTGTTATGAGTAATATAAAATATATTTTTTCATAATAATAATAAAATATTTTAGCATGTTATATACACAAGGGTATTTGTGTAATCAAATCTATTTCATTATGATTCCTTAATTTATGTAAACACTAGAAAGGGAATAAATCCATTTCCAATAGAACTTGATTCCGATTTCATCCATTCCTGATTAGTAAACAAGCTCTAAAATTTTTATACAAGAGGCCTCTTTATTATATTATAATATGATAATGACCATCCATATTCCTTCTTTTTTTTCCTGAAGCTCAAAACTTTGCCCGAAGCTCTTTCACCACATTCAAATCCAGTTGGAATGCTCTAACAAGAGTATAAGGATCATTGGGTGGGTTGGTTCAAAGACTGAATATACTAGGGATGGGTGTGGGGGCCCATTGAGGCGGGTGAGGATCCCCCCACCCCCATTCCTAAAACCTTCAACTACCTCCACCCCTACCCCCAAATCCCATTTGGGGAACTAGGGATGGGGGTGTTTGGGGAGGTTCCCCGCCCCCACCCCGTCACCTATTCCTCTTTTTTTTTTCCATTTTTAATCCTAATATTTTCCAATTTAAATTTGAAATTTAGAATTTGGAATTCAAAATTTAGCTATCCCAATATTTCAATTCACTCTTTTTCAATATCCAATCCAATAAATAATCAAAATATCAAATATAAATTATTTAAATAGTTTAATTTAATCCAAAATTAATCCAAATACTTATAGTAATAAAGATGAGTTAGTGGGTTAATGACTTAGTAGTGGTAGATGGATTAGCGAGTGACCATCGGTAGGACGATGGCCGTGAATTAGAGACTTGGAGTTAAGAAAACAAAATAAATGGGGGGAATGGGGAATCGTGACCCCACCTCATCCCCCATTTAGGAAATGAGGGAATGGGGATATGGTGTGGGGGAGGTTCCCCCACCCCCATTTAGAATCTGTGGATAAAATTTAGTCCCATCCATGCCCTGAACACCAGAGGAAATGCTCATCCCTAATATATACATTGCAGTGGGGCATATTTGACAGTCTTATATTTCGCAACAGGTTTTTTTTTTTTTTTTTTTCACAACTAATTGAACTTTGCCTCGAAATTAAAATTGTCAAACTGAATGAGTGCTAGCACTTTACTCCCAAACCACTTTGGGCGGTGGTATATTCAATATTTACTAGTATTATATATGATATTAACAATCCTCATTCATTGATTACATACTATAATGAAATTCAATAAAAGAATTTTTTGGTTTAAGATGGTTAATTTGAAATATATCCCTATCTGGTCAGTGCGTATTGATATAACTTCATGAGAATATTGAATGTGAGCAACTCATTATGAAAAAGTTTTGACAAGTGTATACACACTTGAGTCAAAGCATGTAAAACTAGTGGCTCACATTCAATATCATCATGAAGTTATATTAGTGCGCAGTGATTTGGAAATTTATATATATATATATATATTGACACCCATAAAACTTATTAGTACACCCATATTTTATTAAAAAATTTAATTACAAAAATATAAAAATAGAAATTTACCAATAAGGACAAATTACTTTAGAGTGGTGCTATTGGCACACCCACTACTAAACTATTTATACCCCACTTTTTAAATTATTTAGTATTCTTTTCTTTTTCCTTTATCAAATTACTTAAAGAGACATACAATTTTTATTAAACAAAAATCTGGTATAAAGTAAAACTAATAAAACCTCACTTTCCTTATTTCAAAACCCTAATGACAAAAGCTTTAATGACATAGATTATTTCAATGTTTACTATTCTTATTTATATTTTCTTTCAAATCTCGATCTTATATTTACCATATTTAGTATTTATTGATTTTACTCCTACGAACAAATTGCACTTTATCAAAATGGAAGTTGCAGAATATCCTCGATCATTACCCCAACATCTGATAAGAGGAGGAGACTTGGAGGCAAGTGGGCAACAGCATTAACAACATTCAAGCCTTCAAGGCATATGATTCCAACACAACAGGCGGGCACTCAAGCACGATACCGCATTCCGCAGCAAGATGCAAACCACGCAGCATAAGTCAGAACTCGAGCATGCACATGAAGCCGTCACAATATTAGCGATCCCAATTTGCTTGTTTTCATCTTCACTTTTATTTTTAATATACTCTGTGTTTGATGTAAATGTTAAACAAATGATATTTTTGTCCATGCAATAGTGTTTTATTTTTTTTAAAAAGATATGGGGTGTATTAAGTTTGAATAATAAGTAAAAGGGTAGTCCTGGAAAAAAATCAAAAAAATTAATAAAACCATTTAATTTTATATAATTAAATCAAAATTTTAAAAAGTGGGGCATAAATAGTTCAGTAGTGGGGGTGCAAATAGCACCACTCATTACTTTAATTAAAAACAAATCAAATACTATATTCACTCATTAATTACACCCATATCCTCAACTATATTTCCTTATTATAAAAAAATAAAAATAAAAATAAATAAATAAATAATAAAAATAAAAACTTACCTTTCGAAAAAAAAAAAAAAAACTTATGATAAACCATAACATATGATAAACCCTAATTAAACTCTAATTTTATTTCAAGTATCAAACTTTCTCATCATCACATGATTATCATATTATTTTTTTTCTTTCTTTCTTTCATATATAGTTATGAACTCTATCAATAAACAAAATATATATTTTTTTTTTTTAACTAGCTGTAGATATCAACAATTTTTATTTTTTATTTAAGATAGCCATAGATATCAATAATTTTATTTTATCTTTTTAATTTCATTTTTTAAGATAACTGTCTAAATAAGAGAATTTCAGATTGAAATCTGTTGACCCCATATATGGTTTCACATATTCCATTTTATAAAGCTCCCACATTCGAGATATTTTCAAAAGTAAATTAGATCATCATTAAAAGAGGATTTGATTCCAAAAATAATATGATTTTTTTTTTATATATAAATTGGGTGTGATAATAATTTAAGAGTGTTTATAAATAATATGTATTAAAATGAGTATATTTATTTCAATGAGGGTACTATTGGCATTAGGATGGGTCCTTATAGTAATATTTTTTAAAAAAAAATTTAGAAATGGGTGTACTAATGCTTTTTATGGGTGTCAATATCCGTACCCTATATATATATACATATTTATATATATATGGTTTTTCTATTATCAATTCGAACTGACATAAAATATATCAGTTCCTTACATGTTAATTATTGGATTTAAATGTTTTGACTTGGCTACATACACTTATCAAAACATCTTTTAAATCCAATGACCTACATAAAGAACTGATATATTTTATATTAATTCAAACTGATAACAAAAAGACTTATATATATATATGACGACGACACAAGAATTTTATATAAGAATGTGAAATCAATGACAAATAACAAAACAAGAATGATATGAGATGAAGTCTATAAATAAGTATACTAAATCAAAATCAGAAAGTTGTTGTAAATAAATAAATAAAAAATGGATAAATAAATCCATGCATAGAAGAAGAAATGAAGAACATATGTACAGAATATAATAAGAAACATAGACAAGAATTGAGAGACGAGATATGAGAGGGATGAAGAACTGAGAAATTAAATGCATGTTTCAATTGATACTAAGAACCAACCTTTTTTACAAGAGAAAGAACACACATATATATACATAGTGCATGTCTTTGGCGAACCACTTGTTCTACAATTAATGGAATTAGAGGCGGTTGACGCCACTTGACAACATTTTGATCAATGCATGCTTTGACCATGCATTATGTAGTGAGCAAGCAAATTTGTGAAAGTCACACGTGGGAAGAAAGAGTGGAAAGCCATATATTACAACACTCCCCCTTGGATTTCCACTATTTGTATTTTAATTTTGCTAGGAAAAACCCAGTGCGATAAAAACCTTAGCAAAATATATACAATCATCTTTTGGATCAAGTGGTGTGGATGTGTTTATAACTGCCTCATTAAAACCTTTCCGGTAAAACCCAGTGGGAAAAAATCCGGTAGAAGGAAAAAGAGTACAGTACACATATATCCATTCAAAAATTTTGCTCCCCCTGATTGAACGCTCCCCCTAAATGAAACTTCAATATCAATCATGTAATTTGCAGAGTCGACGCATGCCAATCCCATATACCAGTTTCTCAAAAGTTGTTGTAGGCAATGTTTTGGTAAACAAATCTACAAGATTATCTGTAGACCGTATATTTGTCGGCTCTGTTGAAGTTCATGAGTATAGAAGAATTTAGAAGAAATATGTTTGGTTCTGTCTCCTTTGATATATCCCCCTCTAACTTGAGCAATACAAGCCGCATTATCTTCAAATATCGGTGTCGGTATTCCTGTAGATAATGAAAATCCATATGTATTTTGAATATGAGAAATTACTAACCTTAGTCACACGCATTCTCGGCTTGTTTCATGAAGTGCAAGGATTTCAGAATGATTAGATGATGTAGCAATAATAGTTTGCTTTGTGGAGCGTCAAGAGATTGCTATGTCATTATAGGTAAAAATATATCCCGTTTGTAAACGAGCTTTATGGGAATCAGATAGATACCTGACATTAGCATAACTAAGTAAACCTGAAAAATTGTTAGATTTTGAATAATATAATCATAAATCTTTTGTTCCACGAAGATAACAAAAAAAATGTTTAATCACATTCCAATGTCTTCGAGTTGGTGCTGAACTGAATCTAGCAAGTAAAATTACTGAAAATGCGATATCTGGTCTAATACATTGAGCCAGATATAATAAAGCACCAATTGCATTAAGATATGGTACTTCAGGACCAAGTATCTTTTCACCATCTTCAAGTGGCCGGAATGGATCTTTCTTAGGATCAAGGGTTCTAATAATCATATGGGTACTTAATGGGTGAGCATTGTCCATATTGAATCTTTTCAATATACGCTGATTGATGGATAAGTATTCCGTCTGATTTATGCTCAATCTCCAGATCGAGACAATATTTTGTCTTTCCTAGGTCTTTCATTTCAAATCTCCTTTTCAAATATTCAGCAGTTTTCAGAAGCTCTCTAGGAGTTCCAATCAAATTCATGTAATCAACATAAACCGTTATAATAGCAAATCCAGATTCTGATTTCTTTATGAAGAACACATGGGTGTATAATATAATTATTATACCCTTATTTCATTAGATATTTACTGAGACGGTTACACCACATCCATCCAGATTATTTTTAATTCATATAAGGATTTTTGTAGGTTTATCAAATA
Source organism: Acer campestre (assembly GCA_954870605.1). Lineage (NCBI taxonomy): Eukaryota > Viridiplantae > Streptophyta > Magnoliopsida > Sapindales > Sapindaceae > Acer > Acer campestre. The sequence continues at coordinate 14,930,965 of OX940801.1, read as the reverse complement.
CAGATTACGAGATCTCGGTTTACATGCTTCTGGCATTTTAAATCCTTCCGGGATTATAAATATCTGTATTGAGTGAATCATATAGATAAATGATTACTAAGTTTAGAAGACGTATTTCAAGCCTTTTAAAGGCAGCCAAATTTATCAAAAATTCGGAACGTAATCGTATTCATCACTATTGAATACTAAGTTTCTATGAGAAATCTTGTACTACGAGTCGTGCCTCATATCTTACGATCTCGTTTTTCTTATTACATTTCCGTATAAAGACCTTTTAGTATCCAACTAGTTTGACATCTTCAGGTGTCTGGAGAACTATTGGTCTAAATACTATATGTTTGGCTTATAAAGTCAATTCTTCTTGAAATGCTTCTTTTCATTTAGGCCAATTATGCCTTTGTCTATAATCATCGATACTATGAGTTTCATAATCATTATTTCAGTAGCTACTGTATTTGAAAATATATCACTGATGATTGTTTCTTTACTATTCCACATTCCTCATGTATGATTTATAGAAATTTTCTCAATTTTAATATACTTGAATCTCTGTCGAGAATTTTTCCATTTCAATGGATTTAGTCACTTCAGGGACTTTGTGTCTCTTTAGATATATCTAACTCTTATAGAGTTGATTTAGAGAAAGTGGATTTATTCATAACTTGAGTCTTGTTTACATTAGGATCCTAATAATTTATTTTCCTCTTCTGGGAACAATACATTTCAAAATAAAAGGTTTACAAACTTATGATATGCATCAGATGATTTATTCGTTGCATTCTACTCAAATCGTTCTTTAGGAACAATCACCCGGTCGGGGTTTATGAGATAGCAACTTATAAAAAATTATATCAAATAACCGATTAATAATTATCTGATGATCAATTATCTTAAAAATGAGCATATCTATGACCAATTACAAATTGTAATGGTAAGTAATAATGATAAGCAGTGGGTCAGAGATGAATAGAATGTCTCCATATAGAAATTGGTAATTATATTGAAATAATAAAGTTCTCGCAATTACCTGGAGATGCTTAATAAGTGATTCTCTAATCCATTCTGGATGTTCAACATCAATCCCAACTGATAATCTGTGCGAGTAATCTTGCAAAAGCAACATTGTGTGTTGATAATAAGCAAACGTGTGACCATCTGCTGGATGCGTCAACTAGGACCATAAAATAGCGGAATGGTCCACTTGGTGGATGAATAGGTCCACATATGTTCCCTTGAATCATTTACAGGAATGACGGGGATTCAAAGCCAACTTTAGAATGGGATGGTTTTATTACCAATTTCCCTTGTGAACATGCAGTACATAAATTTTCGTGGGATAAAAGAATCTTCTGGTTCTTTAATGGATGCTGTTGACGGTGATTTTTGGTGGTCACCGAGTCAATGATTTATCTTTTGACTTGTTGTAAATTATGAACTTGGATGATTGAAAACAAGAGAAATAAACTATGAATCACAAACAATTACATGGTAAAACTCCAAGGGTTGGAGAAACATCCACGGTTTGTTGCCTAAGCAACGAAGCCAAATCCACTATGAAGAAGAATTACAAGAATGCTGTATTACAATCTCTCTCTCTCTCTCTCTAGCTATTTCACTCGTGTCCCCCTCCTTTTGCGTAAAGAATGGGTATTTATACATGTTTTATTAGGGTTTTGGTATGTGGTGCCCTAATTGTGAGTTGTAATCCTTAACGGATTCAGACTCTCCTTCTTTTGTATATTTCCTGATTTGGTTGAATCCAAGTCTGATTCTGATTCCTCCTTCTTCATTCACGGAAAATCTATTTGCTTCCTTATTTGGACTCTGCGGCCACTGTCGCTTATCATGGAGTTGCTTGTTGCTGATTGCACCCAAAGTTTGGAATATGGGCGCTGGTGACTATCTGTTTTCATTGATTCCCGACTACACCGTGTCCTTGCCCGAGTAAGGTTTATTGCCCGAGCAACTCGCCTTTGTTGGTGGTCGGGAAACTTCCTCTTTTTCCGAGCAGGTTTTCATGGGGGAATTCTTGCTCCGTTAGTTGACTTTCTTTTGAACTTGCTTACGTGGCTTTATATTGTGATGACGTGTCTACCACGGCTATTTTTTCCTATAACAATACCCCCTTAAATATTTGTGCCGATCATGCTGAGTCAGCTCCACTCGGGTCAGATATTTAACCTCATGTTCATTTGCAGCTAGTCTTCGTTTGTCTTTTTCTGCATTAATGTATCCTTGTTTGCTTCAAAGCTCTTAAATGACGTGTTTTAATTACGACCGCACGCATTCGATTTATCAATCATTTCAGAGATCTTTTGATGGTGGCGCTTCTGCTCACTAGCGGCTCAAGGCTTTCTTCGATCGCCACTTGTCCCTTTTTATTTGGCTGTGGTACTGCGGTGGTGCAACGCATTTATGGGACATGACCTTTCTGCTCGCTCACGTGTGGATTACGTCATTGCCCACGCCCCTCTGTTTTCCCGCTCCTTTGTGTTTCTTCTAGGGTTTCGTGTTTTTCGAAATCGGTGTGCTGCCTATATAAGCTGGCAGTGGTGGCGTTTCTCCTTTTTACTTTACTTTCCGCAATTTTTGTGCATTCTCTGAAGAACTCGCTTGCATTTCCTATTTTACTGGGTTCATCTGCTGCAACCTGATCTTCATCTGCTTCAACTACATCTCCAGCTTTTTCTGGGTTCTGCTTCAAATACATCAAGGTTAGTTCTCATGGATTCTGCAACTAGGTATCGTCTTTACACTGTTGGCATGATTGCTATTGAGCAACATGATGCACACACTGCATCTGTAGTCCACAATTTATTGAAACCACCTCTCTTTGATCAACCGCATTTCATTGATGCTGACGTTTCTGTAATTTCCCGTGAAAATTTTGCTCCTTCAGAGGCTCCATTTCCTCCTGAAGTTCATTCCGTTTCCTCGGATTCATCACCTCCCGAGTATCAGCCTGCAGATTGGTCGGATTCTTCTTCTTCTACAGCTGACATTCGGCCTTGGAAGCGACCAGGAAAAAAGATGAGCGCTCGCAAGGTTTACAAAGATTCCCACTCGCTGGAGAGCCGAGTCGGGGCCCAGAAGGTTATCGAGAACGACATCGAAGAAGAGCATAGGGCTGCTCGCATTCCTTTCTCTCCCGAGCGCATATGCGCTTATGATGTAGAGCAGAATGTGGTCGGCCCTGAGGAGGTAAGCAAATATATGCGGCGGTTCGATCTGGATGGCGATGTGATTTCGCTAATCCCCGCTGAAGGTCGGGCTGCTTGGAACCCTCCTCCTGGCCACGTGGCGGTTTACGGGGCCATGCTCGCCTGCGGCGTCACTCTTCCTTTCCAGCCATTCATCACTTGGTTTTTGGCTGAGGCCCGAATTGCTCCGGCTCAGCTGACTCCGCACAGCTATCGGATTTTGATGTGCATGTGGCACATGTGGCACAGGATGAAACGACCACCCCCAACTCCTCGTGAAATCCGACACTTCTATTCTCTGAGGCCCGTGGGGAAGTCCGGAGTCTATTTTCTCCAATCGACTCAGCCCGAGTTCTGGATCCCCAAGGATGTTGTGGTCAAGGGCGAGATCGAGCCGACCACAGAGGAGAAGATGAAGGGATTTGTTTGGGGCTTCCCCACCTCAAACAAATTTTGGAAGAACAGCTGGTTCTTTGTGGGTGGACAATGGGGCCAATCAATTAGTTTTGATCTAGATGGCTCCCAAATGACCTGCAGGGTTCCTCGGTATTTTTGCTCGCCCCAATGGAACCACGTGACTTCCTCCTTCACCGACGAAGAGCTGAAGACCTTGGCTCGGGCTGCCGTCCGCCCCTTGGAGAAAAGGGGTAAACCCTATCTGTATAATGAGGGGAAGATGATTTCAGCTCGCCTCTTCCCTCAAATTTCAGCACGCCGCAGACGCCGTAAGTTGTCTTGTAGCCTTTATTCTGCCTTTTATTCTGTCATTTGTCTTTGTATTAATCTATTGACTCGGGCTCCCTTTTTCTTTTTGAAGTGTATGACGTGGACGTGGTCTGCGATGCTCTGGCACGCCGAATGAAAGGAGTGGTGGAGGCCAGCCGGAAGGAGGTGCTTCGCCAGCAAGACGCTGGGATTGCCCCCCCCCCCCCCGATGATAAATCTGAAGGGAGCGCTCCTGAGGACCTTCCAGCGGGTGATGATGAAGAGGGGGTGCCCGAATATATGCCCGAGGAAACCAATGGTCGTGATGTGACTGCGTGTTTGGCTGAAACCGTGGGCGACCCGGGACTCTTTGGAGCAAGTAGGACCCACGCTGATCAGAGCAACCGAAAGGGTCCTTCTACTTCCAAGGGGAAGGAAAAAATGGGGCACCCCTCTGAGTCTGAGCGGCCAAGTTTCCCCAGCGGGTTCCGTTCTCCTCGTTCGGCAGCACACAAATTGAGTGATACTTCTCAAGGTATCGAAGCCGCCGGGGGGCATTCGGGCGAGGCCGTTCCAGAGATCCCGTTTTCTACAGAGCCGACTGCCACTGCTCCGGAAATCCCAACTCCTGCCGATCCCACTCCCACCCCCGAAGGTAGCGAAGTCGATGTGGGGCAGCCTGGCAATTTTTTTAAGGACCAGGCGGTTGACTCAAGCTCTCGCGGGAAACAGCCTGGGAAACGGAAGGCTTCGTTTTCCCCTGGTCGCCCAACACCCAAGATACCCCGAGTGGTTGCTTTCGTAGATTCATCCTCGGATGACGAACGGGAGGGTGTGGCTCGAAAGGATGCAGACGCGGCTCCTCCACTGGCTCAGGTCGAGGAAAGTGTTGAAGGTTTAACCGATTCTCCTCGGGTAACCTCAACCGCTAAATTCCCTGAGACTGGTGTTGACGGTTCGGACCCCTTCCCCCAAACCGATGATCCTACCCCTGAGATCATGCTAAGGGCCATGGCTTCAGGTCAAGCCTACATCGGGGAGGATCGTTGGAGTCAGTTCCGGGTAGGGACTGTGTCTGACCGACTACGCAACTTTTTCAACAGCGCCTCTTACGTAAGTATAAGCTGTGGTTACCTGCGGCATCTCGTATTCTTTTTTCGTCTTTCATTATTTTTATTTACTGTTTGACTTGCTGCAGATGGTGGCTGAGATGTCTGGGGCTTGTCAAGCTGGTGAAGCCCAGGCAGAAAGAATAAAGCGGCTTGAAGCCCAGTTGAAGGAGAGCGAGGACCGCTGTTCTCGGGCTGAGCTGGCTGGCCGGGAGGGGGCTAAGTCGAGCCAGGTAGTCTTGGATCAATGCTTGGCTCGGCAGTTGGAGGCTGAACAGCGAGCATCTTCTGCTGCCGAGGAGGTCAAGGTTCTCCGGGATCAGTTGTCATCCACTCAGGATGCTTTGCTCCAGGATGAGCAGTCTGCTGAGGACGCCAAGTTTGCTTATGAGCGCCGAATCGAAGACTTAGAGCGTCAGGCCTTGACAGTTAGGTCCCTATCAAAGGAAGCTAGGCTGGAGCTGGAACTACAAAGTGTTGATCGGTTCAAGAGATCTCCAGCCTATGATGCTTTGCTTCTGCGTGAGTTCCAGCGGGGGATGGTCTCGGCTGGTGAATTTTTCAAGCAGAAGAATAGGGCGACCGATCGGGCTAGGGCCAACTGGAGCCTATCAATCAAAAAGCATGTGGATACCTCTCTGGAGTCTCTTCGGGCCCAGATGAGGGAGTGGCGAGCGTATTGCAGAAGTAAAGGTAAAGCGCCACATCCCATGCACCTCGAGGTTCCTTCTGCTGACTCCTTCTCCACGTTTTATGCCTGTGAAAAGGCCGGGATCGACAACGAGACGCCCGATTTGGGACCTGTTCCCGGGGTTGACTATGCCGACTGGATGGTCGACGAGGAGGAGGATGTCATTATTTGGCCTTTGGACGACAGCCTGCTGAACGAGTATGTGATGGAGCCTAACCCTGATATCGGCGGAAGCAGCTCCCGACCCCCGGCGCCACCCTCCTGAGCTTCATGACTTCAAGCCCCTCTTTTTTGTAGCGGTGTAACCAGCTGTAAATATTTGTATAACTATACCTGTATAACTGTACCTGCATATATGTATACTTTTATCATGTATAGACGAATTTTTTCATATATATAAATGGATTTTTCCTCAGTTTTGATCTAAATTCTTTTATTTGGAATTCTGAATTTAGTTGGATTTCTTCGAACTTGTGGATCTTCAGGGGTTTAGTCCTTCGGGAATCCCTGAACTTATCTTGACTTGGTGCCTTATTTCCTGGCATTTTAGTCGGGTAGGCCGAGTATCTTATTTAACCGGTAATTAGTTTTAGCCGAGTATCTCATGTAACTGGCTTTTAAACAACTTTAAACCGCGTATATTATTTAACTGGTAGTTAGTTTCAGCCGAGTATCTCATGTAACTGGCCTTCTCGTTTGAGTTTTTGATTTCTTGCCTCAACGTTACGCCGAGGCTCGCCACGGCCATACGTCAAGGTCCTTGCACAAGTCACCTAGGACGTCTCCCGGTTTTATCTGTGCAAGGTTTTGCCGAATCGTTGGGATACTTTATACAGGCCAACACGGCTGCGCGTCTCACTAGCCTTTCTAGCGGCGCTCCGAGCAGTTTTCCAGTTTATTCTGGTGCCTCGGTTTTGCCTCTCTGCTAAGGGACACGTTTTTATCGCTTTAGCAAGGCGGGCATGCTACTACAGCTTTTCCGCCCTTCGGGCGCCACTCGTCCACTCTTTCGTGGGTTTATGGCGCCCGTATTTTCTGGTTTATTCGACCAACTTTTTGTGGGCTGCTGTCAAAGTTTTTGCTTATGGATTATCAATTCTGTTGGATTACTCTGTACTAGCAACTGAACTTTATTGAATGATCAACATGAATTTTGTTAGATGAACATAACTATGAAACTAAGAAATAGACCTGATATAATAAAGGCAGAGACTAAAAACAGAGTTTAAAACAGAACAAGTCTTTGGTAATAAATGCGGTCGGGCCCTTCAAGGATAGAAGATCTTTAGATATTGTGCGTTGCATGGTCGGGGTACCAGACTTCCCTCTGGTGGGGCTATCATGTAGGCCCCATGTCCTATAACCCCCTTGATGATATACGGCCCTTCCCATTTATCGGCAAGAGATCCCGAGGACTTATATTTGGTGTTTGGGGACACTCTTCTTAGCACCAAGTCTCCGAGTTGGAATCTCCGCTCACGAACGTGTGAATTGTAATACCTCGCAGCCCTTTGCTGGTACGCGGAATTTCTGACTTGTGCCGTATCTCTGATTTCCTCTAGTTCGTCTAAGTTCTGCTGCAGCATATCTATATTGTGCTCGGGGCTGTATAACTGTATCCTGGGGGATATGAAAGTAGTTTCTGCTGGGATTACAGCTTCTGTCCCAAACGCCAGCGCGAAAGGAGTCTCCCCCGTGGACAACCTCATTGTTGTTCGGTATGCCCATAACACCTCGGGCAGTTTATCCGCCCAGCCGCCCTTCTTTGCCTCTAATTTTGCTTTCAGTGTATGTTTGATCACTTTATTCACAGCCTCTGTCTGACCATTGGTTTGAGGGTGAGCCGGTGATGCGTAGTAGTTCGCGATCTTGAATTCTTCACACATTTCTCTGAACCTTTTGTTGTCGAACTGGGTTCCATTGTCTGTTATGATGATGTTCGGGATTCCGAACCTATATATGATGTTCTTCTTGACAAAGCTGGTGGTGTTTGCCTCTGTAATATGCACAAGTGCTTCCGCTTCTGCCCATTTGGTGAAATAGTCCACCGCCACAATGGCGTGCTTTGCCCCTCCCTTTGTTCCTGTGGGCATTGGCCCTATTAGGTCGAGTCCCCACATGGTGAAGTTAGACTTCTGAGTAACTCTGGGGGCTGTCGAATATCGTTTGCTATTCTCTGGCATGTCTCGCAGCTCTCGGAGAATCGCTGCGCCTCTGCGAAAAGGGTCGGACAGTAGAAACCTTGTCTGAGTACCTTGTGTGCTAGGCTTTTACCCCCAGTATGGTTCCCACACACTCCACTGTGGACACTTTTTAGGATTTTTTCAGTTTCTTCGCCGGTCACACATCTTTGCAGTACTTTCGAGAATCCTCTCCTGTATAATTCCCCCCTCAGGATTGTATACCGGGTTGACCTGTATCTGATGCGTTTCGCTTCCACTGCATCCTCCGGTAATATGTTTTCCTCTAAGTACTTCCTGAGTTTGTATGTCCAGTCGCTTGGGCTTGGCCGGATCTCTGCTACCATGATTTCCTCTGATTCTGCTGTACTCGGCTTAGTCAGATGTGCCACTGGTATTGCTTTGGATCTGATGCTCGTGATGGCTGAAGCTAACTTGGATAAAGCATCTGCTTTTTCGTTTTCTTCCCGAGGGATCTGAGAGATTTTGTACACTTTGAACTTTCTGAGTAGCCTTTTTGCCATGTCCAAATAAGCTATCATGTGCTCTTCCCTTGCCTGGTACTCATCCAGCACTTGATTAACCACGACTTGTGAATCGCTGTAAATTTCCAGCTCATCTGCCCCTAATGCTATGCAAACCCTTATGCCGGCCAACAAGGCCTCATACTCTGCTTGATTGTTGGTTGCTTTGAAATCGAACCTCATGGCACATTCCACGGCATCCCCCTCGGGGGTTGTTATGACTATTCCGGCCCCGCTGCCGTGTGTGTTCGATGATCCGTCCACATGCAATTTCCACTGAAGTTTTTCAATCCGTTCTCCCTCCATTGCCCTCCTTACCTCGGCATCGGGCTCGGTGAATTCTGCTATAAAGTCTGATACTGCCTGCCCCTTAACTGCCGCTTTAGGTGTGTATTTGATGTCGTATTCGCTCAGCTCCACGGCCCATTTGGTTAATCTTCCCGACACCTCCGGCTTCTGAAGGATTAGTTTTAATGGACAGTCTGTGTATACTTCTATTGTATGCGCTTGGAAATATGGCCTCAGTTTCCTGGCCGATGTGACCAGTGCTAATGCTATTTTTTCTGCTGGAGAATACCTGGTTTCTGCCGGTAACAATGCCTTGCTTGTGTAGTACACTGGCTTTTGTACCCCCTCTTCTAACCGTATTAACACCGAACTTGTCGCCACCTCCGTGACCGACAAATACAAGTATAATGTTTCTCCTACCACCGGTTTTGAGAGGATGGGTGCTCGCCCCAAATATTCCTTCAATTTCTGGAATGCTTCTTCACATTCTGCACTCCATTCGAGCCCTTTTCCCTTTTTTATTGCCCTGAAGAAGGGAGCGCATTTGTCTGTTGACTTAGCAATGAACCGATTGAGCGACGCGAGACATCCCGTCAGCCTTTGTACGTCTTTCAACGTCTTTGGTGAAGCCATTCCTTCTAGTGCTCTGATCTTCTCGGGATTCACCTCAATTCCTCTTTGGTGAACCTGAAAACCCAGAAACCTCCCCGAAGGTACTCCGAACACGCATTTACTGGGATTGAGCTTCATCTTATATTTCCTCAGAACATCGAAGGTTTCCTTCAAGTCCTCCGAGTGTTTTTCTGCCGTAGTGCTCTTGGTCAGCATGTCATCCACGTAGACTTCCATGTTTCTCCCAATCTGCCGAGCAAACATCCGGTTCACCAACCTTTGGTATGTCGCTCCAGCATTTTTCAATCCGAAAGGCATCACTTTGTAGCAATACAGCCCTTGATCCGTGGTGAAAGATGTTTTTTCTTCGTCTGCTTTATTCATCCGAATCTGGTTGTATCCCGAGTATGCATCCATGAAGCTTAGCAGTTCGTATCCTGCCGTTGCATCTACCAGCTGGTCAATTCTTGGTAATGGAAAACTATCTTTCGGGCAGGCCCTGTTCAAGTCAGTGAAATCTACACACATCCTCCATTGATTGTTCTTCTTCTTGACCAATACTACGTTGGCTACCCACTCCGGGTATTTGACCTCCCTTATTGATCCTGCGGAAAGTAACTTCTCCACCTCCTTCTTAATTGCAGCGCTTCTCTCTGGATTGAACAACCTTCTCTTTTGCACCACTGGTCGGGACTCTGGGTTGGTAGAAAGACAATGTGATATCACCTTTGGGTCTACTCCTAGCATATCCTCGTGACCCCAAGCAAAAACATCCTTGTAACCTCTTAGCAATGTGGTCAGTTGGGCTTTGACATGCCCACTTAAGCTTGCTCCTATCTTCACTGTCTTGCTCGGATCCGCCGGATTCAGGACTATTTGTTCGGTCAACTCATCCTTTCTGACTTCGGGTTCTTCTCTGGGATCCAATTCAAACTCTTTTGGCACTTCTGCCTGCTCTTCAGGTTCCTCCACTTTTTGTTGGGTTGTTACCTCGTACATTTGGTGTACTTCCCTGTCTTTGTATACTGACAAATTTGCTCTTCGGGCCATCTCTTGTGACCCCTTCACTACTCCTACTCCTACTCCATACTCCATACTCAGTCGGGAATTTCATCATGAGAGCATAAGTTGCCGTCACTGCTTTGGTTTTATTCAAAAACGGTCGGCCTAATAAAGCATTGTACGGCCAGTTTTCCGTATCCACCACCACAAAGTCGAGCAGCACAGTCTTTTGGCAGGGGGTCGTGCCAATCTTCACGGGCAATTTCACTGTTCCCAGCGACATTACTTCGACTCCCCCGAATCCTCTAAGGGGTGTGGGAAACGGCTGTAGGTCTTTCCTGTCCAGCCTCAGCTGGTCATATACCTCCGCACTTAGAATGTCCGCTGAACTCCCATTGTCAATCAAGATTCGATAAACCTCTCGGTGACCGATCCGCGCTCCAATTACCAAGGCATCATTTGGCTTAACATCCACTCCATGTGAGTCAGCTTCTGTGAATATGATCGGGTCCCATCCCTCTTTGATTCTTTTCGGGTCGGGTTCAATGGAATTGACATCTAAGTCTCTCCGTGCCTCCATGGCCTCCCGAATTTCTTGGGTCCTTTCCCTGTTACTCCTGCCAGTTGCCGGTCCTCCAAAGATGGTGTTAATTGCTCCTTCATCCTCAGCTTTCTTTGGACTGAATTTTCTTGCCCGCCCGTCCTGCCGGCTATCCTTTTGTCCATCCGTCTTGTCCACCTTCTTGAGGACGATGTCTTTCAGGTGTCCTTCCTTGATGAGGGTTTCAATATGGTCCCTTAATTGGAAACATTTGGATGTCTCGTGCCCGTTCTCCTTATGGAAACGGCAATACTTGGTGGTGTCCCTCCGGGCATATGTTGACTGCCTAGGAGGTTCTTTTGACATGTTCTTCTCCTCTAGGATTGCCAAGATTTCACCTTGGTCTTTTTTCAGTGGGGTGTAATTCGTATACCTGCCCTGGAACTTCTGTTGCGGCTGGTCGGTTTTCGGGTCGTATGCTCGCCGCCCATCCCGACCATCCCGTGCTTTGTTCTTCTGTTTGTCCGTTTTGCCGTCGGGCGCCTTAGTTTGGTCTTTGGTTTTGAATCCTTCTGGGCGACCGCCATGTACGAAGTAACCCCCTGTGGCAATTTCTTCCTCTTCAGCCAGGGCGTACCCCCCTGCCATGTCCATCATATCAGCATAACTGGTTAATCGGGCTCTTCTGAGGTCAAATGACAATTGGCCATTCTGAAGGTTGTTGATGAACGCAGCAATTATTGCCTCGTCATTTGCACTCCCAATTTCGGACACTTCCTAACCAAATCTCCCCAGATACTTCTTTAGCGACCCATCCTTTCCCTGTCTGAGTTGGGATAAGTGAGCTACCGATTTTTTCCTATGCACATTCCCGAGGAACTGTCTTGAGAAAGCTTTGCTCAACTCGCCAAAGCTGCTTATGCTTGCTGCTGGTAATCTACCAAACCACCGGGAGCCTAGATCTCCAAGGGTTTGAGGAAAATTCAAACATAGCAGTGCGTCATTGTTGACATATTGTGTCATGGCGCTCCTATATCTTCGGACGTGTTCCTTTGGATCGGTATCTTTCTTAAATAGTTCCACGTGTGGCATCTTGAATCTCTCCGGGAAAGGTGTTCTTAGGATCCCACTAGTGAACGGGCTTCCGGATTCGTCATCCGACAGCTCATTACGCCCATATCGCCTGACTAAAGCATCCATTTGTCGACGATTATTCTGTACCTCCCGGGTTAGGCTCTGTATGAGTATATCTCTATCTCCTTCTGGCTCCCCTATCGCATTGAAAGTTTGACTTATGGTCAATTTTTGACCCCTTTCCTCCGGATTCAACTCTCTGCGATCTCGGTTTAGGCCATGCAACCGTACTGTGCCCCTTTGGCGCTTGCGATGACGATTCTGCTCACTCCCTTCCGAGGATGAAGATCGGCCTCTCCGGTGACTGCGCCTCCTGGGGTGATCCCGATTTACGACTATTTGATCTTGACCGTAACCCATGTCAGGATCACTCCCCTCTCTATGCTCCCTTTCGGATAATATTTCTGGCACAGGATCTCGTCTCGCCTTTAGGGGTGCATCAGGCGTTGGTATCACCACTGCAGAACGCAGCCTTGCAGCCTGCTGGTTTGGGACGGGCAGACTGTGAGGAGATATCAAACCTCCCGTGGTGGAAAGGTCAACTCCTTGCTTTGCCGCGTCTGATATGAGTTGTTGCAGGGAAGCATGAAATCGTTGCGTGATTTCTTCATTAGTTGTGGGGAAACGTTGAATACCAGCTAAGGCGGCTGACTGGTCTACCGTCATCAGGGTGGCATCCGCTGTATTGAGCGTGGTGTCATCCCCCAGCTCATTACTTGGCACGCCTTGACTGTACCTGGAATCGCTACCATCTCCTTCACCAGCCATTGTTATCACAAATTTCTGGGCTCCCCTCCTTCTAGCGCCAATTGTTGACGGTGATTTTTGGTGGTCACCGAGTCAATGATTTATCTTTTGACTTGTTGTAAATTATGAACTTGGATGATTGAAAACAAGAGAAATAAACTATGAATCACAAACAATTACGTGGTAAAACTCCAAGGGTTGGAGAAACATCCACGGTTTGTTGCCTAAGCAACGAAGCCAAATCCACTATGAAGAAGAATTACAAGAATGCTGTATTACAATCTCTCTCTCTCTCTCTAGCTATTTCACTCGTGTCCCCCTCCTTTTGCGTAAAGAAGGGGTATTTATACATGTTTTATTAGGGTTTTGGTATGTGGTGCCCTAATTATGAGTTGTAATCCTTAACGGATTCGGACTCTCCTTCTTTTGTATATTTCCTGATTTGGTTGAATCCAAGTCTGATTCTGATTCCTCCTTCTTCATTCACGGAAAATCTATTTGCTTCCTTATTTGGACTCTGCGGCCACTGTCGCTTATCATGGAGTTGCTTGTTGCTGATTGCACCCAAAGTTTGGAATATGGGCGCTGGTGACTATCTGTTTTCATTGATTCCCGACTACACCGTGTCCTTGCCCGAGTAAGGTTTATTGCCCGAGCAACTCGCCTTTGTTGGTGGTCGGGAAACTTCCTCTTTTTCCGAGCAGGTTTTCATGGGGGAATTCTTGCTCCGTTAGTTGACTTTCTTTTGAACTTGCTTACGTGGCTTTATATTGTGATGACGTGTCTACCACGGCTATTTTTTCCTATAACAGATTGGCTATCACTCAAGTGACACTCGAAATAGGACGAGGTCGGAGAGTAGCACAATAGTAAGTAAAGTTCGTTCCCACAGGGATCGAGTGACCGATTACCGAAATTGATTAGTCTATTTGCTATTCAAACAAACAAAAAGGTTGGTTTTCCAAATAAGTAAATTAAACTAAACTAAACTAAAAAGAAATAACACGAAAATAAACACAAGTGTAATAATAGAGAGAAATATGCTAGGATTTGACTACACCCCACCCTATGTCGATTTCCGTTCTAGACTCAATTATTCACCCAAAACATGCTCATGTATTTCATAGATTCATGCACCCAAATGTTAACCCACAATCTCGGTCGAGTAGAATAGATCGCACCCAAAATCATACCCAAGCCTATCTCTCGATTACTCAGAATATATGAATGAGTTCATTCAGAACCTTGGCACACTAGGGAATCCTATACGCTAGCCTAAGTAGGTCTACTTTTCTAGACATGCATAGAGGGCATTTTATCGAGCACGTGGCGTGCGTCTCCGGTCAGTACATAACACACCACAAAAATTCATTCAAAAGGAGATCAAACAATTGAAAAGCATTAAGCACACAAAAATACCCATACAAACAACAATCTTGCACATAAGGGATAAACAAAGGTCAATACATATAAATATTCATGGGTGGGGTTCATCAAATCCTAACAATGAAAGTTTAGCTCATATTACAACTAATAGCCATACAACAAATAATCTCAAATAAATACATGGCTATAACAAAGGATAAAAGAGAAAAAGTTAGAGAAAACTATAATGGAGAGCTTCCTCTTCTTCCTTTTGCTCCTCTCCTTTTTCAAGCTCCTTCAACTTTCTTTCTCCCAAGAACAAGAAAAGATCATAGATTGGTGTCAAGTGTCGCTTGGATTGTGTAGGAATTTAGGAAAGATGGAGTCTTGGAGGAGTGGGAGGGTTTTCTCTCTTTGGAGAGTGTTTTGTTTCTTCTTGTGTGGCTCCTCCTCTCTTCTCTTTAGATGAAGAGATCTATATATATGGGTCCAAAATAGGGCAAGAAACTCGTCCAAAACGACCAAGAATTCGTCCAAAACGACCAAGAGACGGACTGCCGCGGTTTGGGCATTTTCGCGGTTGGCGGAAGCGACAACTGAACCGCGGCAAGTTTGGAAGGTTTCTGTCGCGAGGGTGCCGCGGTTGGATGACCGCGGCACTTCAACCGCGGCGAATTACTGTCGCGAGGGTGCCGCTTGCATGCCGCGGTGGAGAAAATGGAGGTGGCAACCATGGAAGCTTGGAAGGTTCGGAGGGGATGGAAAAGTGACGCATGGAGGCCTGAAAATGGTGCCAAACGGACCGGAGAAGCACCGGCCGTCGATCTGGGCGGAGAACCGTCGGAAAACACGTCGGAAAATGGTCGGACGGGGCCGGGTTGGAATCGGGTCGCGATCCGGGTCGGGTCGACCCACGCGGGTCTGCACCCGGGTCGCTGAAGGTAGAAGACGACGTGACGTCATCATGACGTCACGCTGATGTGATCAGCCCCTAAACGACGCCGTTTCAATGCTGACGTGGCGCTGACTCTAATGTGCGGGGTGCACTTAGTAGGCAGCTGGGGTGTACTCAGCTGCTGGGCATGAACCGGTTGGGCCTGTCGGATCTTGGGCCGGGTCGGGCGCGACCCACACATGAAACGCACCGTTTCATTAATGACGTGGCGAGCTGCTGTGCGTTGGCTGGAAAATTACAGAAGGAACCCCTCAACTATTCTTTAATCACAGAATCTTCAATCTATTCCTCATATTTTCACTTTGACCCCTAATTCTCCAAAATTACTCCAATGCCCCTGAACTCCATAAATACCTGAAACACTTATTTTATCATATTAAATACCCGGTTTTACCCGAGAAATAAACTCAAAATGATACGGAAATGGGGCTACACTTTGTGTAAAAGTGAAGCAATCAAATACCCCCAAACCTATCTTTTGGTCGTCCTCGAGCAAAACCAAAACAAACAAATAAAAAGAAAAACTAAACAAAAGAAAGCACAAACATAAAGAAATAAAATGCACAAGATAAGTCTTTTAAACCCCTAGGCGATCCCTAGTAGGACGAGTGAAGTCTCGTGAGGGTTTACAGAACGACACCCACAAACGTCTTTCCTGCTGAGCCAACTATAGACAGAGATGCAATGATGGGCGAACCGAATTGAGGCACATGCATGAAAAGACCCCTAAGAACAAGCTTGGGAAGTGCAAGCCAAGGTGCTACAACACGAGAGATTGCAATTCCATACTTCTTAGTGAACAAAGCTTCAAAAAGCATCGAACACAAGAGTCTCATGATGGCATTTCGCCTCGACTCTATTCCTCTCCGGATCTCTCTCATTTTACCACTCAGAACCTAGGCTCACTCAACAAACATATGCGGTTGGAATTTAAGCACAAGAATTTTCAAATTTACACGCATATGACAAATTTTGAAAAACCGCTAATGTTTAAATACAAATGGACCACAAGAACGGATTTGGACATTAAGAACAAGAGCAAACATCTATTGAAACCTTCATCAACAAGCTTAACTCCTCCTAAAGATCAATTAGGACTTCTCTAAAGTTCAAGTGGGGATGTGGTGAGTTGGTGGTGGAGAGGCTAGGTGGGTACGGTATTATTGGCTAGCTATCGGTTATGCTTTAAACTTTTATTTAGGTGCTCATCACAATTAAAGCGCCTAGGCATGAGTTATTTAATTAATTAACTTGTGCTAAACTTTAAGTTGCTTTATTTTTGCAACTTTTACACATTAGAGCATATAAGGCTTGGATTTTTTTTTTTTTTTTAATTTATTTTTTTTTTTATTATTTTTTTTAAACAATAGACATAAAGCCTTAATCCTTGCACAATTTACACCTCTAGCCTAAGTACACGCTACTTTTACACTTTTGATTTTCCTTGAGCTCTTTTTAACACGATAACAAGCCATAACCGTAGCACATGGGGTGGTTTAGTGTTTATGGAAGATGTGGTGATGTGTATGACATGGGAGGATATAATGATGGGGTTTAGTGTGTAGGTCAACATAGATAGGAAATTTAAGCACACACACAAGGCATGGGACGTGTTTGGGATATTTGTAGTGACTAAACACACATAGCCTACGTCATCTCTATAGGTACGAGTTAAGCACGCAAACAAAGGCGAAACAAAGATGAAGCTCAATCAAAGATGTTCTTTAAAGCCCAAAGTATGGAGTGAGGTCCTTTTATTTATGCTTAATTATCTACAAGAAGAGTGTTTAAGATGAAACAATAAATTAAATCACACTCATAAGGACGCTATTTAGGCTCTGGCCTCACGCGGGTAGTCTCCACTAATGATCTAGACATCTTAAGCGTGATACCCAATTACTTAGACACTTTCGAGTCTGGTAAGATGCGTGCAAGCAATGTGGTGTAGCTTTAACTAGCACCACCTTTGCCTACACTCAGGGGCTCAACACATGCAAAATTGCCTCAAAAGGCACAACCCAAAAGCATCTCATAAAGCAAGCTAATGCCCCAAAATTTTGGCTCGAAGCAAGAGAATGAACCAAACACACAATCATGCAAAAATTGAAAAAAAAATATTCACAAAAACAAGCACAAACAAAACAATCAATCAAAAATGGTCAAAGAATGGCCGCACCCCCAAACCTAAACGAAACATTGTCCCCAATGTTTGCACATAAGCGGATTGGGCAATATTAGCTTAGAAGCGGGAGGGAGGCCAAACGCAACCCTATACAAGCACGCCGCAAACCTAAAAACTAGGCAAAATACAACGCCACACACTTAATCTAAGCAAAGAAAATAAATACAAAATTAAAATAAAACAAAAATAGCTTAAAATAATGCACAAAGAAAATTTTCAACACTATGCACATGTGCTAGGAATGTTATCAACTAAGGGAGGCTTTACCAAGTTAGGGAATTCACCACTTTTTACAACCCAAACAAGTGTAGATGACTTCATCATCCTATCCTTGCTTATGTTTTTTGCTTGGTCAAGTCGGTCTTTCCTCACCCAAATTTTCCTAATTCTAGGTGGACTTCTCCTACTCCTAGATTTCTCAACCCATACCTTCCTAACGTGCCTATAATTTTCCCTATATTTAATGTTCTCTCGTGTGCCACGCCTTTCATTTTCTTGGCCTATTGGTCTAATGTGACATATCTTATCACAATGGTGGCACACGGTGATAGGGTTAGGAATGATACCTTGTTGGTGGGTCTTTGTTGGATGTGGAGGTGGAGGGTTCTTACTCATCCTCTTTGCTTTGTTAGTACTTGACTTTTTGACCTCGGCACTTGAATCTCCTTGACTTATGTTAAGCCTCTCTTCTTTTGGTAGTTGAATCGCTTTCGTCAACTTTGCTTCAATTTCTTGCTTAGCCTTTGCAAGTTCTGCAAGGTGGTCAAGTTCCGTCTTCTTCGTTAGCTCCAACAACTTTGCAAGGTCTTCGAATTCCTTTGATGCGGAATTCTTCTCAACTTCAAGTCTCTCAATTTGGAGTTCCAACTCTTTATTCTTGTCCGAGACTTCCCCATTCTTCTTTAGGAGTATGCCCTTATCAACTCTAAGCGTCTTTACTTCAAATATGAGTTTCTTGTTTAGCTCTTGAAGCATTTTCACCTTTTCCATTTCCAAGGCTTCTTTGCCTTCAAATTCCTTCCTCGTGAGCTGCAACATTTTCTCAAATTCTTCCCACATTTCTTCTTTCTCTCGGGAAGTCTCCTCTAGTTTCTCTTGAAGTCGAGCCTTCCCTTCCTTCATCTCATCCATTTTTGATATTAAATCCCTATCAATATTCATAACATCCTCGCACATCTTGATCAACTCTTTCTTCTCTTTTTCAAATGATTTGAACATTGGTTGGCACGATGAGGTAGGTTTTTCAAAGCCATCGGTCTCATCATAGCTCATTGAGAAGTCTTGGTGCATCCTCCAATCTTGGTTGTAAGAGTTGTTGAAGTTCCCTTCAAATGTCATCTCCATGGATTGGTCTGGCCAACTAAGTGACATATCGTTACTAAAATTCTGTGTGATTTCCCCTTGAGAGGCTATAGCATCTTGCAAGAGCTCTCTTATCTTATCTTCAGATGACATGCTCATTTGCGGGTAACTTGGCCACGAGTTTTGCAAGAAAAAAAAATATAGAGAATCCTGAAACAAAAAGAAACAAAAGCTATCAAAGAAATAAAAAGAAACTAAATAAAAGAAAGAAAGAAAAAAATTCAAATTAGCAATAAACTAACTAGTATCGATATCAATCATTCCGCTCAATCCCCGGCAGCGGCGCCAAAAATTTGGCTATCACTCAAGTGACACTCGAAATAGGACGAGGTCGGAGAGTAGCACAATAGTAAGTAAAGTTCGTTCCCACAGGGATCGAGTGACCGATTACCGAAATTGATTAGTCTATTTGCTATTCAAACAAACAAAAAGGTTGGTTTTCCAAATAAGTAAATTAAACTAAACTAAACTAAAAAGAAATAACAAGAAAATAAACACAAGTGTAATAATAGAGAGAAATATGCTAGGATTTGACTACACCCCACCCTATGTCGATTTCCGTTCTAGACTCAATTATTCACCCAAAACATGCTCATGTATTTCATAGATTCATGCACCCAAATGTTAACCCACAATCTCGGTCGAGTAGAATAGATCGCACCCAAAATCATACCCAAGCCTATCTCTCGATTACTCGGAATATATGAATGAGTTCATTAAGAACCTTGGCACACTAGGGAATCCTATACGCTAGCCTAAGTAGGTCTACTTTTCTAGACATGCATAGAGGGCATTTTATCGAGCACGTGGCGTGCGTCTCCGGTCAGTACATAACACACCACAAAAATTCATTCAAAAGGAGATCAAACAATTGAAAAGCATTAAGCACACAAAAATACCCATACAAACAACAATCTTGCACATAAGGGATAAACAAAGGTCAATACATATAAATATTCATGGGTGGGGTTCATCAAATCCTAACAATGAAAGTTTAGCTCATATTACAACTAATAGCCATACAACAAATAATCTCAAATAAATACATGGCTATAACAAAGGATAAAAGAGAAAAAGTTAGAGAAAACTATAATGGAGAGCTTCCTCTTCTTCCTTTTGCTCCTCTCCTTTTTCAAGCTCCTTCAACTTTCTTTCTCCCAAGAACAAGAAAAGATCATAGATTGGTGTCAAGTGTCTCTTGGATTGTGTAGGAATTTAGGAAAGATGGAGTCTTGGAGGAGTGGGAGGGTTTTCTCTCTTTGGAGAGTGTTTTGTTTCTTCTTGTGTGGCTCCTCCTCTCTTCTCTTTAGATGAAGAGATCTATATATATGGGTCCAAAATAAGGCAAGAAACTCGTCCAAAACGACCAAGAATTCGTCCAAAACGACCAAGAGACGGACTGCCGCGGTTTGGGCATTTTCGTGGTTGGCGGAAGCGACAACTGAACCGCGGCAAGTTTGGAAGGTTTCTGTCGCGAGGGTGCCGCGGTTGGATGACCGCGGCACTTCAACCGCGGCGAATTACTGTCGCGAGGGTGCCGCTTGCATGCCGCGGTGGAGAAAATGGAGGTGGCAACCATGGAAGCTTGGAAGGTTCGGAGGGGATGGAAAAGTGACGCATGGAGGCCTGAAAATGGTGCCAAACGGACCGGAGAAGCACCGGCCGTCGATCTGGGCGGAGAACCGTCGGAAAACACGTCGGAAAATGGTCGGACGGGGCCGGGTTGGAATCGGGTCGCGATCCGGGTCGGGTCGACCCACGCGGGTCTGCACCCGGGTCGCTGAAGGTAGAAGACGACGTGACGTCATCATGACGTCACGCTGATGTGATCAGCCCCTAAACGACGCCGTTTCAATGCTGACGTGGCGCTGACTCTAATGTGCGGGGTGCACTTAGTAGGCAGCTGGGGTGTACTCAGCTGCTGGGCATGAACCGGTTGGGCCTGTCGGATCTTGGGCCGGGTCGGGCGCGACCCACACATGAAACGCACCGTTTCATTAATGACGTGGCGAGCTGCTGTGCGTTGGCTAGAAAATTACAGAAGGAACCCCTCAACTATTCTTTAATCACAGAATCTTCAATCTATTCCTCATATTTTCACTTTGACCCCTAATTCTCCAAAATTACTCCAATGCCCCTGAACTCCATAAATACCTGAAACACTTATTTTATCATATTAAATACCCGGTTTTACCTGAGAAATAAACTCAAAATGATACGGAAATGGGGCTACACTTTGTGTAAAAGTGAAGCAATCACAGATGCCCATGAGAATTTTCAATGATTCTAAGCATTATTGTGGGTCCTGGGTGACCAAGACGGTCATGCCAAAGTATAAATATTCTTGGGTCTGAGAACTTCTAGTTCATAACTGCATAAATTTCTACACCTCTTATAAGAGTGTAATATAATCCAGATGATAAACCACGCAGCTTTTCCATAATGATCTTCTGGCTTGAATTATGAGAAGTAATGCACAGATACTTAATATTCTCATCACTTATAGTTTCTATGTGTATCCATTACACCGTATATCTTTGAAACTAAGTAAATTTCTTCTGGATCTACTCGAATATAAAGCATCACTGATACATATTTTAGTATCGTTTGATAACAATATCATGGCTCTACCAGAGCCTTCTATCAGATCTGCGGGACCCGATATTGTATTAACATTTGCTTTGAGCAAGGTCAAATTCAGAAAGTATTTCTGATTCCGCAGAATCGTATGCATAGGTGCACTATCAGCCAGACATATATCTCCTGCATCTTGCTTTTCAACATCATTCAATTTATCAATTAAAGACATATTTATCCAAAAAGAAAAATAACGTGCATATTAGACAAAGTGATCAAAAGTATAAACATATAGATATGAAAAAATATCACTTCATAAAACAAAATCATGAATCATATTGATTTTTCGAACTTCCAGTTCGACCATGAACTGCAGGTTCATAAAATTCAGAAAACTTCAGGTTCTAAATAGAAATTACAAATTGACTTTTCTAGATGAAAGAATCGTAACTTGATACAATTCAGAATTTCTAGTTCTAATAAAATTTGACATAAAAGTTTTAATATCACAATTTAAATTAAATTCAGAGCTTCAAGTCTGATTAGAACTTCATGTTCAAAACTTAAGAACTTCAAGTTCAGATTCAATACTTCGTATTCAAAATTAAAACTTCAGGTTCTATATAGAATTCGAATTTTGGAATTTCAGGTCCCAAGTATGACATTCATGTACATAGTAATGAATCTAGAATTCCATATTTTTACTGAAATTTAAAATTTAGAACTTCAGGTTCTAATTGGTTTGTAAAACTGCGCCAACTTAAATATTATAATGATAAATCCAGAAACTTCAAATTTTGGTTAGTTGGTCTAGCCGAACTTTGTTTAAATTCCAGAAACTTAACGGTTGACCTAGTTAGGCTCAACACATAATTTATACAAATCCAGAAACTTCAGGTTCTGGTTAGTTGGCATACTCAAATACATAAATTGCATAAAATTAAATAGATGCATAAAATTAAAATAACAGATAATATAACAGAAATAAGATGAAGAAGAATGAAAGAATAACAGTATGAGATAAAGTGAATAGGGGAGAAAATTTACTATTTTTATTGATGATTTCGAATTACATCCTGACCACACAATTTCAGCTGTATAGTGATTTTGAATAAAGCATAATTATACTTAGAGATAGATCTAAAGTCTTGAAAACGTAAATGTTGTCACTGATACCTGGCATTTGGTAATGCAACATCTGGTTGGTTATTAAATCGATCTTTTAGTTCTTGCCATAGAACTTCTGGTTCTGTGATAGTTAGGTATTGGGCTTTCAGATCGTAATTGTCCCCAGACACTTCCAGTGCAGCAAATTTCAAATTTGCAAGCTTTGACATTATTACAACTTCTGGTTATCCGAAAATCACAATCGAAGTCATAACTTCTGGTCTGATAAAAATCCGAGGAGTTCAAATCTTCATATATATATAAAGGAAATAAAACCCAAAAATTTCAGATTCCGGCAATGATAAATAAATCCATGAACTTCAGGTTCTGGATGGGTGACCAAATTGTTTAAATAAAAATTATAAAATAAAATGCGTAATAATAAATGCGGAAAAAGTAAATCCAAAACTGCAGGTTCTGGTAGGTTGGCATAGCCAATCTCATAAAAGCATATAAATAAATAAATACGGGAAAGTAAATCGCTTAAAAGTAAATAAAATGCAGGAAAGTAAATTGCGTAAAAGTAAAATGCGTAATAACAAATGAGAGAAAAAATAAATAAATCCAGAACTGCAGGTTCTGATTGGTTGGCATAGCCAATCTCATAAAAGCATAAAAATAAATAAATGCGAGAAAGTAAATCCAGAACTGCGGGTTCTGGTAGGTTGGCATGGCCAATCACATAAAAGTGTATAAATAAATTAATGCAAGAAAATAAATTGTGTAAAAGTAAATAAATGCGATAAAGTAAATTGCGTAAAAATAAAATGCAAGAAAGTAAATTCAGAACTACAGGTTCTGGTATTATTAAATAAAATCTAGAAACTTCAGGCTCTAGTAATAATAAATTCAGAACTTCAGGTTCTGGTAATAAATCTAGGAACTTCAGGTTCCAGTAGTAATAAATTCAGAACTTCAGGTTATAGTAATAAATCTAGGAACTTCAGGTCCCAGTAGTAATAAATTCAGAATCTTCAGGTTCTGAGAATAACAGCATTCGTGCTGATAACGTGTTGTAAATAAATAAATAAAATGGATAAATAAATCCATGCATAGAAGAAGAAATGAAGAACATATGTACAGAATATAATAAGAAACATAGACAAGAATTGAGAGACGAGATATGAGAGGGATGAAGAACTGAGAAATTAAATGCATGTTTCAATTGATACTAAGAACCAACCTTTTTTACAAGAGAAAGAACACACATATATATACATAGTGCATGTCTTTGGCGAACCACTTGTTCTACAATTAATGGAATTAGAGGCGGTTGACGCCACTTGACAACATTTTGATCAATGCATGCTTTGACCATGCATTATGTAGTGAGCAAGCAAATTTGTGAAAGTCACACGTGGGAAGAAAGAGTGGAAAGCCATATATTACAACAAAAGTCAAATTTTAGTGTCGGTTCAATTTTATTCTCGGTCTTTACGTGACAATGACAATCAGCATGGTGGGTGCATCATGCATGAGTAGAGGTTACCATGGTTACGGTTCGGTTACAGTTTCGGTTAGAAACCGGCGATTTTGGTTTCATAGAGACCAAAACCGTAACCGGCTAACGGTTTGGTGCACGGTTTATAACCGCTAGTTTGGTGGTTGAGGTTTCAGTTAAAAACTCGCCGATTTTGGTCACGATTTTAGTTCAGTTTTGGTTTCGGGCGGTTTTTTAATTTTCTTTTAAAAAATGTGCCACGTGGTAGCTTCTGATTCATTTAATTTTCTTTATTTTTTATTTTTTAGAAAACCGTCGGTTTTAGGCAATTTTTTGAACCCCAAACCATAACCGAACCGTGGGTTAACCAGTTCCCAACCGGTTTTCTAACTGCCGGTTTCGGTTATGATTTTGACCTTGCGGTTTCAGTTAAACCGCGAATGAAACCGACGGTTTAACCAAAACCGTGGCCACCTCTATGCATGAGGTTGTTCAATTTTAATAGAAAAAGTGAAAAAAAAATATATGTTAATATATATGATAATTGATGGTCAAACTTGATAGATAAAGTTGTTAATAAAATTCAGTGTTCTAGTAGGGTGCGTTTGGTACGGAGATAGGACAGGACAGGGTGGGATGGGACTAGATATGACAGGTTGATAGGTTGTTCTGTATTGTGTTTGGAAGATTTGGGACAAAATTGTTAACTGTACTGATATGTATTTGGTATGACTAGGACAGGACGAGACAAGGGGTTCAAATGACCAAAGTGCCCTTATTTGTTTGATTTTATTGAATAAATATATTTATATATCATATTCATAACACAAAATATTGGAATTGAAAAATAATAGAAAAAGGAAAAAAATGTTTTTTTTTTTTTTGAATTTTTTTTATTAATATAACAAAATTATTTTTTTTTTATATAACAATATTTTTTATATAACAATTTTTTTTATAAAAAAAAATAAATAAAATTGGGTAGTTGGATTACCATCTTGGAGGTTTCCAGAATAAGATCTGGAAATCTCCATTCACAATACAAGATAATTTAAAAGATTTGGGAATTTCTTTTTGTTTAGGAGATCTAGGAATCTCCATTTACAATATTTAAAAGAAAATATAAGGAGGTTATTTTTTTTATATATAAATAAATTATTTTGGAGGGGATCTCCAATTCTCGATCTTCTTCTCGTGAATTATCAATAATCTCAACTTTTTTTTTTTTAAAGAAATAAATAAAGTTTTTTATTTTAAGATCTAATCCTATGTCTCGATGATACTCTTCTTTGATATTGAACATCATATTTTTTTTTTTTTTTTACTCTCAAATCATCATCACCAGTTAAAGAAAGGAAAAAAAAAAAAAATTCCAAATCTCCATTTTCTTTTTTATGACTGTTATTTCTTTTTTATTTTTATACACCACCTCCGCCTCCCCACCCCACCCTTTGCTGCCGCTGCCCCTGCCCACTTTTGATAATAATGAATTGTCATTATTAAGAATTGAACTTAAGATCTCAAGTCAAAAGTTGTAAGTCTTTACCATTTGACTACAAGAGTTGATTTGTTAATAATTGAACAATTTTTATATATAACCTATATAAGTTGTTAGAAAGAAAAAAAAAAACTTGTTAGATAAATTTAAATTTATTCAACTAATCAAAATTCTAATTTCTACGATAGACATATATTAAAAAATATTTATTGAAACTTTGAATAAAATTATATTTTTTAAAACATATATAGTCGAGTTATTGGTCTATACTTTATGGTCACGTTTGGTTACATGGTGGAATAGTAATCGGAATGGTAATGAGAATGAGAATGGAAAGGAAAGGAAAACTAAGTTTTTTGTTTGGTTGGAACTTTAGAATTAGTCTCTAAATCAATATTATTTTGTTTGGTAACAGCGAAATGGAATGGAGTTAACTGTATTTTAACCAAAATACCCATAATTATAAATCATTAATAATAACATGATAAAATATAAAAGTATATTATATTATATATATAATTATATATTATATATAATTATATATTATTTAATATAATAATATATTATATATAATACATATATATTATATATAATACATATAATAATATATATTATACATATAATATATATAATTTATAATATATGTATATATATTATATTATACAATATATATATAATATAAATATATAACATATATTATTTAATATATTAATATATAATATATATATAATACATATAATATAATATATATAAGTATAAATATTTATAATATATATTATATATAATAATATGTATATTATATTATATTAAATAATATAATATATTTATATAATATAAATATATAATATATAATATTTAATATATTAATATATAATATATATAATACATATATATATTATATATAATACATATAATACATATAATAATATATCTTATATTAAATATAAATATAATATATATATATATATATTATATAATATATAGCTGAGGTGAGGAAACTCTAATCAGTTGCACTTAACGAACAAGCGTCCTGAGACGGAAAGTGCTTGACATCACGTCAAGCACTTCTCTGTCCCATTCACCGTAGTGTAACGAAAGGGCTTTGTACAAGGTTGAGTTTAAGAAAATAACTCTTCATCCTCCTGTAAACCGGGACACTGCTCGTGGAGGATGAAGGTGGGGTCTCCGATCTGCGGATGTGAGAGTCGGTCAGACACAGCATGAAGAAGCGAAGACCGACCCTCAATCTGTATGTAAAGATAGTTTATTGAGTTCAATGGAATGAGATGCGGACGCTAAGCGATGGGCAAGGCAAAGGAAAGGAAAGGCAAGGAAAGGCACAGACCACAACAAGGAAAGGAATGAGGCTGTGGCAGAGGAAAAAAGGTTCCCCTTCTTCCCCGAGTCCCATCTCCCCCTACTTAGTAGGAACGCTACCCCCCCTCCCCCTAGCCCCCACGGGGGAAGGTTACACTTTTTGGTCTGGTTTAGAAGATTCGGAGGTTTTGACCGAAGAATCGAATCGTCCTTACTCGGGATCGTTCCTGTACATATAATAATATATATATATTTATATTATTATTATATTATATTATATTATATTATATTATATATACATTATATAATATATATATATATTAATATATTAATAATAATATAATATAATATATATAATAATATAATATATAGAACATATATATATAATATATTTATATATCATTAATATAATATATAATAATAATATAATATTTTTGGAAAAGATGGTATTTTTGGGATGGAGTTGGGGCATATGAGGGTATTTATGGAATATAAATTTTAGATTGGAATAGAATGACATTTCATTGGTTTTTAGATGGAATACCCATTTTAACAAAATGGTGGAATCCCTTTTCTAATGGAACCACCATTCCATTGCATTTTAACAAACCAAACGAATGGAATGGCTTTCTTTCCATTTTATTTCATCCAACCAAACATGGCTTATAGGAGACTCGTGACATCAATTGTAATAAGCATGATTTAGAACACAACTTTCACTACAGGGGTGGATATTTCTCAACATACATCTTGCAATTTAATGAACAAATGTAAGACTCAGATTACTAATTTATATGGGTAATTGAATTATTAACGTGTCTCTCAGTATGAAACAAGAGGGTGCAAAATAAATAAACAATTTTTTTAAAATTATTTTTTTGAATTTTTTAAAAGTAAATTTATTAAATTTAAAATTTTACTTATCTAATATCGGTTTGCCCAAAAACCGATATCTTATTGTAAAATAAATCCATATCGGGATTTTGCTTGGTGTTGAAAATAGGAAGTAAAAGTTTAAACAAATTATTAAAGATAAATGAAAATTTTGAAAAAAACTGTCAATAAAAACTGTCTTTCTTTTAGTGTACGTAGAGAGAAAGAAGAAAGGGAGAGACGAGCATGAGAGATTAGAGAAGGAAATGGATTTGGGTTTTATTTTATATTTGATATTTTTGTAATTTTTGGAAGTATTAATGGTAAAAGAGTCTTTTTGAGAGTGGCCGAGGATCTAAGGTGGGACAATTTTTTGTGGTTTTTGTCCCATGTTGTCCCATCTTGTCCCATGCTTAAATGTGTTAAACATGGGATAAGAAAAAATTGTCCCACGTTGTCCCGTCCCTTCTCGCGTACCAAACGCACCCAAAGAGCCAGTCATACGGCAGACAAACTTTTTATTTAATTTTTTTTATTTCTTTTTTTATTTTGTTATATTTCTTATTTATGCTCTTTAAAAAAAAAAAAAAAAAAACGTTTTTGTCTTGTGGCCATGTGGGGACATCGCAGCCCACAGAAAGTTGGATCCTACCAGTAGTCTATCATATTATAATATATTTTTCATTGTTACATATATATATATATATAATTTTTCTATCAGGACGAAGAATGTGGATCATTAAATTTACATACTTTGACTCAAAGTGTATGCACTTATCAAAACTTTTTCATAATCTATGGTTCACATTCTTCGTCATTATATATTTTATGTCAAAACGAACTGACAGTACGTAGAAAGACTATAAATATATATATATATATATTATCTTTAGTCTCATCATCATCTTTTATTCTCAATTATGCTTCCCCATTTCAACTTCCAACCCACACACACTCTCTCTCTTCAAAATTCAAACTCATCTTCTTCATTTATTTTCTTGAAACTTATCTTCTTCTTCCCAGATATGTGTTTTAAGCTTTTTTCTTTTCTTTTCTTTTCTTTTTTTTCAAACCCCAACTTATCTTCTTCTTCGGTGATGAAAGCGGCTTCGTCAACGACGGCGGCTGCGATAATGAGGTGGTGACGAGAGCTCTGTTTTGGCTGAATAGTACTTAAAATAAAAAATAATAATAATTAAAAAAAAAAAAAACACTTAGGTTGACTTGCTGGCGACTAATTGGATGACTAGTCACCGGCTAGATGCCCGGTCGCCTAGGGCCTAGTCGGCCGACTTGCCCGATTTCTAGAACACTAAAAAAATGTTACTCATAAGTAGAGATGACCGTGGTTTGGTTCCGGCTTCAGTTCCAAACCGTCGTTCTGATCCGTTTTTTTATTTTTTTTATTTTTTTTAATGGTAACTAAAAAAAAATTAGACATGTAATGATGTGAAATTGTACATGAAGTTGATTGGGTAAGCCGAAATTAAATTAAAATAAATATATAAAACACTAAAAAAAATAAATTGAAATAAAACTAAAAATCTTAAATTGGCATTGCACTTAATTTGTATTACAATTAAATTACCTACATATCCTCTTGGGGTTTAGAGGAATCAAAAGACACATAGTTCTTTTACCTTTTATTACCGATTCGGTGAAGTGAGTTGGGACTTGGGACTTGGGACTTGGAACTGTAACTAATCACCGCATTCCATTCTAGTGGTGTGGTCATCGTCGAAGAAATCATAG
Organism: Acer campestre; assembly: GCA_954870605.1. Taxonomy (NCBI): domain Eukaryota; kingdom Viridiplantae; phylum Streptophyta; class Magnoliopsida; order Sapindales; family Sapindaceae; genus Acer; species Acer campestre. The sequence continues at coordinate 14,901,743 of OX940801.1, read as the reverse complement.
AGTGCTTCTTGATAGATTTCATGTTGTCTGTTTTGCGCCTTGGTCCTATCATCAACACAAACTTAGACTTGAATTGAGTCTGGACTCAAAAGCGAACGTCTTTCATCCAAAATATTTCACCGGCGCTAAATTCCTATTCCACAACCACTATAGAAACTAGTGTTGCAAGAATTTGTTTAGCTATAATAGCCAAGATTGGGAAGTGCTTTTCATAATCCCTCCACCAATGTAGGATATCAAATTGTTCCACATCACCGTCTCCCATAAACTCAAAATTGGTACTCTGATAAGTTTCAATCTCGGAATATGAGGTTGAGCTCGATGAAGAAGAAGCTCGTAATTTTTTTAATCTTTTGGGATAACAGTTGAGACCCTAACCCCAAAAATCCAGAGGATCGAGTATAAGATACAGTTTGAGTTTGTGGAACATCAATGTTTAGTGATGGACCATAAATTCTATGATATTCATCATATAACTCATAAAATAATGTCCTAATTGTAGAACAATAAGTATGAATATCTACTTCTATTTCTAAACAACCATAATAAAGAGTTAAATAATTAGACAAATTTTCTACATTACAACGTGGATCAAAACACAATGCAAACAAATAAATAGTTAGAAACTCCCTATAATAGTTTAACCATTTTTTTTTTCATAGCTTCAATGCAGGCCTGTAATTGTATATCGGATGAACACTCAGAAAATGCACCAACAATATTACAACTCTCAATAATAAATAATTGAGTAGCAGGATAACAAATTTTTATACAAACATCCCAATGGTGCGGATAAAGATTGATGTGACTAACATTATATCGCATAAAAGAAACGAATAAATCCCTATAATCATAACTTTCAGAAAGCAATTTATAAGTATAATTCTAACATGTTGGAACATCACGAAAAAATCTAATGAAATGCCTACCTGCCTATTTACAAAATCTGACCCATGATTTCATCATAGAAGGATGTTTCCACAAATAAAAGAAGGCATTTTTAATAAGTTTAATAAAAGCTTGAAGAAACCATTTTGAACACATAAATTTAAAACATGGCAAGCACATCTTTGATGAAAAACTTTACTACTAAAATAAGGTTTGCATTGATGACACGTCGTTGAGATGTATCAAAAGATTTGAATTTCACATTCAACCTCGTAAGTGCATGAGACAAGAGACTAGTATAGCGTGCAAGCAAGGGTATCGTTCCACAGGGAGGTGGAATCCGTCAACCATCGCTAGCTTAGCTTATTTGGAAAATACGAATTGGGGTGTGTGTGTGCATTAAATATAAATATTGCAATGAAAAGATAAACTATGTACAAAAGTATTTACAAAGATAGAATGGATGTGAGAGATGTGGCATATAAATGGTTACACTAAGTAAGTGACTCAACCATAGCAATCACACAATTTCATACAAACATGCATTGTCAATATTGAAAGCCATGCTCACTTAATTTTCGCCAATATTCTCTCTCAAGTAACAAAGGCTATACCCACATGCACCAACAACCTATCAACGGATGGTTACCTAAGCTGCACATGAGTTCATTAAGAACTATGAGACACATATAGCGGCTTTACATGCAAAAGCCTCGCGTATCTCTACCTTACCCTGCATGTAGTGACCAATCTACTCATGCACATTCCGTGCTTCACCTCTCGGTCCTTCACACAACAACCAAGGTTCATTCAAGTGGTGGCTAACCACTCAAAAGCATTAAGCACTTCAAATGACCACTCAACAATCAACAAACATATTTAATAAAAGAGGCAACAATGTTAGATTTACATCAAACCCTAATGAATGGAAGTACACATCAAAGATGAGACAAAAACACAAAGAAAGAAATACAAAATAGATATAAAGGAGACCCCATCCGTAACCGGGAATCGAACACCGGGTTTCTCGGTTGTCAATCCGATATGTACTCACCACTATACTATTACGGCGGTCTCCAATCTCATGAATGCTCAACTCTCTCATAGAGAAAGCTCTCTCCTTATCTCTCAAATCTCCCTAAGATGGATGGTTAAAAATGGGTGGTTAAAAATGGGACAAGCTCAACAAACAATAATGTGCAAATAGTTGATTGTTATCATAAAGAACATTCAATTCAAGTTAAGAGTTCATTCTCTTGATTAAGAAATTTACCAAAATCAATTCATCACCCAACCCAAGCCATAGGATGAGCAATTGTGCCTTAATAAAAAGACCCATTAAGCATAAGAATATGGAACCCAAGCCTAATCTAGCATGTGAATGCATAATCAACCAAGTTTTTCCCACTCTTTGGAGCTAATACTCAAACACTCAAATCATTCTAAACATGGCATTTTGGCTCACTCATCAACATACAAACAATCATGGGAAGCTAAATTACACTACTCCTAATCTAAATTACTCTACTCCTAATCCCATTCATGCATACATATCGATTTTTACCATCCATACACATGAATATCATAATAAGAGGGAAAATTATGGATTTGGCAAAGAGTAGAACAAAACCCAAAGAATTTAAGAAACATTCATACATATATTGCACAAGTGTAGGTTTACAAAATTTCCAAATTGGTGATTACATCCAAGAAAACAAGAAATACAAAAAGAAATGAGTTAAAAGAAGACAACCCTTGAAGATACTCCTCTAAGCTCTCCTTGATTTCCTAGCTCGTTTTTGGTCCAAAGACCACTCCTTTATTCTTGTAATCTACTCCTAGATGGGTGGATGTAGTGTAAAAAGGGTGGTGGAGATGTATGGTGAGCTCCCATGGAGGAAAATCCTCCATGGGAGCTTGAAGCTCTCACTTATTTGGGGAAGAAGATGGAGGAGGAAGAAGATGAAGGGGATTTTGGTTTTGAGGTGTGGGAGGTGTAGAAGTTCTTGTTTTAGACCCCAAATGGGGGTATTTAAAGAGTTGGAAGGTTATGGCACGAATGGAGTGTGAAAGGACAAGATTGCCCATCAAAATCGGCCAAAATACGCGAAACTGGTGCCCAGGGCGCTGGTGGTCAAGCGCTGGTCATCCAGCGCATGACCAGTGATGACTTTCTGCCGAATTTACACTGGTCCGGGCGCTGGTCCGGCGCTGGTGGTCCAGCGCTATAGTTTTCAGCTTTCCAGCCTCGTGCACCGTTACGAAAATGGTCATAACTTTCTCTAGAAACATCATAATTGTGATCCGTAAAAACCATTGGAAAGTAGACAGCTGGGGCTTTTCGAAAATAGGTAGTAAAAAACCTAGTTCAATCTGAGCTGGGAGATATGGCCCCCGAAATGAGGGTGTACTGCACAAGCCCTTTTCCTTTTCAGCCCTTTTAACTTCCAAAATTCATCAATTAAGCTCATATACCTTATTTATGGCAAATAACCTACACAAAGCTCATAAAACACATTATATACAAAAATACGCTCGAAAACGAGTACAAACGATAGGAAATGGGGACCTCAAATAGGTGTAAATACGGTCTGATCATGCATAAATCAATTAAAGCATGAATAGCTGATGTATTGTTGGAAGCATTGTCAATACCAATTGCAAAAAAATTTCTTTCAATAGTATACTTTTCAAAAATAATTTTCATATTTTTATAAATATTATTAGCAGTATGTGCATCATCAAAAACTCTAAATGCAAGAATTCTTTTTTGCTTTATCCATGCTTTGTCTTTATAATGATAAGTCACACCCAAGTATAAATGTGTTTGTCAATGGTCAGTCCATATGTCGGTACATATGGAAACACTACCTTTATAATTCTAAAAAAAATATTCAAAATCTTTTTTTCTCTTTTATAGATATCATAAAGTGTACGTGTGAGAGTGGTTCTAAGAACACGACATGCAGCAAAATTTAATGCTCTGTGACAATAATTAATAAAGTCAACCTTTTCACCAAAACTAAAAAGCAAATGTTCAACAACAACTATTCTAGCTAATTCTTCTCTATTAGTTTGATCATTATATTTAAATAATTGAGTGTTATGGGTGGGGAACCTGGAAATTTGAGTTTGTGCACTCAACCTGACCTGTTTGGCTAGATGCCGGGTCGTTATAGGCTTCCAATATGTGTTGTATCCTCCAGATTAACTCCACTTAAACTCTTTGCGGCAGTAATTGCAAAGCACTGCCATCCTTCCATCCTCTTTCGTAATTTTCTTCATATACCATATGAAGAGATCATATTTAAGTTGCTTCTCAATCTTCTCTAATTTCTCTTCAGTAGGTGGTACCACAAAATCTGGATCTGGAGGGGGATCGAGCATATTTTCTTATTGGCTTGTGATATTGGAGCTAGCATCGGGTTCAGAAATTATTAAAGGGAGATTAGGAAAGTTTAGGGATTCAAGATAGGCTTGTTGTTGCAGGAACTCATGGTAAGCAGTGTCGTCATAACCGATATTGTCCGGCTGGATCAACACCGGCTTCGACATACAACCCTTACCAGTCCTAGAAATGGAACACTTTGGAGCGTCTCCAGCTCCACTTCCACTTCCACTTCCATGGGAAAGAAAAAAATGAGAGGTATTTATAGAAAAAAATGAGACAAGAGAAAGAAAACAAAAAACAAACAAATTTTGGCCGTTGGGCCCAACAGGCAAAAAAATTTTGACTTTTTTTTTTAAACTAAAAAAAAAACTTGTTGGAACCGGCGGTTCCAAAACTGTGACCAAACCGTCGATTTGGAACCTAGATTCCAGTTCGATTTTTTTTAGTAACCGAAACCGGAACCAAAACCTTAAGCCTTATGGTTCTGGTTTGGTTCCAATTTTTTGCCTACGGCTATGGTTTGAACCGAACCGCGGTCATATCTACTCATGTATATATATATATTTTTTTTTTCTTTCTAATATATATATATATATGTATATTTTGTCACATCAGTATGAGGTTGAATATTAAAAAACCCCCCACTAGTTTGCATTTTTGGCCAAAAACCACCCTCTAGTTTCGTTTTTAGCCAAAAACTACCCTCTAGTTTCACTATTGGCTAAAAACCACCCTACTTTTTAGGGTGAAATTCATTTTAGACCTTCTAGTTTGACCTAATAGCCAAAGTGGTCCCCCGGTTTTCAGCTTTATCTTGACAGGTCCTGTTAGTTTCCAAAAATCCGTATTTCAGGCCCTGCCGTCCAATTCCGTTAGGGTTCCGTCAGATCATTAAGGGTATAATGGTAAAAGTAAGGTTAAAATTAATATTTCAATTAAAAACAATTAAAATTTTGAATTAACATCAATCTGATTAAAAAGTAATTAATAATAAATATGGAAATCTAATTAAAAAGTAATTAATAATTAATTTAATTAAAAAATAAACATTAAAAATTAAAAAAAATTAAAAAAAAAATCTTATCACATTCTCTCTCCTCTTTCTCTCACGATCTCTCACCAATCTCTCTCTCTCTCTCTCTCTCTCTCTCTCTCTCTCTCTCTCTCTCTCTCTCACTCACTCTCTCGATCTCTCACCATTCTTCTTATGGATCTTCTTCTTCGTCATCGAATGGGTTTGAGTGTGGGTGTGGGTGGTTTGGTTTCGAATTCACACTCTGTTTCGAATCTATGATTTGGGGTTTGAGGTTTCTGATTTGGGGTTTGGGGTTTTTGATTTGGGGGTGGTGGTGGTGTGTTACTGGGGTTTGGTTCGGTTGAAGGTTTGATTATGGATTGATTTCTGGGGTTTTGATTTGGGGTTTGCGATCTCTCTCTCTCTCTCTCTCTCTCTCTCTCTCTCTCTCTCTCTCTCTCGAATCCACATTTTCAAATCTACTGGTGCCGATTTGAGGTTTTTGATTTAGGGTTTGGGGTTTTTGATTTGGGGTTTGGTTCGGTTGAAGGTCGATTGTGGATTAATTTCTGGGGTTTTGATTTGGGGTTGGTGTGTTTTCATACAAAATGAATTCTACCAAAGCATTCTCCTTTGAATTAGATCACTCGTGACCTATGTCAATCAAAGGAATGGTTGACAAGCGATGGAGAAAGAAGTGGAAGATATGCGATTACCACTTCGATTTGTGGACCATGAAACAAATTATGGTGTGTTCAATATTAATCTAGAGGGGGGGTGAATAGATTTTATCCAATTTTACCAAATTTTCGTTAATGGTCAAGATTACGAAAATACCCTCTACTAGTCAATATACAATAGCAAGTGTAATATGGTGCGGAAATTAAAAGACACTTGATATTTACGTGGAAACCCTCACGGGAAAAACCACGGGCTATGTAAGTGAGCCACACTTGAACCTCGAATCCACTAAATGTGTAAAATGATTACAACCTAATCCCGGAAGTAATCACACACCTACCTAATCCCGGTATAAGTGAACCTAGTTCCAATGCTTGTGATTTATGCAACCTAATCCCGGAAGCAACACAAGACTTAGTTCTCAATGAAGAGAAAACAACCTAAGTGAATATATGAAATACTCAAAATGCAACAAGAGCAAGGCAACTCTATATGCTTACCTAGAATGATGATATATCAATGAAATCAATCCTAGATATCAAAAGGTAAATGACATATCATAAAGCTTAGCTAGATGTTATCAATCACAAAACAATCCTAGCTATCAAACAATGTCAACATGTCCAAACATGTGAACTCAATTAGTTGTAGAGAATTTCTAACAACATAATTGTCAATTAATTCCACAAGAACATTCAATTAAGCTTGACTAGATAAATAAACATTAATCTATCAACCTAATCATCAACCAATTGTACAAGAATGTTCTAGGGTTAGCTATTTAGGGAAAATCATCCTAATCATGTAAGCTACCACAAACAAAACCCAATCATGTCATAACTTCACTAAATATGCAATAAGAGTGAAGATTTGCTAAACTAAGCAATAAAAGACATGTCTTGACTAAGATAGAACAATAAATGAAGATGTTGAGTTTGTTCTACTTACCAAGTCATAAATGAAGAAGACCCATGGAAGATTGATGCATGAAACATGTTAGATGCACATGGGTTTTGGGTTTGGAGAGTTAAAGAAGCAAGATTGAAGCTTTCTCTCTCTAGGGTTTGAGTTTCTCACTCTAAGGTCTGATTTTGAGCTTTCTAAAACGAGCAAGGAAGAAGATGATACTTATATAGGACCCCTAGATGAAATGACGTCGTTTTGAAAAAATTTGCAAAAGAACGCCCATTTTGCGCCCTGTTCTGCGGCCTTGACCGCAGAACACAAGGGCGCAGAAATGCACCTGACAGATTTTGCGGCCCCTAAACGCAAAAACCAAGGGCGCAGAAAAGAGGACAGAGAGTATGAATTCTGATCCTTATTCTGCGCCCTTATTTCTGCGGCCTTGGCCGCAGAACAGGGCGCAAAATTGCACCTGATGGTGTTTCCTAAAAAGAAAAATATGATGTGTAATTCCAAGCAAGATGCACCCATATGGACAAGAATGAAGAGAGATTAAATGAGCAATTCATGCATACACACAATAAAGACACAACACATTCAAGAATAAGAATTATGCAAGTGTTGTGTGTGTGTGCATCTATTTCTCTTCATTGTAAGAAACACTAAGTATAATACCTTTGGAGTGCTTCTTCCCTTGAAGTCTTGAAAAGGGCCTTTGAGCATGATCTTCAATCACCTAACTACCCTTACAATTCAAACCCCCAATATGTGGTTTGTCTACGAAATAAGCCAATCAACAATGGGAATCCTTACAATCTCCCCCTTTGGCTATTTCGTGACAAAACCACCACTCACATTGATCCTCACAAGATAAAAGAAACTTCGGGAAATTCTACATTACAAAGTACAAAGAGATAAGAAAATAAAACTTCAAGTCTTCAATCTCTTGTAGAATAACCAAACCTTCAAAACAATTAGATTACACTTCCAAAGCAAGTGTATGTGAGATGATCAAGTGAAAGAAAAACAAGCATTTGCATATGAATCTTTTAACCACAATATCATGCAATGTATGAGTATGCAATGCTCCCCCTCAAAGGGTTACTCTCTCTCAAACTTCTCCCCAAAGCATACACAATGCTCCCCCTATATCTCTCAAGACTTCTCCCCCTTTTTGTCATGAGATAGGCAAAGGAGCTCCCCCTATTTGGTTGCTTTAGCAAAGAGAGCTATTTGCACAAAAGGCATTTGCATAATCATATAAACGATCTTTATGCAATTCAAGAATTGAGAGAGATTCAAGGAGATTTTATTCACAGAAAAGTGTGTGTGTGTAAAAATTGCTTAGCATGTAATACAAGCACTATTGAGCTCATGCATAAGAATCAATCAAAGCAACAATCAACAGGTTTTCCAAATGAAGTCAAACCAATTAGAGCCCTGTTGTTATGACAAGAAGATATATATCCAAGCATTTGTGTGTAGAGTGTACTAATCACATCAAAAAATATATCATCTTTTCTACATTGCAAGACACATCATCAATCAACAATTTTGAGGTCTTTATTAAGCAATGCATCACACACATCATCAAACACATTTCAACTTTTCTGTTTTTCTCCTTTATCCTAGAAAGCATGTATTTCTGTTTATCATGCTAATGTAACTCTCTTGAAGGCTTTCACTCGGTTTCAAATGAGTAGCCATTTCCTACATTGGGCGGCTGCACGTCATATTGCCAGTAGCCCTTTTTCAAGAGAGAGCTTAAGAATGCATATCAAAGAATCATGAACATGGAGAATAATTTGAGGTCAATCACATGTACTAACAAGTAGAACATTCCTCAAATGGATAAGCACACTCAAGCAAAAATAGAAATCATGCAGTACATGCTAGGCAACCGTGCAAGGTGTTATTAAAAACATTATTAAAGCATTAATCAATGTTATTCACCAAGCATTCTCAAACAATCATAAAAGAGCATAAAAGAAGTTAACTTTTTGCATATGACAATTCACGCAAGTTTGCTCTCTTTGCTTGAGCTCCCCTTATTGGGGTCAAATAACTAGAACTCATCACTCCACAAGACATATTCCAATAGATCTACTAAGAGTTTTAAATCGAGTAGCATCTAGAGGTTTTGTAAACAAGTCGGCTAGTTGATCATTTGTACCTACATGCTCAAGTACAATGCATTTATTTTCAACTAGTTCTCTAATGAAATGATGACGGATGTCAATATGCTTAGTTCTAGAATGTTGAACCGGATTCTTGGAAATATTAATAGCACTCATGTTATCACAAAAGAGAGTGAGTGTACCTTGGTTGAATCCGTAGTCTACTAGCATTTGCTTCATCCATAGGAGTTGTGTGCATCCACTCCCCGCGGCTATGTACTCGGCCTCCGCCGTGGACAAGGAGATTGAGTTTTGCTTCTTGCAAAACCAAGAAACAAGATTGTTTCCAAGGAAAAAGCAACCGCCCGATGTGCTTTTCCTATCATCACAATTTCCGGCCCAATCCGCGTCACTAAAGCCTACAAGACTAGCATTAGTGTCAAAAGAGTACCAAATCCCATAGTTAGAAGTCCCATTCACATATCGAATGATTCTCTTGACGCAAGAGAGATGGGACTCCTTGGGATCGGATTGGTACCTAGCACACACACCCACACTAAAGGATATGTCGGGCCTACTTGCGGTCAAATAAAGCAAGCTTCCTATCATACCCCTATAAAGTGTTTGTTCTACACTTTTACCACTAGCATCTTTGCTTAGTTTCAAAGTGGTGCTCATGGGTGTGTTACAATGTTTGGCTTTCTCAAGACCAAACTTCTTCACTAGGTTTTTGGCATATTTGGCTTGGGATATGAAGATCCCATCACTTAATTGCCTAATTTGCAAACCTAGGAAGTAACTAAGCTCACCAACAAGACTCATCTCAAATTCATGAGACATAACATCAACAAATTGTTGGACTTTGGTGTTGTTGGTGGATCCAAACACTATATCATCAACATATATTTGAGCTATAAAAAGCTCATCATTGTCTTTCTTGATGAATAGTGTCTTGTCAACACTACCTCTTGTGTAGTCATTGTTGACAAGAAATTGAGTGAGGCGCTCATACCAAGCCCTCGGTGCTTGTTTCAACCCATAAAGAGCCTTCTTGAGGCGATAGACATGGTTGGGGTGGTGTGCATCCACAAACCCCTTGGGTTGCTCAACAAACACTTCCTCTTGCAAGAAGCCATTGAGGAAGGCACTCTTAACATCCATTTGGTGCAATTTGAACTTGTGCACACAAGAGATGGACAGGAGAAGCCTAATGGACTCTAGGCGGGCAACGGGAGCAAAAGTCTCCTCAAAGTCGATACCCTCAATTTGAGAGTACCCTTGTGCAACAAGTCTTGCCTTGTTACGCACTACGTTGCCATCCTCATCGGATTTGTTCCTATATATCCATTTTGTGCCTATGACATTAGTGGTCTTAGGCCTAGGAACTAGAGTCCAAACCTCATTCCTTTCGAATTGGTTAAGCTCTTCTTGCATGGCAAGAACCCAAAACTCATCATTTAGAGCTTCATCAATCTTTTTGGGTTCTATTTGAGAGGTGTAGCATGTGAAGCTAATACGATTAGCTATTTGCCTTCTAGTCCTAACACCCTCATTCACATCTCCAATAACATCCTCTTTGTTATGGAGTCTTCTAACCCATGGAGCGGGTTCATTAGAGTCCAAGTTAGGAACTCTATCAATAGGTTGCGTGTCATTTTCAACAACATTGGATGTCCCCACATTAGGAGTCACAACAACCTTCTCCAAAGGAGAATCATCACTAAGAATAACCTCCTCCTCATGATTACTACACTTGAGCCTTTCATCATCAAATACAACATTAGATGATTCCATAACACTTAGAGTTTTCTTATTGAAAACTCTATAGGCTCTACTATTCAAGGCATAGCCAATAAAGATACCTTCATCACTCTTAGCATCAAATTTGCCAAGTTGATCTCGGTCATTTAAAATGTAGCATTTGCTTCCAAATGTGTGGAAGTAGCTAACATTTGGCCTCTTGCCTTTCCATAACTCATAGGAGGTATTCCTAGTACCGGGCCTTAGGAAAACTCTATTTCCTATGTAGCAAGCCGTGTTGATGGCTTCGGCCCATAAATTCCTAGACACATTGTTGCTAAGCAACATCACACGGGCCATCTCTTGAAGGACCCTATTTTTCCTCTCAACAACTCCATTTTGTTGAGGTGTTCTAGGAGCCGAAAACTCATGGGAGATACCTATACTATCACAATAGGTTTCAAAAGAAGCATTCTCAAATTCCCTCCCATGGTCACTTCTAATCCGTTTTATGCTTTTAATGTTAGAATTCATTTCATTTTGAAGTTTAGTACAAAGCATTTTAAACTTATCAAAAGTTTCGGATTTTTCTCTAAGAAAATATGTCCATGTGAACCTAGAGAAATCATCTACACAAACAAAAATGTATCTCTTTCCACCCAAGCTCTCGGTTTGCATAGGACCCATAAGATCCATGTGGAGAAGCTCTAGGGGCTCCTTGGTGGAGAGATACTTGCCCTTTTTATGCATGCTTTTAGTTTGTTTTCCTTGTTGACAAGGTCCACAAATACCATTGGCTTTCTTCCCAAGCTTAGGGAGGCCACGCACACATTCAAACTTTCCAAGGGTCCGTAGATCCCGAAAGTTCATGTGGCCAAGTCTTTCATGCCACAACTCAATTTGCTCATCCTTGGACACATTGTTTGAGACTATTTTAGCTTCAAGACAATAGCAATTGTCGCTAGATCTCATACCTTTCAATAAGGTTTGTCCATCGGGCTTTAAGATAGAGCAATTCTCTTTGCTAAACAAGACGGAATATCCTTCATCACTAAGATGAGAAATGCTAATCAAATTGGCTTTCAAGCCATCAACAAGTAAAGCATTGGATAAAGAGGACAATCCGGGAACGGAAATGGTTCCTTTCCCTATGACTTTCTTTTTGGATCCATCACCAAAGGTGACATTTCCTCCTTCCTCCATAACAAGAGTCTCGAAGAAACTCTTGTTTCCCGTCATGTGCCTAGAGCACCCACTATCAAGATACCAAAGATTAGAAGAATTTGCCTTCAAGGCAATTTGTGCAACATGGCAAACATTTTCATTCTTCCTAATCCATTTAAGAACAACATTTTCTTTCTTAATGGTCTTTGGTACATGGGCTCTAGATGTCCTAGGATCATGCAAATTAGTCATATCATTCCTAGGAACATGCATCTTGGCTCTAGTCTTTCTCTTCTCAATCATGCTTCTAGTTCTACACATTTTAATATATCGAAAGCAATTTGGTCTTATGTGACCATTAAAACCACAAAAGTGACAAATTGGAATGAATTGAGGAATCATACCTTGTCTTTGAGCTTGCATGGAAGTCTTCCTATGTCTTTGTGGTTGAGAGGGTTCAATCCATCTTCTTTGTTGAACCGGTCTATCTTGCTTCCCTTTTTGAGCCAATAGATGAGGAATGTTGGCTTGAGGTTGTCTCCTTGGTGCAACCTTCACTTGTGCACTTTTTGAGCTTTGTCCTAGATCTATTTTCTTCCTAGGAGTGTGCACCGGAGAAGCTTCTATGTTGCCCAAGCTCTTAACAAACACGGTCTTCTTAGAGGAGGTGGTCTCTTGACAATCTTCAAACCCAAGACCTCTCTTGTCACATGGACTCTTTCCAACACCAAGCATGTGATCTAATTTTTTGGTGCTAGAGTCCATCCTAGTAAGTGACTTCTTAGCTTCAACAAGCTCCCTCTTCAAACCTTCTTCATTCCTCCTAGATAAAGCTAACTCCTCTTTTAGCTTATCTTCTCTCTTCTTAAGTCTTTCCACTTCTTCACTTAAGAGATCATTGTGAGATGAAAGCTCAAGATTTTCTTCTCTCAACATCTTGATCTTCTTAGTGGTTTTCATCTCTAAGCTCCTAAACTCCTTAAGATATTCAACTAACACTTCTTTCTCCACATATCCATTAGTGGAGTTAGCATCGGAGTCATCTTCACTAGAGTCACTTTCCCTTTGACTCTCTTCCTCTTTTTCACTACCACTTTTGCTCTTGTGAGAAGAGGCAAAAGCTAGGAAGTTAGCCATGATGTCTTCATCATCCGAAGAATCATCTTCTTCATTGGAGTCATCACTACTTCCACTCCAAGTGGCGGCCATCACTTTTCCCTTCTTCTTTTCCTTGTGATTAGCACATTCGGGAGCAAAGTGACCAATCCCACCACACTCAAAGCAACGGACCCCTTTCCTTTCGGTCCTCTCTTGCCTTGGTTCAAACTTCTTGAAGGGAACCTTTTTCTTGTCTTGGCCTCTAAAACCAAATCCCTTCTTTCCAAACTTCATAACCTTGTTGAATCTTTTCACAAACAAGGCCATGTCTTCATCCGAGTCATTCTTCACCTCCTTTTCATCCTTAGAAGCTTTCAAAGCAATACCCTTTTGCTTTTTAGGAGGAGTAGTGCTAGGACCCTTCCTAGACTCATAGGCTAGAAGTCTTCCAATGACTTCACTCGGCTTCATATCCTTATATCCACTATTTTCTTCTAAAGCCGTCACCTTTGACTCAAACCTATCCGGTAAGGATCTCATAATCTTTTGTTTAATCCTCCTATCCGAATAAGGATCACCAAGTTGATGACTTTGGTTGACTATGTCCATCAACTTGATCTCGAAGTCGTTGAAGCACTCATTCTCCTCCATCTTGAGCATCTCAAATTGAGTTTGGAGAACTTGAAGCTTGGAGTCCTTCACAACTTCGGTTCCCTCATGAGCAACTTCTAGGATTGTCCATGCCTCCTTAGCAACCCTAGTGTTTTGAATCAACTTGTATTGATTCTCATCCATGGCACATAGGATGGCATGCATAGCCTTCCTATTCCATTTTGACGCCTCAAATTCTTGTGCACTCCATTGTGCCTTAGGCTTCAAAACTTCTTCTCCTCCACCCGTAGGAGTCATCATGGGAAGATCATATCCATCTTCAACCGACATCCATGCTCGGTCATGAAGTTGACATATGTAGGATTCCATCTTCCCTTTCCATGAGGAGTAATTCAATCCGGTGAGAAGAGGAGGACGTGTGCTAGAAGCCCCCTCGTTGCTACCACCGTTTCCACTCATTGTGTTTATGAATGAAATGAAATGAATGCACAATGTATGAATGAACAAAAATCACACAAATGCAAAACACACCAAAATGAGCAAGGATCACCTATGTATATCTAGGAACCCGCTCTGATACCAATTGAAACAAATTATGGTGTGTTCAATATTAATCTAGAGGGGGGGTGAATAGATTTTATCCGATTTTACCAAATTTTCGTTAATGGTCAAGATTACGAAAATACCCTCCACTAGTCAATATACAATAGCAAGTGTAATATGGTGCGGAAATTAAAAGACACTTGATATTTACGTGGAAACCCTCACGGGAAAAACCACGGGCTATGTAAGTGAGCCACACTTGAACCTCGAATCCACTAAATGTGTAAAATGATTACAACCTAATCCCGGAAGTAATCACACACCTACCTAATCCCGGTATAAGTGAACCTAGTTCCAATGCTTGTGATTTATGCAACCTAATCCCGGAAGCAACACAAGACTTAGTTCTCAATGAAGAGAAAACAACCTAAGTGAATATATGAAATACTCAAAATGCAACAAGAGCAAGGCAACTCTATATGCTTACCTAGAATGATGATATATCAATGAAATCAATCCTAGATATCAAAAGGTAAATGACATATCATAAAGCTTAGCTAGATGTTATCAATCACAAAACAATCCTAGCTATCAAACAATGTCAACATGTCCAAACATGTGAACTCAATTAGTTGTAGAGAATTTCTAACAACATAATTGTCAATTAATTCCACAAGAACATTCAATTAAGCTTGACTAGATAAATAAACATTAATCTATCAACCTAATCATCAACCAATTGTACAAGAATGTTCTAGGGTTAGCTATTTAGGGAAAATCATCCTAATCATGTAAGCTACCACAAACAAAACCCAATCATGTCATAACTTCACTAAATATGCAATAAGAGTGAAGATTTGCTAAACTAAGCAATAAAAGACATGTCTTGACTAAGATAGAACAATAAATGAAGATGTTGAGTTTGTTCTACTTACCAAGTCATAAATGAAGAAGACCCATGGAAGATTGATGCATGAAACATGTTAGATGCACATGGGTTTTGGGTTTGGAGAGTTAAAGAAGCAAGATTGAAGCTTTCTCTCTCTAGGGTTTGAGTTTCTCACTCTAAGGTCTGATTTTGAGCTTTCTAAAACGAGCAAGGAAGAAGATGATACTTATATAGGACCCCTAGATGAAATGACGTCGTTTTGAAAAAATTTGCAAAAGAACGCCCATTTTGCGCCCTGTTCTGCGGCCTTGACCGCAGAACACAAGGGCGCAGAAATGCACCTGACAGATTTTGCGGCCCCTAAACGCAAAAACCAAGGGCGCAGAAAAGAGGACAGAGAGTATGAATTCTGATCCTTATTCTGCGCCCTTATTTCTGCGGCCTTGGCCGCAGAACAGGGCGCAAAATTGCACCTGATGGTGTTTCCTAAAAAGAAAAATATGATGTGTAATTCCAAGCAAGATGCACCCATATGGACAAGAATGAAGAGAGATTAAATGAGCAATTCATGCATACACACAATAAAGACACAACACATTCAAGAATAAGAATTATGCAAGTGTTGTGTGTGTGTGCATCTATTTCTCTTCATTGTAAGAAACACTAAGTATAATACCTTTGGAGTGCTTCTTCCCTTGAAGTCTTGAAAAGGGCCTTTGAGCATGATCTTCAATCACCTAACTACCCGTACAATTCAAACCCCCAATATGTGGTTTGTCTACGAAATAAGCCAATCAACAATGGGAATCCTTACAGACCAGATCTGGGTTTGGGTATTGGGAGGTTTGATGAACTGGGTTGTGTTTCTGGGTTTGGGTATTGGGAGGTTTGATGAACCGGGTTAGGTTTCTGGTTTTGGGTGTTTGGAGGTTTGATGAATCTGGTTTCTGGGTTTAGGTGTGGATTTAGTGGTAGTTTGAGTGGATTTGTGGTGGTTCGAACCAAATCTGGGTTTGGGCATTGGGAGGTTTGATGAACTGGGTGTGGATAGGTGTGGATTTGGTGGTGGTTTGGGTGGATTTGTTGAACCCAGAACTGGGTTTAAAGATGATGATGATGATTTGAATCATGTGTGGGTTTTGTTATTTTTGATAATGTTTAAAGCTATTTTTTAAAATTAAAAAATATAAAACAAAAATCAGGGGCAACATGGTCATTTGACCTTCTGACCATGTCAGTTCGCACTTTTTCAACGGAAAATTTAACAGAAGGACTTAACGGGATAATTCTCAAAACTGGGGGACCACTTTAGCTATTAGATCAAACTAGAGGGACTAAAATGAATTTCACCCTACTTTTTATTAGCCAAAATACACCCTGCCGTTAGTTTTCCGTTAAGATAGTCAATTTTTTCTATTAAAGCATGATGGGTATAATAGTAAATAGGGAGTAAGTAAATTTAAAATATTATTAAATGAAATAAAAAAATCCATTTAATAATAAATAAAAATAAATAAATAAATAACCAAAAAAAAAAAGTCTCTCTCACAAGTCCACCGTTCTCTCTCTCTCTCTCCCTGTCTCCTACCTCTCTCATCTCTCTTTTCTAATTTGATCTGTTAGTCTCCTACCTTTCTCATCTCTCTTTTTCTAATCTGATTTGTTAGTTGGGAAAAAAAATTGAAAAAGAAAATATGAAAATTGAACTGGACAATGGATCCATGGCAACTGCTCTCTCTCCCTCCCATCTCTCCCTCATCTCATTTGGTTGTTGAGAAATTCGCATCCTCGTACGCCGTGAAATTGGACATGGGTTGTTTGGATTTTTAAAACTGCGGAGATCCGGAGATATGGGGTTAATAGGTGGGATTTTGTGGTGATCGGCGGAGCATCCTTTGTTATGGATTTTGTTGTGATGAACTGATGATGATGGTGTTGGCCTTTATGTTGATTTAATTTATTTATTTTTTGTTTAAATTTTTTTTTTTATTTGTTTGTGAATCTCCGGTGTCGCAGTAATGGTGGTTTAGTTTGGAGGTGATAATGATGATGATGGTGGTTTTGGATCATATTGAAGGTGGTATTTTTTGTTTTTCAGATTTTGGGTTTGAATTTCTTTTTTTCTGGGTTTCAATTTTTGTGACAGTGATGAAGGTTAGGTCAAGTCATGGGTTTGGTGGAGTGTTGATGATTTTTTTTTTTTTTTTCTGGGTTTGGTGCTTTGTTGAATGTCGATATTTTTTTTCTGGGTTTAGAATATTTGGCCGATGATGGTGATGATGATTTTTTTGTTTTTTTCAAAAAATAAATTTATTTTTTGAAGATTTTTAATCAGTTTTTTATTTTTTAAATAGTTTTTTATTTGTTTAAATTTGAATACCAAGGGTAAAATGGTATATTTGTAAGAAATATTAACAGATGTTGTTTTTGACTAATAAATCAAACTAAAGGGTAGTTTTTGGCCGATAATAAAATTAGAGGGTGGTTTTTGGCTAAAAATGCAAACTAATAGGGGAAAGAATCATTCCACAACCCCAACCCCCCCACCCCCCCACAATATATTGATTTATTAGTAAATTTCCCCCCTGTATTTCCATTAATGGCCACTTTCCCCCCTGAAATCAAAAGTATTCGTCATATTCCCCCTTACCGTTAGCATTTCCGTTAAAATATCCAGTTGACTGTTATCTTTGCGTTGACTGAAAGGGTAATATGATAACCTTAACAAAGAAACATGGATGACAATTAATGAGAGGGCAAAAATGTAAAATTAGTTATAAACATTTATGGTTTTAAAAAAAGGAAATTAGTGACAGAAAAAATTAATAGCAAATTTATGATCGATTCTGGCCACTTAAAAATATAAATTTTAAAACACAAAATTCAATAATTGTCAAAAAAAAAAAAAATCAATAAAAAATATCTATCTTCTAAATCTCTCACACTCACAGGGATTTTTTTTTTCTAAAGAACAAGAGCACTAAAGAACAGGAGTACCTGCAATAGGGGGCAAAGAGGTAGGACCTCTAACAGCAGGAGCAACAACATCAAAAGGAACAATAGGAATGGGGCAAGAGACAGTCTCGTCAGGAAACGGGTCAACCCTACTTGTATCATGTCCAATAAAGAAAGGAGTATCCTCCCAAAATGTTACATTAAGAGAGTGAAACATACATCTAGAGGAAGGGTCATAACACCAATACCCCTTAGACTGGGAGGAATATCCCATAAAGGCACATCGAACAGCTTTATCATCTAACTTAGTTCGAGAAGGACCCCTATCTTGAACAAAACAAACGCACCCAAAACCCCTAGGAGGAATGGGGAAACAAGGGTTTATCGGGCTAAAGAATCCCAAGAGGGCATTCTCCCCCTAAAACCCTATTAGGAACATGATTAATCAAATAGGTTGATGTAAGAATAGCCATATGCCAAAAAGACTTGGGAACTAACATACCACTAAGAAGGAATCGGGCAACACCCATATGGTGACGATTCTTGCACTCAGCGACCCCATTTTGTTCAGGAGTATAAAGACAAGTAAACTGCTGGAGGATCCCTAAGTTGGACAAGTGAGACATAAGATCCTTTGTAATATATCCCCCCCATTATCAATCCTAAGGCCGCGAACAACAGTAGCAAATTAGGTTTTAATCATAGTAAGAAATTGACAAAGAGTATCAAACACATCAGATTTCTTTTTAAGCAAATAAACCCAAGTGCATCTAGAAAAATCATCAATAAAGGTAACATAATATCTATTGCAAGACATAGCAGTAACAGGGGATAGTCCCCAAACATCATAATGAATCAAATCAAACATAGCTGGAGATCGACGCATATGAGAAATATAAGGCTTATGGCAATGTTTTGAAAGTTCACAGACTTGACAACGAAAATTCAATTGTTTACAAGCTAAAGAGAAAGTAGGAAATATCCGACACAAATACTGAAAATTTACATGACCTAAGCAGGCATGCCACAAGTGAAAGTCTTTAAATGAAACAGAGACAGGAAAATCAAAAACAGTTGTGGTAGTGGCCTGTAAAGTGGGTGGAGGTGGAGGAGAATGACATGAATCCCCGAAATAGTATAGACCCTCGTGCTCATATCCCTTGCCAAAAATCCTCTTTGAAGTCCGGTCCTGCAAAAAACTGTGATCAGGCAAGAAGATAACAGTGCAATCGAAGGATTTAGCAATACAACTGACTAATAGAAGGTTAAAAAAAATTTTGGGAACATGAAGAACAGAGGAAAGGGTTGAAACATATTTAGGTGTGTTCAATATTAATCTAAAGGGGAGGTGAATAGATTATATCAGATTTTACCCAATTTTCGTTATTAGTCAATTTAGTCAATTTTTCGAAAATACCCCTATCTAGTCAATTCAATATATCAAGTGTAATAAGTGCGGAAATATAAAAAACACTTGATATTTATGTGGAAACCCTAATCCTGGGAAAAACGACGAGCTGCCACACTCGAACCTCGAATCCACTAATGGCAAAGGTGATTACAGCCTAATCCCGGTATATAAATCACCACCACTATCTAATCCAAGTATAAGTGAACCTAGTCCAGTTGCTTATGATCAAAACAACCTAATCCCGAAAGTTACACAAGACTTACTTCTCAATGAAGAGATAATCAACCTATGTGACTATAAATGCAATTTAATGCTAGGTTACGCTAAATGCTTATCTAAGATAAAAGATGACAATAATCACAATCCTATATAACAATTTTTGCTATATAACATGTCATAAAGCTTAGCTAAACATAGATTATGCAAAACCTAGATAGCTATCATAATACAACACTCAATCAAATCAGCACAACAATCTCTATCTTGTATTATAGAATGTAATCTAAAAACCTTCAAGTAATTAAAGAGATGCATTGATAAATAAAACACTAAAATTAGATTAAATTAGTGAAGAACATACCAAGGGATGTGTGTTGAGCAAGACCCACGCAACCAAGCATCCTACATATGCTAGAAGATGCTAGATGATGTTTTGATGCATATGAAAATGGTTTTGAGTGTTTAAAAACGAGTTCTTTATTGATTTTCTCTCAAGTGTCTCTCTCTTGATCTTTAGGGTTCTATGAGTGAAAGAACTAAATTCAAAGAATGAGAAAGTGGTATATTTATAGACATCAAGAACAGGGCATGTGAAAATACTAGTTTGCCCTTGAACCACACGATCGGCGGTTTCATTCGACAGCCACTGACCGCCGATTAAACCGCCAAATTGAATCCTGAGAGAACAGGGGATCAACAGTGATTTCATTCGACGATTTCGTAACCGCCAATCAAGCTCCCGATTTGGACCCGATATTAAAAAAATCAATCAGGTATGAACGGTGGTTTCGAACAGTGGTCGTGGTCGCCAATCATAACCTGTGAATTGCTCCAAAACCTTTTGGACTCAAACGGTGGTTTCATTCGGTAGTCATGGTCACCGATCAAACCGCCGATTCACCAAATATGGTGAAACCATAGGAGAAGCCAAGGGCATTCTCCGAAGGCGATCCTCACACTGAACCAAGCACATATTCATGCATGTGCGGATGTTTCTGAACAATATCGAGAAAAGAATTACAAGACACATAAATACACAATAATATACAACAACAAGGTGCAAGTGTGAAATATGACATGTGAAGAGAATGCACACATTTTCAAATATGTTAAGTGTGTGTGTGCAACTAAATCTCTTCAAAGAAAACTAAGCACTAGAGATATACCTTTGGAGTGCTTATCACATTAAGGTCTTGAAAGGGTCTTTGAGCTTGATCCTCAATCACCTAAACTACCTTTACAATTTAAACCCCAAAATGTGGTTTGTTCATGAAATAAGTCAATCAATAAATGAGGACCTTACATGGGTAATATCAAATGAAAGTCTGACATCCCTTTTACTACTAATAGCAGTGATAGAGCCATCAACTACTCATACAAACGCATTTGTAGGAACTAAAGGTGATGAAAACAAGGACAGCTCACCTGTCATGCGATCGTTCGCACCGGAGTCTAGAATCCATGAAGGAGACCCAAAGTGAACATGAAAAGTAGTGGTAGTACCTGATAGTAAAGTAGTAGTAAAGGTAGGAAAGGATATAAGAGGCGTAGGAGTGGACCTCTATGACATCAACAAGGTCATCTGAGCCTGGCGGTCTGCCATCTGATTAGTAATAGACGAATACTGAGGCCTGGATATATCAGCAACACTTGTAACTATAGTAGAAGGCAGGCATGTCCTGCTATTAAGTTGTGCCCTCCGAAACTACTCTCTCATCTCTGGATAAAGCTTCTAGCAAGTATCCTTGAGATGACTAGTGGTCCCACAATGATGACAGTACTTCTTCCCATTAGAAAGACGAGGGACCGATGACCCAGAAGAAGTAGCAAGAGCCATCTGATCATAATTACCTCCAGAGGCAAGTAAGGGGATCGGGGTGGAAATGAGACGTCTCCACTCATCCCCGTCAACAATGGCAAATGTATCAGTTAAAGACGGCATTGGAGAGGAATTGAGTATCTGGGTGCATAGATGCTTAAACTTAGGCTTAAGCCCCATAAGGAAAAATTATGTATGAAGGCAGTCTAGCCTTTTTACAGCCACTGATGCCGTGTCTCCATCCTCACTAACCGATTCATATTGAGCCATCTCATCCCAACGCGTGTGCAAATATCCAAAAAATTGTCAAACACTCATACTAAGGCTCGTCTGAGTAGCATGAGAGACCTCCTGATACAACTCAAAAAGACGTGCCTCATTCCTTGAATGGGCATACATTGACTTTAAAGCAGTCCATAGACTCTCAACGGTCTCATGGTAAATAAGCATGTTGAATATTTGGGGTTCCATAGACCCAAACATCCATCCAAGAATCTGATAATTATCGATATCCCATTGATCAACCTTAGAGTCACCCGTAGCTGGGCGAGGTGAAGTACCCAAGAGCCAGGAGACCTTACCCCGACCACCAATAAACAACTTCAAGGCCCAAGACCATGAAGCAAAGTTCCGTCCATTCAATAGGACACTCGTAACTCTCCCACCGACCGGAAAGTAGTAACACTATTTGACCGAACGGTAATATCCGAAGATTCAGCCATCAAGAATCCAACAAGAGAAAGTCACCAATGTAACAGTACTAAATAACCAGAAAAATCAGTGGTTGCTAGCTTTCTAATTGTAAACAAAAAGTAGCACACACGAAATTGCACCTAAAGAGCCTAGGAATCAAAAACAATTCATCCACAGTCACCAAACCCCTTGCATTCAAAGAAAATCTGTGGAACTTCCTATTGACACCACTGTGTCCAAGTAACAAATCACCTAGGATTGGAATAGCAACAACTCAAGCAATGAAACATTGTTAAGCTATATATTTAAAAATAAAAAATAAAAAGCTAGAAAGAACATTAGGTTTACTTGACTAGAAGAAGAAGGCGGCACTGAAAAACGGTACCAAGACCACGGTTGCCGGAAAAGTGACCTAAGCCAGGTCGCCGATCACTCGGAGGCGCGATGGACGCCGATGAAACAGCATAAGTGGGTAGTAAAGTGGACGCCGGAGTGGTAGCTAGAGTTAGGGATTTTTTGTTTCTTTCACTCCGATACCAAGAAGATTTGGGGAAAAAATATATTTGTTGTATATAATAATTACTCCTCAACAAGAGACACATATACAAAGAAGAAAAGACAATAATACCCCTAACTAATAAACTAACACTATACAATATACAATATACAATATACAATATACAATCCAACAGAAACTTCGTCGTATGAAAAATGTAAGGATAAATAAAAAATTAACGTATCTAAATTTAACTATGAACTAAATATTCCACATCATTATATTTGTTGCCCAAATGATACCACATCATCATATATTGATTATGAGATAATGTATGATGATGTGGTAGTAAAAAATTAGTTTGTCATATCATTTGGGTAAATATTTAGACAGTAAAATAATTTTTGGATAGGATAATTAAGATCACTGTTAAAATAATTCTGAGATAAAACACTGTATTACCAGGACAGGTGAGATTCGTATGAAAGAAGACCAAATCCACGTTTCAAAAATGTGTAGACGCGCGTAAGCAGATGAAGAAAAAAACTTAATTAATTTTGACAATTATCCGTAGTAGTTAAAGACCAGTTCAAAAATAGGCTAGTTCAATATCTTTTTCGAGCAGGAGAAAAACAAAGACTAGTTGAATGAATTCCCATCTATAAATAGACTTGCTTTGCCTTGCAACATTTCTCACCCCTCGCCAAGGCAACAATACTTGCATAAGCACAATGAAAGGTGTTCAGTTTCTTGTAGCTTTTGTTGTCTTGGCTTTAGCATCCTCATTGGCCTCTGCCTCTGACCCCAGCCCTCTTCAGGACTTCTGCGTAGCCATTGAAGACTACAAGAATGGTGGTATGTTCACTTTCTCTAACTATATTTATGTATCCTTTTAAGCTTCTGATTATATAAGCAGTGGCGTAGTCAGGATTTCTGACTTGGGAGGGCTAGACTAAAAACCAGTGATTGAAACAACGGAAAAATCGGTTGCCTATACGCTAGGCGGACACCAACCGACAGATCCTTTTCAGCCAAATTGGCCATATTAGGCAGCCGAATGAAAATCAGTCGATTTGACCGGGAAAATTGAGCTAAGCAAAGTCATTGACTCCACCTAGTTGTTGCAAAGACTCACCGTCGATGGAAGACGTAACCCCGGATCACGTTCGAGAGCACTAGTATCGACATCTTTAACCTCAACTATATTAATATTAGGCTTAGAAATATGTTGGTTCTCAATTGGAACATCAACATTTGATGGAGAAACTATTTTACTTGATGATTGATTCTCATTTGATTTTGGGAAGAAATCCAAAATATTTTTCCTTTGCTTTAGTTTTTGATTATTTGACATAATAACCTACAATAGTAAGAATTCAATAAGAAACACACCACACACACTTATATATATGTATGACAAAGTCACAATCTCAATCAAAAACCATCCAAATAACATGAAATATGTAAATATATTTTTTAGAACAATTTAATTCTACATCTCTAAATGACTAAATCAAGATCTGAACTCAAAGACCCCTAATTTTCCTAACTAAACTTTCTCATCAAATGTAAATCACACATTAAATTATATTTAAGCAAACCCTAAACTAAATTCAGTATTAATGCAGTGGAAATCCAATTACAACAGTATACACATAATTTTTTTTTTTTGAAAATCGAGACCGGGCTAGAGCCCGGTGTAGCCTACACCTACCTACGCCCTTGTATATAAGTTATACTTTTTGATAGTACCTGATGCCTATTTTTACATCCATCCTATTTTATAAACGTATAAAGTTTATTTTTCATTGAACGTAAAGAGCTCACTGAAATCGAAAATAACGTACCATTTGTTGAATTGAAATTAAAGTTGGTAAATTTACATTACATACGAAAATAACTAATATTTACTTCTTCCTTGCAGTGTTTGTGAACGGGAAGTTCTGCAAGGACCCAAAACTTGCCACACCAAACGACTTCTTCTTTTCAGGGCTCGACATCCCTAGAAACACATCGAATCCGGTTGGATCTACTGTGACTCCTGTAAATGTGAACCAAATTGCAGGACTCAACACTCTCGGTGTATCCTTAGTCCGCATTGACTATGCGCCATACGGCCAGAACGCGCCCCACACTCATCCTCGGGCCAGCGAGATCCTATTTGTCCAAGAAGGCACTCTCTACGTTGGTTTTGTGACATCCAACCCTGACAACAAACTCTTCACCAAAGTCCTAAACAAGGGAGATGTGTTTGTGTTCCCAATTGGGCTCATTCACTTCCAATTCAATATTGGAAAAACCAATGCAGTTGCCTTTGCTGCTTTGAGCAGCCAGAACCCTGGTGTCATCACCATCGCCAACGCCGTTTTCGGGTCTGATCCGGCCATCAATCCTGATTTTCTGGCTAGAGCATTCCAGTTGGACCGGGATGTGGTGAAATCTCTTCAGGAAAAGTTCTGGTGGGACAGCAATTAGAGAAATAATTATTAATGTGTGAAATGTCGCTCGTTTGAATTATAATGTTTCAGATCTTCTATAGTTCCGATTAAATTATAAATTTATAATGTAATAAAGAGGGTTGTGTAACCTCAGTCAAAATATATATGCATTTATAATCTTTTATGATATTGTGGTTAATTTGTTGTCTGATTATTTTGTCTCTTCTTTTACTCTCTCCGTCACTGCTGACATTTAATATTTCCATGAAATCAGCTTGTTGGCCACCATATATAATATAGGCAGATAATGAAAGCGCCCATTTGGAAATTTTGATGCCAATATCATTCAATCTTAAGTTGCACTATAACTTCTTAAACAACTAAAGCTACTTCAAAAAACAAAATTGTAATTTTGTTGAATATTTTTAATATTAAATATTTTTCCAAAATGATTTGTACCAATCATATTGATCATAAGATTATATATCCACAATATATTTCGTATTACGGTCCATGGCAGACCCATAAATTTTGACCAGGTAGGGCATTTGAATATATATATATATATTATAGAGGAAATTGCATGAAATGATCAAAAAATTTATGGACTTATTGTTTTTAGCCATGAATTTATTTTTGATTATACTTGTCACTTTTAGGCTTGAATTGCCAAAGATACCCTTCATTTTGTTTTACTTATCCCAAATTTTCCCTCCCAAAATTTGGATCTGTCTTCACTATTTCCCTAAAATCAGATATTTTCTATTTCTCTCCCTCTCTCTCTCTCTCTCTCTCTCTCTCTCACTCAGATAACATTTCTCTTCTCTTCCCGGATTTCGGAAACCTCCAACCCAGATTTCGTCCACCTCCGACCCAGATTTCAAAAACCTCGAACTCAGATTTTTTTTCTCTCTCAGATTCGTCCATTTCATCCCGTTCGTCCATTTCTTCCACTGCAACCCAGCAACATAACTACCCTCTTCTCTTCAACCAACATTCGTCCATTGTTGCTCTCTTCCCAGCAACAATTTGGAGACTCTTCAATTTGGAGAGCCAGCAAAAATATTTAAATCTCTCTATTTCTCTCTCTCTCTTTCTCGCTCATACATTTCACTTGCTTTTTAATATCTTCTCTTCTACGAAATTGATAGATGCACTGAAAATAGACTCTTCCATTTCTCTCTCTAATTCTCTGTATATCTGAAGGTGAGTATCTCAATCTCTATCATTGTATTGAAATTTAGTTCTTTTGCGTTAATGGGTTGTCCTTTTTGGTGCATCCGAGGTCAGGATTTGATCTCAATTTTGATGGGTTGTTTTTGTTTTATCAGATTCATGCATTTGGATTTTTTTTAATTTATTTTGTTTTATTTTATTTTTATTTTGGTTTTGGATTTGTTGAATTTGGAGTGGGTGGGCAGTGAATGCGCGAGATTTGAGATTTGGGATTTTCATTCATTTGGGTTTGAACTAATGTATTGTGCCTTTTAGTTTGGTAAAATTCAGTCAAACCTGAGACTTTTAACTGATTTTCTTTGATTTAGTTTACGTTTGGTTGCCGGTAAAGCTGATGAAAGGAAAAGAAAGTAATTTTTTTGGTTTTACATTTTTAATGTTAGTGTCGGTTGCTGAGAATTGTATTGTGTCTCATTTGTGTTCAATTGATTGATGTTTTTTTTTTCCTTGGCTATTGTGGCAGTGATTGATTGATATGTATATCAGCAAACTTAATTAGTTGAGCTTTACAATGCTTAGATTTGTCTCTCATTTTATCATCAAATTGCAATTATTTGTTTAGATTGATGGAGTTTGATTTTTCTTGTGCTGAAGTGGGTTTTAAGTTCATATGATTGGATTGATAATTGATCTGCATTTGATTTGCATTTGGATGATGTTGGAATTCTCAGTTTGGCTTGTGTTCTGTTATTTTGCAGGAGGTTTAATGTTTTGATCGCGAGTTTGCTGTTAGATCTGGATTGGGGCACGGTTTTGGATTGAACTTTAATTCAGGAATCTTGAAGTGAAGAAAAACTAGCAACACCAGTAAGCTGGAGGTATGCTGCCAGCAATGGCAGCGGCCTTGCTGCCAATGACATGGTACTTTTCTGACAATTTGATTAAGTATCTTGATGGTTTGACAACTTTTCCTGAACCTAGTAGTATTAATAGTAATTAGCGGGAATAAATAGAAGTTGACATGCCAAGTATGAATTCAGTAGAAATAAGTATGGGATGTTCATCTATGATTGATTACTAAGTATGGGATGTGATAGATCTTATTTTTCTGGTGGTGGATTTTTGATATTAGAGTTCTTCAATGGGTAATCAAGTTCTTTCTGTAAACTGCAGTTACTTTGGTAAAGTAGATTCGTTTTCTACAGTATTGGCAAAACCTTTTTCATTCGGATGATTTTTATATTGTTCAGTTGTCAAAGAAAATCTTAAATTGGATACGAGATAGGAGCGAAAAAAACCCCTTTAGTAAGATGATCTTTAAAATCTAATAATTAAACCTAAACTTGTATTTCCTTGCAGACTGCTTGTTCGTTAATGTTGGGTTTTGGAGAGGACTCTATTAATGCATCCGCAATTCTTGTCATGCCTATGGTGTCATCAAAATATATAGGCTTTCGAGGAAACAAGATTGACAGAGCAAAGATCTTCTTCTTGAGAAATGCTGGTTCGAGTAGGATTTCAATGGACAGATGGAGGATAAATGTTACACAATCAAAGCTAGCAGAGCCCGTGACAGATAGTATCAATGAGCATTGAAAAATTATTTTGTGCTGTTTATTCCTCCTCGTAATCTTGAAAAATTATAACACGTTACACCTATTGTAAATTATAATCTTGGTACTCACTAGGGGTGAGTTACAATTTGTAGTGAATCGTGTTAATTGGGTTGTGCTGATATAGGGATTATTTAGCTATATATGACAATCTGAAATGTCCTATTCAATTACTTGTGTAAAGATGAACACGATTTTTATATCAACTACCATGTAGTTTACATATCAGTTAATTTTGAAGATACATGTCAAATGATTTTTAAGTTACATGCCAGTTAATTTTCATGTCATATGTTAGTTGATTTTCAAGTTACATATCAATTGATTTTCAAGTCACATGCTAGTTGATTTTCAAGTTACTTGTCAATTGATTTTCAAGTCACATGTTAGTTGATTTTTAAGTCACATGCTAATGGATTTTCAAGTTACATGTCAATTGATTTTCAAGTTGCATGCTAGTTGATTTTTAAGTTACATGTTAATTGATTTTCAAGTCACATGCTAATGGATTTTCAAGTCACATGCTAGTCGATTTTCAAGTCACATGCTAATTGATTTTCAAGTTACATGTCAGTTGATTTTCAAGTTACATGCCAATTGATTTTCAAGTCACATATCGGTTGATTTTCAAGTCACATGCTAGTTGATTTTTAAGTCACATGCTAATGGATTTTCAAGTTACATGTCAATTGATTTTCAAGTTGCATGCTAGTTGATTTTTAAGTTACATGTTAATTGATTTTCAAGTCACATGCTAATGGATTTTCAAGTCACATGCTAGTCGATTTTCAAGTCACATGCTAGTCGATTTTCAAGTCACATGCTAATTGATTTTCAAGTTACATGTCAGTTGATTTTCAAGTTACATGCCAATTGATTTTCAAGTCACATATCGGTTGATTTTCAAGTCACATGCTAGTTGATTTTCAAGTTACATGTCAATTAATTTTTAAGTCACATGCTAGTTTAATTTCAAGTTACATGCACGTTGAGTACCAACTATTCGGAGTTACATGCCTTTTAAATTATATGCTTGTCGCATTCCAAGTTACATGTTAGCTATATTTGAACTTATATATCAATTTCATTCCAAGGACTCCCACATCATTGTCTACCGTTTTTGGAATCCCAAGGCCTCCAACATTCAATTTACTGTTTCATCACCATTCACCAAATCAAATCACTTCTTTAATCCGAATTATTAAAAAAAAAATTGTTTCATATTACATTACATTGAACTAATGAGTCACAAAGGGAGAAGAAGATATAAGCAATGAGAATTTTCTTTTTCACATAATCAGATACTACAATGTGTGTATACATTATTAGAAGCAATCCTAGAAGTGTAAAAAATGGAGTAAATCCAACAAGAACATTACATACTTGTGTTGGGTAAAAATCCTGGAAAGTTATATAAACAAAAAAAAAGAAGCCCAACTATAATTAATGTCAGCAAACTTGTATTGCCCCATAAATCCAATACTAAAACTTCTCATGTTTGATCCTTCTTACCCAATCCACCATTGCCTTTTTGCATCATCGACTGTAATCTATCTGACTGTCCTGAAAATCAAAATCCAACACAATTCTAAATTAGTGCACTATCAAATTGCTTCAAACAAACAAACTTTTCCCACAACTACAAAGATTTGATCACTTTACTAATGACATTAGCATTGCCAGAACCATATGATTTGAGAATCTTGACCAATCATACTCATCTTAAAGCAACTAAACACCACATTAAAGACTTAACAAAATTACTTACAACCTTCATTAAATCATACATTTCTTACTCATCAAGATTGGCACCATAATTGAAATATATATCATTCAATTTTACCCAAATTTGTTGAACCAAACTTGTATGGGACAAATTTATATCATAAACTTTCACACTTTTGCAACAAATATGATCATATTTAATATATGAGCTGACAGTAGCCACTAGCCATTACAAACCAATTTAGAATTTTGATCAATGCACTTGCTTAGCATATTTGGCAATTTTTATTTTTTTTTGAAAGGCAAGGATTTTATAAAAGGGACAAGCCCAGTAGCAACCGCAACATACAAACCAAGCAAACCAGAAACAAAGACAAAACAGGGGAAACGAACCAAACAAAGCAACCAGAAAAAACAGCAAAAACAGGCAGCAGAACACAGCCACAACCCCGCTGCAAAAGAAACAAAACAAAGAGCAAAAACCAAAAACAAGAAAGCAATCAAAGATCACTCCAAACAAGAATATCACCCCCACGTCTAGACCCCTTCTTTGCTAAATGATCAGCCATAGAGTTGAAATCCCTTGAGCCGTAGATAACAGAAATCAAACTATCAGTTCCCATTCCACTGCGAATGTCTAGGATAGTTTGAGCATGATCAAAGCTTCCAAAACCTTCATTATTAATCCAAGAAACAGCCATTTGAGAATCACATATTTGGCAAATTATTACATTCATCAAAATTGAAACCGAATGCAAGCTAGACAAGCACCACAAATGATTAATTACATATCTATTCATTTCAGAAAATAAGATAAGAAGCACCACAAATGAATTTCAAATGCATTCAACAAAAAACAAAATTATATATAAAAAAAAGAAGACAACATACCTTCTGAAAAAACAACGGAAGACAAAACCTATGAATGGATCCAAATCAATCACGGGGTGCATATCTATTCATTTCACAAAATTGTTACATTCATCATAATTGAAACCGAATGCAAGAGAAACACCACAAATGACTTTCAAATTCATTCAACAATTTTTATTTTTATTTTTGTTGAAAAAAAGACACCAGACCTTCTTCCTTCTGAAACAATATCTGAAGACAAAACCCATGAATGGATCCAGATCAATCAGCATCGGAGTGGAAAGGAAATGACCCCGGCTATTGATCGAAGAGTGCGGTGCCAATGGATGACGAAAAATGGCGCAGAAACTATAGGTGAGGGTCAACAGTGCAGCCCAAGTGCTACACAGATAGACGGCGGACAAGGGTGCGACGGCGAGAGCGAGAGTGGTAGCGACGGCGAGAGGGGTGGCGATCTCTTCTGTTCCTTTCTCCCTCTGCAGTGACAAGAGAGATGCGAGGCAACGATGAGTGGCAACGACGGCGACAGAGGTGGAGGCGACGGCGATCTCTTCTCTTCCCTTCTCTCTCTTTCTATTTTTTTTTTGTTATTTCAGATCCTTTTTTACTGGAGGATGGCTTCAAAGTTCAACCTAACAAAACAGTACCTCGTTTTTACCACCCACCCATTGACCTTTTTTTTTTTTTTTTTTTTTTCAAATTTCAAATTTATGGGCATTTTTGTCCAAAAATGGTCAAAAATAACAAAAACAATAAAAAATAAAAATCAGGCCAAAAATAATAAGTGCATAAATTTTTTGGCTCATTATGATTTCACCCCTATATTATATATAAAGAAACAAATGCTGAAAAATTAAAAATACAAGTAAAATGAGTTTTTTTAGATAAAATAAAATAAATAGAACATTTACTTAAATGAATTAAATAATCTTACATTTAAAAAGAAATGAAAACAAGAAAAAATGTTAAAAAATAAATAAGAAGAAGAAAAAATAAGAAGAAGAAAAACAACATAAATAATGAAAAACAAATAGAATAAATTACAATCTAATTTTATAATAAGAAATTTTTTTCTTTTTTTACATTTATAATGAATTCAATTTAAATTTATACAAAAATAATTTATTAATAAATATTACTAGACATGTTTTTAAAATTTTTATTCTTTAAATTATTGGTAAATTATTGATTTATTGAAAACTATAAAATAAAGAAAAATTCTAAGGATAAAAGAAAATGAATCATAATAATAGATTGAATATTTTAATCCAATAAAGTAAAATTTGAGATCTTATAGTTTATTGATCGAACGTATTAGGTATGTCAAATTAAAACTATTAGAAATAATAAAAATTCAAAATAATAATAGATAATTTAATATAAAATAAGAAAATGAATTATTTTGTTTAGAAGAAATTACAAGATAAAATTGAATTAAAAAAATGCATTTGTGTGAGATGGAACATGAGCTAACTACTTCAAGTGTAGAGAAAAGATCCGCTACCAGCTGTGCTAGAGGAAATAAGATGTAACTATTGTTAATGAATATGAATATATAAAATATATACAAAATCAATTTTTCTAAAAAAACTAAAAATTGAGTTAGGGCATGGGCCCTACTTGGTCTCCACAAGGGTCCGCCCCTGATTACGGTTAGTGATAATAAATAGGAAAATTATTAAATAAGTCTCAAACCTTTTTTTTTTATTCCAAATAGTTTACAACTTTTCTATTATTTTTTACCAATATCTAAAATATGAAAAATATCGGAATATATAATCTCATAATCAATACTTGGAATTTAATTAAAAATGACTCCAATAAATATTTGGTACAGTTTAATTCTAACATTTATAATAAAAATAATTTAATTTTAAAAAAATTAAGAAAGAGAAAAAAATTTCCATTAAACTAACATCCCTTAGCTAGAGGGACTTAATTGGTAATTGTTCATTTGTTAAATATATCCTTAAATATTCTTATATTTAGAGGATATCGACAATATTTCTATTATTTTCACAAATATTTCTATAAATTTGTGCCCGATATTTTACTTAAACAAACTTTTTTTTTAATATGCATGCTGCAGTGTAGCAACTGGAATCACCTTATTAGGCTGAATAAGCGTTTTTCACCCAAGCAATATTAAGTGGTCCAAACAAACATTTACTTTGTTGGGTAAGAAGAACAGAATATTGAATCAAAACCATATATTTTCTGTTAAATATTTCATCGATACTGTAAAAAAAAAAAAATTAAAATCATAAATTATCAATATTAATTAGATTTCCGCTGATCATGATTGAAAATTGCTATTTGTTCTAATAGATAGTAACGTTCACAATTGGTGAAGCGATCAATTCAATACATTTACATGTGACGTGAAGTTTCTTCTTGTTGATTGATATTAATTTATGATTAATTATATATGTTTGTTACCTGTTGCTTTTGTAATAACTAATAAGTGGAAATGGGAATAGCAGAATCATTCTTTGTGAAGCTTTATGTTTATTCTTTCTATTATTATATGGACAAATATTGAATACTTCCAATCTATTGACTACCTTGAAGTCATCTCTCTCTCTCTCTCACTATATATAGTTTCTCACTTGCAAATTAAACCTTGATATAAGGCTATATACAAATCTATTTGTTAACCTTTGAATCAAAATCCATGAGATGTTATAAGTGGTGGGCTAGAAGAGAAAACACATAACAATCCTTGGATTTTGATCCAAAAACTGACGAATAAGTTTGTAGATGAAAGCTCTATCTATATATATATACCCGGCCGGCCACTATCTAGATATTTTTGCTCCGGTCAATTTGAAATATTGAATTGACCTTGAGACCACTTCCATGTCAAAAAAATATTTTTCTATGTATATACGGAATATATGTTTGTGGGTGTTGAAGAATGGTTCATTATGGGAATAGATCATATAAAATATTTAACAAAGTTGAGACCTGGCAAGCTTTTCATATCTGCTAGCAAAGACCGGTTCAATCAACTCCATCTATAAATAAGCTTGTTTTCCATGAAAGATTTCTCACTCCTCATCAAAGCAATAATAACACAGTTGAAATAATCACAACCATGAAAGGTGTTCACTTTCTTGTAGCTTCTGTCTTCTTGGCTCTGGCTTCCTCCTTGGCCTCCGCCTCCGACCCTAGCCCTCTTCAGGATTTTTGTGTTGCCATTAATGACACCAAGAATGGTGGTAAGTTTTTTTTTTATGTTTATATAAATCCTACAAATTTATGAATGACATGTTATATATTATTTATGACTGGGTAATTTTATATATATAAATTTTTTTATTTTTTTTTTTGTGCAGTGTTTGTGAATGGGAAGTTCTGCAAGGACCCAAAGCTTGCCACACCAAAGGACTTCTTCTTTTCAGGGCTTAACATCCCCCAAAAAACATCGAATCCGGTTGGCTCCACCGTGACTCCTGTAAATGTAGTCCAAATTCTAGGACTCAACACTCTCGGTATATCCTTAGCCCGCATTGACTACGCGCCATATGGCCAGAACCCGCCCCACACCCACCCTCGAGCCAGCGAGATCCTATTTGTCCAGGAAGGCACTCTCTACGTTGGTTTTGTGACATCCAACCCTGACAACAAACTCTTCACCAAAGTCCTACACAAGGGAGATGTGTTTGTGTTCCCAATTGGACTCATTCACTTCCAATTCAATATTGGAAAAACCAATGCAGTTGCCTTTGCTGCTCTGAGCAGCCAGAATCCTGGTGTCATCACCATCGCCAATGCCGTTTTCGGGTCAGATCCCCCCATTAATCCTGATGTTTTAGCTAAAGCCTTCCAATTGGATCAGAATGTGGTGAAATCTCTTCAGGCAAAGTTCTGGTGGGACAACAATTAGAGAAATAATTATTAACAAGTGAAATGTTGCATTAGCAGTTTGTTTGAATTTTAATGTTTGAGAACTTCTATAGTTCTGATTAAATTAAAATTTTATAATATAATAAAGAGGGTTGCTTTGTGTAACCTCAGTCAAAATATATATGCATTTCTTTTATGATTTTTTGGTTAATTTGTTGGCTGATTATTTTGTCTCTTTTCTCATCCCTCTCTCCGTCACTGGATATACAATATTTCCTTAAGATCTAAATTTCAAAATGAGTCAGCTTGTTGACCACCATATATAATATAGGCAGATAATGAAAGCGCCCATTTGGAAATTTTGATGCCAATGAGCCAATCTCATTCGATCTTAAGTTGCACTATAACTTCTTAAAGAACTACAGCTACATAAAAAAACAAAAACAAAAATAAAAAAATAAAAAAAAATTGTAATTTTGTTGAATATATATATATATATATATTTATTTTTTGAACAGTAGGTTTTATTTATAAAAGAACAAAGAGAGAACACCAAACACGAGCCAAAGCCAACACCCAAAAAACAGCCCCAAGGCAAAAAAGCCAAGAGACCAACACCACCCACAACGACAACCCCAAGCAAGAAAAAACACACACCCCAAAAGAAACAGAACAGAACAGCGAAAAAACAAAAACAGAGCAAAGGAAGCATAAACACAGCCCAAGCTCAAAAACGAAAACTAGAATAACACACTAAGGGTCACACCACTCAATAGATTCCCCACTAGAGGCCAAACCATTTTTAGCTAAAGGGTCCGCCAAAGTGTTCAAAGCTCTTGGATTGTGAATCATAGAAGTGTTGCCTAGTAAGGCCTGATTAGAGCGGATGTCATAAATCAAATCCAAAAAAATTAATGTTATCGAAGCCATCATTGTTCACCCAAGAAACTGTGACCTTGGAATCGCTAACGATAGCAATTTCCTTCCCAAACAAAGAGGCATTAGAAGCACACAGAGAGCATGCTTTTTGAATTGCCAAGACTTCAGCTGAGATTGCATCCTGGAAACCAACATAAGCGGAGAAAAGACACTACACTTTCCCTTTAGAATTCCGCAAAACACCCCCAATCCCCGTAGGACCTGAAACACCTCATGACAATCCATCCGCATTAAATTTCAGAGCTTCGAGAGAGGGAAGAATCCACACTTCATTTTGGTACTCTTCAGATGTTTGATATCAACGCAACAGTCCTTCAGATTTTCTAGAATAAGAGTATATTGGGCTAAAATTAACATCCACCAAACCAAGGTTTACACACACCCCCAGGCCTTTCAAGCCTTTCTAAAAACAAGGGTAATCACCAGAAAAGCCCAAAGCCACCTTTATGGGCTTGACAAACCCACCATACTCTATACATTTTTTCCTTAACCGGCCCAAACACTTGGTCCATATGAGGCCTATCAGACTCTGAGATGTTAACACCTCTTTTATCCTTTTGTCAACACCACCTTTTACCAAACAAAACCCTAGCTCCCTACTTAACATAGTCACGATCGACCACTAACCTGTCCTCTGCACACTGCAAACCCAAACAAGTCCCTTCTCAAGCCTAGCCTACTACCTTTATTGATCCTTTCAGACTTCTCATTCTGACATCTGCTTTCTTTGCAATCCTTGAGCCTAGCAACCTAAGGTATGGACGAAAAAGATGCTTCACCAACCCCTTTTGCAAGTCATTTTGAAACCTTTCCTTCTCTGGTAAAGACTCTAAACAGGATTGATCATGGATTTTCCTTAATCCTAGAAAATTTTCTAGCTGCCGCACATCCATCGGATTCTCATCTTCCACCATCTTCACCACGAAAAACTTGCTACCCATATTAACCTTCACTTTGAAAGAACATGTTTTGGTTTGAGGAATCAGAACCAGAAGTCTCCCCTTATCCAGAGGACTCATATATTCATCGTTGCTTCATCGATCAACAAAGGTTCGCCTACCAACCATCCCATTTTCTTAAAAAAAAAAAAAAAAAATCACTAGTCCAACAATTCAGCGTAACCCTCCAAACATTAAACCAAGCAGATCTTGATTGAGGGACTAAAGAATCAGACCACTTGACCATGGAAGAGAAACAATCTTCCCAAAAAGACCTGTTAGAAATGAATCCTTCGTTCTGGATTTCCAGGTCGAAAATCCAAATGTTACCTTTGTCTCCTAAATACGACGACGAAAATTTGAAACTACTCTTACTCAGATGGTCATTCACCCTGGACACTGCTACAAAATCTTTCAGTACACCCACAGCACACCGTTTTAGCCAATCTTGAGTATGCTAGTGACAATCCCATGTCATTGAAATGAACTTTTCTTCCACCTTCTCCGAGTCCTTAGAACTTTGACCAATATTACTTCTCACTGCCTCCGTAAAGAACGATTCTTATGGACAACATTCTGAGAATTAGGTCCTCTTACCCTTACCCTCCCTGAATGTACCCTTTCTATCTTGATGGAAGATTTTGTTCCACCGATGACAAACTCCTTTTGCGCCATCCAACTGATGCCACTTTTGACACTATTGGCCACCAATAAACGTGCATTTCATCGGTGGTTCTTGCCACCTTAAAAGCTTCTTCCAAAGACCCAAATCGGATGAACGCAAAACAACTCTTCCTAAATCTCTTCTCCTACAACAAAAACACATCATTTACTTTCCCAAATGGTTTGAATATACCCCTTAAACAAACCAAATCGACTTTGGAGTTCAAATTATCGACAAAGATAGAGAACAATCCATCTCTAAAGTCCCCTCTCCCACCGTCTCTAAAGACCCCTCTCTCACCATTTCTGGCAAATGCAGAACTTCCGTCTCTAAAGACCCTTCTCTCCCTATTTCTAGCTACCAAAGGCAGAACTTCTCTCTCTAACTTTCCCTCTCCACATCTCTTTTTCTGAATATTTTTAATATTAAATATTTTTCCAAAATGATTTGTAGCGATCATATTAAATAGGGATAATATCGTTTTAGTCCCTATGGTTTACCATATTATCCATTTTAATCCCCGTCGTTCCAGTTTTGACCACTTTAGTCCTTCTGTTACATTTTCCGTTAATAAAATGGTTTCTGACAGGGACAGAGGGTCAAATGACCCTACTGCCCTTGATTATTTCTGATACCAGTTAAAAGACCCTAATACCCCTAATTATTTCTTATTAATAAATGAATCGTTAATAATTTAATCAAATTAATAAATATAATTCAATTAAATAAAACAATTTAAAAATTAAAAATAAACAAAACAATTTAAAAATCACACACAATCGAACCACACACATCTCCATCTGCAACATCATCATCTTCAACGTTCCATATTTTCACAGAGCCACCACTTCGCCCAGATTTTCACATAGTAATTAAATATCATCTTCAACATCTCCAACCGGACCACAACCACTTCACCTATAAACAATTCATCTTCTTCACACAGCCAAGCCCACAGACACAGAACTAGTTCATCTTTTTCACAAATTCCAGATTTTACATACAAAAAAATAAAATTAAAAAATTAAAAACCTTTGAATAATATCCGGCCACCAACATCGCAAATCTCTCCAACAACATTGCTCACCTCCACACACACTTCACCGATTTCCTTTTGCCCCCGGCGAGCAGCTCTCCATCTCAGATCAGACCACAGCCGTCTTCGATCAGACCACAGCCGTCTTCCTCCATACACTTCACCAATAGATAAACCCAGATCAATAACAACCACACCACCACATTCAGACCATTCAAAAATCATTCAAACATCCATTCAATCTCAGAAACCCTAACCCCCAAATCCAACCACTAACAAATCCCTAACCCCCAAATCCAATCACCACCAAATCCCTAACCCCCAAACCTAGAATCGGACCAACACACCACCACCATCATCACTCTCACACACAAACACATAGCTAGGTTCAACCCAGAAAAGAAATCGAAACAAAACTGGGTTTGAATGCAAAACTGGGCTCGTGCGACACCTCTTCCTAACAAAGGAAAGGAGAAGGAGAAGAGAAAAATAAGGGAATCGGCGGAGATAGACCTTAAGAGAGAAATAGAGAGAGAGAACGCCACAGTGGCCGCCACGAAATACGGTTTGGTGAAGAAAATGATGAGATGGGTGGCTGGTGAAGAAGATGAAGAAGAAAATGATAAGTGGATGGAGTGGATCGGTAGGGTTTGATGTTTTGTTTTGTTTTTAATTAATTATTATTTTATTTTATAAATATGTTTTATTGAATTTATTTAATTTAATAAACCATGCTTTCCCTAATAAATTTCTCTTAACATATTAATTTAATTTTATTGTTTTTATTGTTTTTATTATTTAATTTTATTACATTTATTAATTATTAATTATAAATTTAATTATTTTTTTATTTTTATTTTTAATTACTTATAAATTTAATTAGTTTTTTTTTCATTTTTTATTTATTTTTTTATTTAATTTAATAATGAATTAGAAATTTAATTAGTTACAGTTTTGCCCTTCTTATACAACATTCTATAAGGGGTAGGGATGATTTTACCATTTTACCCTCACTCTATTAACGTCAGTTTCAAAATTCCTGACGGAATTGGACGGTAGGGATTAGGAGAGGAATTAATTGAAAACGTTTGGACTAAAGTGGTCAAAACTGGAACGACGGGGACTAAAATGGATAATATGGTAAACTATAGGGACTAAAACGATATTATCCCTATTAAATATATATATATATATATATCTTCTCACCTACAAACCCTCTAATTTAAGGTTATATACAAACCTATTTATTAACTTTTGAATCAAAATCCAAAGGATGCTATGTAAGTAGTGAGCCAGAAGAAGAACATACAACATCCCTTAGATTTTGATCTAAAAACTGATAAATAGGTTTGCAAATGAAAAGCTCTACATATATATACATAATATATGTTTGTGGGTGTTGAAGAATGGTTCATTATGGGAATAAATGATTTTATTATTGACAATATTCATCTGTGTGTTGTCATAGGTTGTTTTAACAACACACATGTGGGATTTTAGTCCATCTTATTCTCTAGGGGCCAATTTTCTAGAAGCCCAATGATAAAAGGAGTTGAAGTCATAAGAAGCCCAACTTTAATGCTCCCACTAGCCTGATCCAACACACTTACTTAACGCTGTGTTTTAGCTTATCAGTGTAATTTGATAAGGCTGAGTCAGGATTCTCTTAGTGACATGGCAACAGATGATTGGTTTCACTTGTCACAGCTGGACCTTATCTTCTAGAGACTATATAATGTGAAGCGATGGAGAGATAAATCATGATTTTGACTTCTAAGGTTTTGTTATATTCTCATATTGCTTTTTCTCTGTATTTTGTTCTTGGTGTTCTTGACATTCTTGTGAATATCTAGCTTCTATTTTTTGAATTTGTAAGAAAGTGAAGAGAGAAAAAGTGAGATCTGTGTAGTGTGATTCTATTGACGTAACTTTTGAGTGATTCTGGGTCTGTGAACTCAAGAGTAGTTTGTGTTATAGGCCTGTGTGGTTGAGTGTTATTGTACTGGGTTTCTAGGCTCCTTTTGAGGGTTAATCAGGTTGAGTCTTGCATAGTGTAGATATGTACGATAATCTCATATAGTGGAGTGAGCCTCTCGGTTTGACTCAACGTGGATGTTGGCTTGTTTATAAGCTGAACCACGATAAAATATGTCTCTTTACCTTTTATTTTCTTGTTCATATTATTTATGTGTTGGTACATTTTATTCTTTATCTTGCTTTTGTAAAGTGAATCTTGCATGTAGAAGTAAGATACTATAGTGGATCTAGAATCTAGTTGTAGATCTAGATTCACAATAGTGGTATCAAAGCCTAAAACATACCAACGGCGGACAATAAGCAAAAAGATCCTCCAGTTACTGAGCCTTCAATCTCTGAAGACTCAGCCGGAGGAGAAAAGGCAAGCAGTGAAGCTGCTAGCAGTCGCAATGAGGTAATCGTTCATAACTTTGGTAATTTCAATTCAACTTGCATGTCTATGATGTTTGATGTAGATAAATTTGATGGCACTGGGGATTTCAGCATCTAGAGATGAAAGGTGAAAGCCCTTCTGTCTCAGTAGAAAATCCTCAAGGCCATTGAAGGCCCTGATAAATTAACTGAATCATTATCTCCTAAATAGAAAGATGACATGTTAGAAATGGCCCTAGGAACTATAATACTGAATTTATCTGATAATGTTCTTAGGGAGGTTAACGATGAAACCACTGCTAGTAATATTTGGAAGAAATTAGAAGGTCTATATCTCACTAAGTCACTCACGAAATAAAATCTATCTTAAGGAAAGGCTTTTAGTTTTAAAATGAATCCCAGCAAGAATCTTGATCAGAACCTTGATGAATTCGAGCAGATGACAATTAAACTTGCTAATGTCAGGGAAAATGAAAAACTTAGTAATGAAAATGAAGCTATTATTCTGCTTAATGCTTTGCTTGATTCCTTTATGGATGTAAAAGCTTCTATCAAATATGGTAGGACCTCTCTATCACTTGAAGAATGTATTTCTACCCTTAAATCTAAAGACCTAGAACTAAAGATAGAAAATAAGGACAGTGATGAAAACTTGTTTGTTAGAGGGAGACAGCCTAATAGAAATGGGAATAATAATAACAATAACTACAATAAAGGCAAAGGAAGGAGTAAGACACCATTATAGGTCTCAGTCTAGGGACAGAAATGGCACAAGAAATTGTTATTTCCGTGGTAAAGAAAGTCACATTAAAAAATACTGTTGTGAATTCAAAAAGAAGAATTAGGAAAAAACTCAGAATGATGGTGATGCTACTGTAGCGTCTAGATCATTTGAACCTAGTGAAGTCCTAACTGTTAGCACTAAGAATGTTAAGATTGAATAGATTTTAGACTCAAGTTGTTCCTTTCACATGAAATCTAGGAAAGATTGGTTCATAAAGTTCAAAGAACTCAGTGGAGGTAGTGTGCTGATGGGGAATAATCAGCAATGTCAGGTGGAAGGGTTAGGATCAGTAGCCATCAAAATGTATGATGGGATGGTAAAAGTCTTTATGGATGTTAGATATGTGCCTAATCTGAAAAGAAATCTAATTTCTTTAGATGTCCTAGATGAGAAAGGCTGTTGTTATAAGGGTGAGAAAGGTGTCTTGAAAGTCTCTAGGGGTTCTTTAGTTATTCTCAAAGGTGACAAAAATAATGGTCTATATGTCCTAAAAGGTAAGACGGTTACTAATGGGGTTGCTTGTGTAGCCACCAAAACTAGTGACATCACATCTTTATGGCATAAGAGACTTGGTCACATGAGTGAATGAGGTTCAAATGAATTAAGTAAACAAAACTTGCTTAATGGGGATAATGTCAATAAACTGGAATTATGTGAAAACTGTGTTTAAGGAAAACAACATAGGATGAGTTTTAGTACATCTCAACACAACACTAAAAAGATCCTCCGATATATACACTCAGATCTTTGGGGACCTTCAAAGGTCCCAACTCATTGTGGAAATCTGTATTTTCTATCTTTGATAGATGATTTCACTAGAAAGGTCTGGGTGTACTTATTGAAGTCTAAAGATCTAGCTTTTGAGAGCTTTAAAGCTTGGAAACTGTTGGTTGAGAATAATACCTCTAAAGGGGTCAAGGTACTAAGGATAGATAATGGTCTAGAGTTTTGCAAGGAAGAATTTAATAAATTCTGTAGTGACCAAGGTATAGAAAGACATAGGACAGTTAGGTATACACCCCACCAAAATGGTGTAGCTAAGAGGATGAATAGAACCATTCTAGATAAGGTTAGATGTCTCCTTATCAGCTCAGGTTTAAGTCAAAAATTATGGGGTGAAGCTGTTGCAACAGCCACTTACCTAATAAATAGATCCCCATCCACTACTATAAACCTTTTAACACCCAAAGAAAAATGGATTGGCAGGCCTTCTACCTTGAAACACTTAAGAGTATTTGGTTGTGCTGCCTATGCACATCAATCAGAAGGTAAACTTGAAGACATAGGACAGTTAGGTATACACCCCAACAAAATGGTGTAGCTAAGAGGATGAATAGAACCATTCTAGATAAGGTTAGATGTCTCCTTATCAGCTCAGGTTTAAGTCAAAAATTATGGGGTGAAGCTATTGCAACAGCCACTTACCTAATAAATAGATCCTCATCCACTGCTATAAACCTTTTAACACCCAAAGAAAAATGGATTAGTAGGCCTTCTACCTTGAAACACTTAAGAGTATTTGATTGTGCTGCCTATGCACATCAATCAGAAGGTTAACTTGAACCTAGATCTCTAAGATGTGTTTTCTTATGTTACCCTCTAGGTTTCAAGGGATATAGGGTGTGGCTTAGAGACCAAAAATGTTTTAAGGTAATTGTGAGCAGAGATGTAATTTTTGATAAGGCTAGAATGCCTTGTA
Source organism: Acer campestre (assembly GCA_954870605.1). Classification (NCBI taxonomy): domain Eukaryota; kingdom Viridiplantae; phylum Streptophyta; class Magnoliopsida; order Sapindales; family Sapindaceae; genus Acer; species Acer campestre. The sequence goes on along the minus strand of OX940801.1, from coordinate 14,858,966 downwards.
AGGATAATGACCTTTCTGCTGAATCTGAACCAGATCCTAAAAAGGATGTTGAAAACCAGGTTCAAGTGGAAATTGGTAGCCAACCACTAGGTCATGTCTTGGTTCAGCCTAATCCTAATTAGGATGATGATACTACCCAATCTAATCCTGATTAGGTGGAAGAGAGTAAGAATCAGCCAGAGATTGACATGGAATCTCTAGCTGATTACGAGCTAGTTAGGGATAGGGATAGGATTAGAAGGATAATTAAACCTAATAGTAAGTATACCTATGCAGATGTTATTTCTTTTGCATTATGCACTGGACAAGAATTAGAAAATGTTGAACCTATGAGTTATTTAGAAGCAGTCAGTACCATTGATATGCTAAAATGGCTTAATGCAATGAGAGAAGAGATGGACACTCTTGAGAAAAATGGAACATGGTCACTTGTAAGGAAACCTGAAAAGCATAAAGTTATTGCTTGCAAGTGGATTTTTAAGATAAAAGAGGGCCTAGAGAAACATGATCAACCTAGATATAAGGCTAGGTTAGTAGTTAAGGGTTTTACCCAAAGAGAAGGGATTCACTACAATGATATTTTCTCACTAGTAGATAAGTATAAGACAATTAGAATTGTTCTTACCTTAGTCAGCCTTTATGATTTAGAACTTGAACAACTAGATGTTAAGACTGCCTTTTTGCATTGGGACTTAGATGAGACCATCTATATGTCCCAACCCGAAGGTTTTGAGTCCAAATCAAAACCTTCTCATGTCTGTTTTCTCAAGAAATCTCTGTATGGGCTGAAGCAAGCCCCTAGGCAATGGTACAAGAAGTTTGATAACTTCATTACTAACTTAGGTTTTAATAAAAGTAAATATGACACATGTTTTTATTTCACTAGTGAAAATATACTAAATTCAGTCTATTTGCTTTTATATGTTGATGACATGTTAATTGCTAGAAAGAGCATGCCTAGGATTAAAGAGTTAAAAGGAAAATTGAAAACTGAATTTGACATAAAAGATTTAAGAGATGCAAAAAGAATTCCAGGGATAGAAATTGTCAGAGCCAAGAAATAGTCTAGGTTGTGTCTTAAATAAGAAAATTACCTGTTTAAGCTGGTTGACAAGTTTTCAATGAAAAATTGTAAATCTGCAAATGTCCGTCTATCACTAAGTTTTATGTTGTCAACTGCTCTATCTCACATATCTATGGATGAGAGCAAATACGTGGAGAATATTCCTTACTCCAATGCTGTAAGGTCTGTCATGTAGGCTATGATTAGTACTAGACTAGATTTCACTCATGCTATTAGTGTTTTTTCTAGGGATATGGCCAACCCTAGTAAGGGCCATTAGAATGCCATGAAATGGCTGTTGAGATATATTAGTTCAACCATATCAGTTAGACTGATATATGACTATGCTAACTCTGTTGTAGACCTAATAGGTTATGTAGACTCTAATTACACTGGTGACAGAGATAAAAGGAGATCCACCTCCTCATATTTCTTCACCATTGCAGGTTGTTGTGTAAGCTAGAAAAGCCAATTACAGTCAGTTGTGGCCTTGTCCACTACTGAAGTAGAATACATAGCTATTATAGAGGCTATTAAGGAAGCCATTTGTCTTTAAGGTCGTTTAGATGATATTAAAGTGTTCAGTGGGAAGGCTGTCATTTTTACTGATAGTCAAAGTTCTTTGCATCTTTGCAAGAATCTTGTGTTTCATGAGAGAACCAAACACGTAGAAATTAAATACCATTTTATTAGAGATTAAATCTTTGAAGGTATTGTTGAGGTGGAAAATATTTCCACTGAGGAATATCCAGTTGACATGGGTACCAACGTTGTTCTCTGTAGTAAGTTTAAGCATTGCTTAAACCCACTGAAATTAGGTGATTATGGTTAACTTGTTTGTTTGTGTGTTTTTTGAGCCAGGTTTTAAGAGAAGCTTGTTTTGCTATATGAATTGAGATGAACTAAAGTGGAATTTGTAGGATTTTAGTCCATCTTATTCTTTAGTGACCCATTTCCTAGAAGCCAAACGATGAAAGGAGTTGAAGCTAGAAGAAGCCCAACTTCAATGCTCCCACTAGCCTGATCCAACACACTTACTTAAAAGCTACGTTTTGGCTTATCGGTGTAATCTGATAAGGCTGAGTCAGGATTCTCTTAGTGACATGGCAATAGATGATTGGTTTCACTTGGCACAGCTGGACCTTATCTCTAGAGACTATATAATGTGAAGCGATGGAAAGAGAAATCATGATTTTGATTTCTAGGGTTTTGTTATATTCCCAAATTGTTTTTTCTCTGTATTTTGTTCTTGGTATTCTTGACATTCTTCGTGAATATCTAGCTTCTCTTCTTCGAATTTGTAAGAGAGTGAAGAGAGAAAAAGTGAGATATATGTATTATGATTCTGTTAATGTAACTTTTAAGTGATTCTAGGTTTGTGAACTCAGGCATAGTTTGTGTTATAGGCTTGTGTGGTTGACTGTTGTTGTATTGGGTTTCTGGGCTTCTTTTGAGGGTTAATCAAGCTGAGTCTTGAGTAGTCTAGATCTGTACAATAATCTTATATAGTGGAGTGAGCCTCTCGGTTTGGCTCAACGTGGATGTAGGCTTGTTTATAAGCTGAACCACGATAAAATCTCTGTGTCTCTTTCCCTTTTATTTTCTTGTTCATATTATTTGTGTTGCTACATTTTATTCTTTATCTTGCTTTTGTAAAGTGAATCTTACATGTAGAAGTAAGATACTATAGTGGATCTAGAATCTAATTGTAGATCTAGATTCACAACAACACATTTTATGCATGTTGCGATAGATGACTTTATTATTAACAACATTCATCTGTGTATTATCGTAGGTGGTTTTAATAACATACATTTTGTGTGCGTTACGGTAGATAACTTTTGACAATGTACATTACCCGCACATTGCAATATATGCCTTTTAGCAACGTGCGTGGTCTGCACGTTGTCTTTTGAATATTGCTAAAACTTAAATTTCTTGTAGTGCGTAAATCTAAAATCAGATACGGAGCAAGCAAATGAGATCGTGAACCTTAAACATTGTAGCATGCACGAATACCAAAGGAATTGTGATTAACGTGTATGTGTAAAAAGAACAAATAACGCAGAGTCGACACATGTAATCTTATAAACATTGTAGCATGCACGAATACCAAAGGAATCGTGATGAACGTGTATGTGTAAAAAGAACAAATAACGCAGAGTCGACACATGTAATCTTATTTTTGGAGATCAGTTGTGGCTAGTGTTCCAGAAGTCGTGGAGAATGTCCAGGTTCTGTTGAGGGGTGGGAATTCTTATTTTTGGTATGATAGATGGTTGGCGATAAGATTGCTATCAGTTAGAATTACTGATATTCCTAATAAGAATCTTCGAATTAAAGACTGTTGGGTGGATAAAGCCTGGAATATTAAGATTTTAAAGGATCTCGTGGGGGATGAGGTCATGGAAGAAATTATCCAGACCAGAATTAGTGGGCATGGTGGTTCAAACGTTTGTGTTTGGAAGCCATTTCCCAATGGTAATTTCACTACGGCTTCCGCTTGGGTGTTTTTTTGACAAAAACAGGATATAATGTCGTGGCATGACTGGTTCTAGAATAGGTTTTTGCCAAAAAAAAATATATGTATGTAATTAGAGAGCTTGGTTCAATAGCCTTACGGTGGACGAGAGAGTGCAAAATAAGGGTATATCGCTTGCTTCAGCGTGTGACTACTGTAGTCCGCAAGTCAGGGAGTCCATTGATCATGTCTTAGTTACGGGTCATATAGCAGCTCAGATATGGGATCGTGCGAGTAGATTATTGAATGTGCCATGTTTGCTTTTTGATAATAGGAAGGCTGAATCTCGGCATGGATGATTTTGGCTGAGAAGGTTTCTTTATTTGGTAATCTTACTGGTATGCTTCCTTGCATCATTACTTGGTGTTTATGGAACCACAGTTGCAAAGCTAGGATGAAGGGGTTGAAAGCTAGTACAGAGCAAGTGTGGAGGTCGATAAAAATGTGGCTTAAAATTCTGGCAACAGAATTGAAAGTGCATAAAAAGTTGACTGCTCAGGACACTCATCCATTGAATGATCTTAACTTGGAGCCACCTAGTGTTGCTGTCCAGAAATGCAAGTTAGTGGGCTGGATTAAACCTCCTTATGGATGGGTTAAACTTAATTGTGATAGGAGTGCCTGCAATAATCCAGGTTCTTCAAGGGGTGGTGGTATTTTGAGGGATGCTAATGGTTATTTCAAAGGAGCTTTCATGAGTCACTACGGTGTTGGCTCTAACAATAGAGCAGAATTAAAGGCTTTGTTTGATGGAATTCGGCTTTGCAAGAGGTTATCTCACTCTAGTACGTGTTATTATTGAGAGTGATTCCAAAATTGTTGTGGACTAGTTTCGTGTAGGTAAATGCACTCTATGATATTTATGGGACTTTTGGGATGAATGTATTAAAGAAATGCAAGGGATGAATGTTCGGATTGTTCATCAATTTCATGAGGGGAACCAAGCGGCAGATTTCTTGGCAAAGCTAGGTGAAAGAGGCAGTAATGTTATTTATGAAGAATTCCAAGAGTTGCCGAGATTACTTCAGGGTATTGTTCGTATTGATAGGTCAGGTCTGCCGGCTATTAGACATTAACTTTTGTTGGTTTTTTCTGGGCTAGTTGTTCCTTTTGTTTATGTTCTTTGTTTGTGGTTTTTTAGGCTTGTTTAGTGGTTTTTTGGTTTGGTTTGTTGTTTTGTGTATTTGTGTTGTTTGGGCCTCTGTGGTACCGTGTGGTGTTTTTTGGGGGCTTCCCCTGTTTTGCCTTCTTGGCTCAATAAAGTAGCATTCTTTGCAACAACAACAACAAAAACAAAAAAAAAAACAAAAACAAAAACAAAACAAAAAAAAAAAAAAAAAAAAAAAAGGTTGTATGTGTGTGCGATGAATGATGCACTATGATGTAGGGACACAAATATGCAAACTGTTTATGTGTGCCAATACATGTGCTCAACGAAGCAAGGACACATTTGATGAATGGTGTTTGTGTACGCGCACTTGGTCTCTTCAAGAGAACGGGACAAGTAGATATACATTTGAAGCTGAAGCTCTTGAAGATCTTGGGATGCCAAGAAAGTTGCCAATCTCGATGATGTGAGCATGAAGAGCCTAAACTACCCAACAAAAACACCTCAATGGTTTCGTCTTAAAAATAAACCTATTATAAAATAACTGTCCTTACAACCGAGACTATATATTTTCTAGGAAAAGAAATACAAAATACAGAAGCAGCAGTCTCCATTTTTGACATTTCCAAAACATAACCACTTTTGGGACAAAATTGCCTTTCTTTATAAAAAAAATTTATAAAAAAAATAATAATAATAAAAATAAAAATAAAAAATCTCTATTTTTTTTTCTTTTTCTTCTTCTTCTTCTTCCCAAAAAAAAAAAAAAAAAAAAGCAACTTCTTTTCTCTATTTTATTTTTCTTTTTCTTCTTCTTCTTCCCAGACCTCCATCTTCTTCTTCTTCTCGGATGTGTTTAATTGTGTTTCTTGGTGTGTTTAATTTGGTCTTGCCCTGGTGTGTTTAATTGATTTTCCTTGGGGTGTTTAATTAATTTTCCTTGGTGTGTTTAATTGGTCTGCCCTGGTGTGTTTAATTGGTCTACCTTAGTGTGTTTAATTGGTTTATATCTTGTGTGTTTAATTGGTTTGTCATGATGTGTTTAATTGGGTTATCGTAGTGTGTTTAATTGGTAGCCTGGTATGTTTTAAGAAATCTGGAAAAATTTTCAGATTTGAATAGATTTGGAAATTTTCTAGATTTCCTCATACCAAAAAAAAAATAAAAAGCAAATCTTTGAAACAATAGAAATTTTGTTTGAAAAAAACGAAATCTGAATTTTTTTATTTTTTTTATAAATAAAAACTAAAAATTTTGTTTAACAAAGCTCAAACCCAAACACAACTCCCACCATTCATAAAAACAACAACCACCCTCAAATCTGAAAATTTTTGTTTGAAAAAAATGAAATCTGAATTTTTATATTAAAAAAAAAAAATCTGAAAATTTTGTTTAACAAAACTCAAACCCAAACACAACTCTCACCATTCATAAACATAACAACCACCCTCAAATCTAGAAATTTTGTTTGAAAAAAACAAAATTTCAAATTTTAAAAAATAAAATAAAATCTAAATAACAGAACTAAAACCCAAACACAACTCCCACCATTCACAAAAAAAACTACCCTCAAATCGGGAAATTTTGTTTGAAAATAAAAAAGCGAAATCTGAAAATAAAATAAAAATATGAAAATTTTGTTTAACAAAACTCAAACCCAAACACAACTCCCACCATTCATAAAAACAACAATAACCCTCAAATCTGATTTTGGAGAGAAGACATGAGAGAGAAGAGAGGAGAGAAAGAGAGAAGACGAAGGGGAGAGAGAGGAGAGGAATTAAAAAATGGGAAAATGAAGGGCATTTAGGTCTTCTCAGCCAATTAATTGGTAGAAACAATAAAAACACTATTGTTGGGTAAAAACAATAATCCTCCTATTTTTTTTTACTAAAAAGGGGTATTTCCTCTCTCTATATATATATTATAAAATTTAGATTAAAGTTTTAATAGTATTTGTGGGAGAAATTTCTTTCTGGGGTATGTTACTCATGTATCACTCAATTTCGGTAGGTCTCGACAAATCTGACTTGTTTGATGTTAGATTTCAATTTTTTTTTATATTAAAGTGCATGCATTTATCATTTCAGAATCACCCAGTATCGATGCAGTTGTGTTAATTGTAGGCTTATAATTGTAACTTGTAACCTGTAAGTAACCCTTTCAAGTAGGAAAAAATTTTCTTCCACACGGTATGTTAGTTGAATGGTTAAATCTGTTGTTTGCTCACATAAGGTATGGGGTACGAAAGGTTCTAATTCTGTCACAGGCACTAGCAAAGACCATAATTTTTTTTTTCTCAAAGATATTAGGGTTCCATCGGTTCGAATTTGTGTTCAGAGAATTTTTGGGTTATCAAAAAAAATAAAATAAATAAACAATTGGTCATTTTGTGTTTCAATAACCAAACTATCTCCAACAAGTCATTAATTTACCTAATCCAACTTGTTTCAATAAATACTCAAACATATATTAAGCCAAGTTCGGTAGTGATAACAATATTGTAAGAAACAAAGATCCTCGCTTGATTTGAATACTTAGCAATGAATTATTATAACTTAACACATGCCTTACGATGACCATAATATATAATAGGCTAATTGGCACATATGCCCCCTGAACTCTTCAAAAAGTTGCACTGTGCCCCCTAAACTTTTTTTTTCGACACTAAACCCCCTGAACTATCGTAAATTGGCAATCGCTGAAGGAATCTACCCCCTGGTGACCTCAAGGTTATGAGCCTTGCGAGCTACCAAACTGCTCTACCTCAAGGGGGCAAATTCCTTCAGCGATTGCCAAATTACAAGAGTTCATGGGGTTTAATGGCGAAAAAAAAAAGTTCAGGGGGTAAGGTGCAAATTCGGGTATAGTTCAGGGGGCATCCTTGCCAATTAGCCTATATAATATATAGTTTTAAAAAAATATTTACTGATTAGCGGTTAAATATGGTAATCACATGTTGTTTACTTAATATGTGCTTGTATATAATATTATTTCTTACATGGAAACAGAAGATTTGGGGAAAAAATATATTTGTTGTATAAAATAATTACTCCTCAACAGGATACATATACAAAGAAAAAAAGACAATAATACCCCTAGCTAATAAAATAGCAATATACAATATATATACAATATATAATATACAATCCAACACTCCCCCTCAAGTTGAAGCAAAGATATTGATCATGCTCAGTTTGTGAATAGTAGACTTAAGAAGAGATGGCCCCACAAGTTTCTTAAGTGTATCAGCCATCTGTTCGGATAATGGCACAAACTTGAGAAAAACAACTCCGGATCTAACTTTCTCCCGAATGAAGTGAACATCAACCTCAATATGCTTAGTCCTCTCATGCAAAACAGAATCAGAAGCTAGCATGATAGCCGACTTGTTGTCATAGTACAAAGTCAAAGGCAAACAAGCAGGAAAGCCAAGCTCCCTGAGGATGGATTGGAGCCATATGATCTCACATGTTCCCTGGGCCATAGCTCTATACTCGGCCTCTAGTGAAGATCGAGAAACCACAAACTGCTTCTTACTTTTCTAAGAGAGATGGTTCCCATAAAAAGAGCATAATCCAGAGGTAGATCCCCGATCAGTCTTAGATCCAGCATAGTCAGCGTTAGTAAAACACGAGATATCAAGAGTATTGTTCGAGTCACAAAACAGACCAAGACCCGAACAAGACTTCAAGTATCTTAGAATGTGATAGACTGCATCCATATGGGAGGTACGGGGAGCAAGCATAAACTGACTCACCAAGCTGACAGCGAAGGCCAGATCAGGTCTAGTATTGGTTAGGTAGATAAGTCTCACAACCAACCTCTGATAAACAAATGGATCAGGCAAAAGATCACCAGACTCAACTGACAACTTCATATTCTGATCCATCAGAGTGGCAGTAGACCTACACCCTGTCATCCCAGTATCACTCAAAAGGTCTAAAGTATATTTCCGTTGGGAGAGGGAAATACCAAATCTAGAACGGGCAACCTCTATCCCTAAAAAATACTTCAAACCTCCCAAATCTTTGATGTCGAAAACAGAGCTGAGATCTTTCTTTACTTGGGCAATCCATAAATTATCATCACCAGTCAAAATAATATCGTCAACGTAGACAAATAAAAGCACACACTGCCCTTTGGAATTATGCCTAACAAAGCAAGTATGATCAAAATGACATCTTAGAAATCCCAAACCAAGGACAACATCACTAAATCGAGCAAACCAAGCTCTATGAGACTATTTCAAACCATACAACGACTTCCTCAAACAACAAACCTTTCCTACATACTCCCCATCAGCCCGAAAACCCAAAGGAGGATCAATATAAATAACTTCATCCAAGTCACCATTCAAAAAGGCATTCTTGATATCCATCTAATGCAAGGGCCAAGAATGTGAAGTAGCGAGAGAGATAAGAAGCCGAATAGTAGTAAGCTTAGCAACAGGAGCAACAGTGGAAGTGAAATCCTTCCCATGAACCTGAGTAAAACCCTTAGCGACAAGGCGGGTTTTATATCGATTGACGGTCTTATCAGCATTATGTTTGACATTAAACACCCATTGACACCTCATTGTTTTCTTCCCTTTAGGGAGATTAACCAAATCCCAAGTATGATTGGTTTGCAATGCCCCCATCTTATCCTGCATAGTAGTGATCCATTCAGAACTCAACAATGCCTCTCCAACAGACCTTAGAACCGAATTAGAATCAAGTAGCCCAAGAAACCCCTGAAACGAACTAGACACAGCACTATACGAAATATAATTTTCAATAGGATGATTAGTACTACAAGATAAATTAAGGCGATCAGGGGGTGACGGTCCCGAATAGGGTATTGCCAAAGCGAGGATATAGTGGGTGAGGGAGATAAAGTAAGGAGAGTACCTTTATTCGGAGAAGATTCAGGCAGAGGGAGCCGAGGGCGACGACTATACTAAAGAACATGAGTACCTGTAATAGGGGGCAAAGAGGTAGGACTTCTAACAGTAGGAGTAACAACATCAGAAGGAACAATAGGAATGGGGCAAGAGACAGTCTCATCAGGAAACGGGTCAACCCTACTAGTATCATGTCCAATAAAGAAAGGAGTATCCTCCCAAAATGTTACATTAAGAGATTGAAACATACGTCTAGAGGAAGGGTCATAACACCAATACCCCTTAGACTGGGAGGAATATCCCATAAAGGCACATTGAATTGCTTTATCATCTAACTTAGTTCGAGAAGGACCCCTATCTTGAACAAAACAAACGCACCCAAAACCCCTAGGAGGAATGGGAAACAAGGGTTTATCGGGCTGAAGAACCCCAAGAGGGCATTCTCCCTCTAAAACCCTATTAGGAACATGATTAATCAAATAGGTTGATGTAAGAATAGCCATATGCCAAAAAGACTTGGGAACTAACATACCACTAAGAAGGAACTAGGCAACACCCATATGGTGACGATTCTTGCACTCAGCGACCCCATTTTGTTCAGGAGTATAAGGACAAGTAAACTGCTAGAGAATCCGTAATTTGGACAAGTGAGACATAAGATCCTTTGTAATATATTCCACCCCCCCCCCTCCATTATCAATCCTAAGGCCGCGAACAACAGTAGCAAATTAGGTTTTAATCATAGTAAGAAACTGACAGAGAGTATCAAACACATCAGATTTCTTTTTAAGCAAATAAACCCAAGTGCATCTAGAAAAATCATCAATAAAGGTAACATAATATCTATTGCAAGACATAGCAGTAACAAGGGATAGTCCCCAAACATCATAATGAATCAAATCAAACATAGCTGGAGATCGACACATATGAGAAATATAAGGCTTATGACAATGTTTTGAAAGTTCACAGACTTGACAACGAAAATTCAATTGTTTACAAGCTAAAGAGAAAGTAGGAAATATCTGACAAAAATACTGAAAATTTACATGACCTAAGCAGGCATGCCATAAGTGCAAGTCTTTAAATGAAACAGAGACAGGAAAATCAAAATAAGTTGTGGTAGCGGCCTGTAAAGTGGGTGGAGGTGGAGGAGAATGACACGGATCCCCGAAATAGTATAGACCCTCGTGCTCATATCCCTTGCCAAAAATCCTCTTTGAAGTCCGGTCCTACAAAAAACTGTGATCAGGAAAGAAGATAACAGCGCAATCGAAGGATTTAGCAATACAACTGACTAATAGAAGGTTAAAAACAATTTTGGGAACATGAAGAACAGAGGAAAGGGTTGAAACATATTTAGGTGTGATCAATATTAATCAAAAGGGGAGGTGAATAGATTATATCAGATTTTACCCGATTTTCATTATTAGTCAATTTTTCAAAAATACACCTATCTAGTCAATTCAATATATCAAGTGTAATAAGTGCGAAAATATAAAAAACACTTGATATTTATGCGGAAACCCTAATCCCGGGAAAAACCAAAAGCTGCCACACTCGAACCTCAAATCTACTAATGTCAAAGGTGATTACAGCCTAATCCCGGTATATAAATCACCACCACTATCTAATCCAAGTATAAGTGAATCTAGTCCAGTTGCTTGTGATCAAAACAACCTAATCACGAAAGTTACACAAGACTTACTTCTCAATGAAGAGATAATCAACCTATGTGACTATGGAAGATATCCAAAAATGCAATTTAATGCTAGGTTACACTAAATACTTATCTAAGATAAAAGATGACAATAATCACAATCCTAGATATCAATTTTTGCTATATAACATGTCATAAAGCTTAGCTAAACATAGATTATGCAAACCTAGATAGCTATCATAATACAACACTCAATCAAATCAGCACAACAATCTCTATCTTGTATTATATAATGTAATCTAAAAACATACAAGTAATTAAAGAGATGCATTGATAAATAAAACACTAAAATTAGATTAAATTAGTGAAGAACATACCAAAGGATGTGTGTTGAGCAAGCAACCAAGCATCCTACATATGCTAGAAGATACTAGATGATGTTTTGATGCATATGAAAATGGTTTTGAGTGTTTAAAAAAGAGTTCTTGATTGATTTTCTCTCAAGTGTCTCTCTTTTGATCTTTAGGGTTCTAAGAGTGAAAGAACTGAATTCAGAGAATGAGAAAGTGGTATATTTATAGACATCAAGAACAGGACATGTGAAAATACAAGTTTGCCCTTGAACCTCACGATCGGCGGTTTCATTCGACGGCCACTGATCGCTGATTAAATCGCCAAATTGAATCCTGAGAAAACAGGGGATCAACGGTGATTTCATTCAACGGTTTCGTAACCGCCAATCAAGCTGCCGATTTGGACCCGAATTAAAAAAATCAATCAGGTATGAACAGTGGTTTCGAACGGTGGTCGTGGCCGCCAATCATAACCGGTGAATTGCTCCAAAACCTTTTGGACTCAAACGGTGGTTTCATTCGGTGGTCATGGTTGCCGATCAAACCGCCGATTCACCAAATATAGTGAAACCATAGGAGAAGCCAAGGGCATTCTCCGAAGGTGATCCTCGCACTAAACCAAGCACACATTCATGCATGCATGGACGTTTCTAAACAATATCGAGAAACAAATTATAAGACACATAAACACAAAATAATATACAACAACAATGTGCAAGTGTGAAAAGTGACATGTGAAGAGAATGCACACATTTTCAAATATGCTAAGTGTGTGTGTGCAACTAAATCTCTTCAAAGAAAACTAAGCACTAGAGATATACCTTTGGAGTGCTTGTCACATTAAGGTCTTGAAAGGGTCTTTGAGCTTGATCCTCAATCACCTAAACTACCTTTACAATTTAAACCCCAAAATGTGGTTTGTTCATAAAATAAGTCAATCAATAAATGAGGACCTTACAAGGGTAATATCAAACGAAAGTCTGACATCCCTTTTACTACTAATAGCAGTGATAGAGCCATCAGCTACTCAGACAAACGCATTTGTAGGAACTAAAGGTGATAAAAACAAGGATAGCTCACCCGTCATGTGATCATTCGCACCGGAGTCTAGAATCCATGAAGGAGACCCAAAGTGAACATGAAAAGTAGTGGTAGTACCTGATAGTAAAGTAGTAGTGAAGGCAGGAAAGGATATAAGAGGCGTAGGAGTGGACCTATATGACATCAACAAGGTCATCTGAGCCTGAAGGTCTACCATCTGATTAGTAATAGATGAATACTGAGGCCTGGATATATCAGCAACACTTGTAACTATAGTAGGAAGCAGGCCTGTCCTGCTATTAGGCTGTGCCCTTCGAAACTACGCTCTCATCTCTGGATAAAGCTTTAAGCAAGTATCCTTGAGATGACCAGTGGTCCCACAATGATGACAATACTTCTTCCCATTAGAAAGACGAGGGACCGATGACCTAGAAGAAGTAGCAATAGCCATCTGATCATAATTACCCCCAGAGGCAAGTAAGGGGATTAGGGTGGAAATGAGACGTCTCCACTCATCCCCGTCAACAATGGCAAATGTATCAGTTAAAGATGGCATTGGAGAGGAATTGAGTATCTGGGTACATAGATGCTTAAACTCAGGCTTAAGCCCTATAAGGAAAAAGTATGTATGAAGGCAGTCTAGCCTTTTTACAGCCACTGATGTTGTGTCTCCATCCTCACTAACCGATTCATATTGAGCCATCGCATCCCAACGCGTCTGCAAATATCCAAAAAATTGTCAAACACTCATACTAAGGCTCGTCTGAGTAGCATGAGAGACCTCCTGATACAACTCCAAAAGACGTGCCTCATTCCTTGAATGGGCATACATTGACTTTAAAGCAGTCCATAGACTCTCAACGGTCTCATGGTAAATAAGCATGTTGAATATTTTGGGTTCCATGGACCCAAACATCCATCCAAGAATCTGATAATTATCGATATCCCATTGATCAACCTTAGAGTCACTCGTAGCTGGGCGATGTGAAGTACCCAAGAGCCAGGAGACCTTACTCCGACCACCAATAAACAACTTCAAGGCCCAAGACCATGAAGCAAAGTTCCGTCCATTCAATAGGACACTCGTAACTCTCTCACCGACCGGAAAGTAGTAACACTATCTGACCAAATGGTAATATCTGAAGATTCAGCCATCAAGAATTCAACAAGAGAAAGTCACCAATGTGACAGTACTAAATAACCAGAAAAATCAACGATTGCTAGCTTTCTAATTGTAAACAAAAAGTAGCACACACAAAATTGCACCTAAAGAGCCTAGGAATCAAAAAGAATTCATCCACAGTCACCAAACCCCTTGCGTTCAAAGAAAATCTGTGGAACTTCCTATTGACACCACTGTGTCCAAGTAACAAATCACCTAGGATTGGAATAGCAACAACTCAAACAATGAAACATTGTTAAGCTATATATGTAAAAATAAAAAATAAAAAACTAGAAAGGACATTAGGTTTACTTGACTAGAAGAAGAAGGCGGCACTGAAAAACGGTACCAAGACCACGGCTGCCGGAAAAGTGACCTAAGCCAGGTCGCCGGTCGCTCGGAGGCGCGATGGACGCCGGTGAAGCAACATAAGTGGGTAGTAGAAGTGGACGCCGGAGTGGTAGCTAGAGTTATGGATTTTTTGTTTCTTTCACTCTAATACCAAGAAGATTTGGGGAAAAAATATATTTGTTGTATATAAAAATTACTCCTCAACAAGAGACACATATACAAAGAAGAAAAGACAATAATACCCCTAACTAATAAACTAACACTATACAATATACAATATACAATCCAACAGAAACTTCGTCGTATGAAAAATGTAAGGATAAAAAAAAAATTAACGTATCTAAATTTAACTTGGAACTAAATATTCCACATCATTATATTTGTTGCCCAAATGATACCACATCATCATATATTGATTATGAGATAATGTATGATGATGTGGTAGTAAAAAATTAGTTTGTCATATCATGGGTAAATGTTTAGACAGTAAAATAATTTTTGGATAGGATAATTAAGATCACTGTTAAAATAATTCTGAGATAAAACACTGTATTACCAGGACAGGTGAGATTCTTATGAAAGAAGACCAAATCCACGTTTCAAAAATGTGTAGACGCGCGTAAGCAGATGAAGAAAAAAACTTAATTAATTTTGACAATTATCCGTAGTAGTTAAGGACTAGTTCAAAAATAGGCTAGTTCAATATCTTCTTCGTGCAGGGGAAAAATAAAGACTAGTTCAATGAATTCCCATCTATAAATAGACTTGCTTTGCCTTGCAACATTTCTCACCCCTCGCCAAGGCAACAATACTTGCATAAGCACAATGAAAGGTGTTCAGTTTCTTGTAGCTTTTGTTGTCTTGGCTTTAGCATCCTCATTGGCCTCTGCCTCTGACCCCAGCCCTCTTCAGGACTTCTGTGTAGCCATTGAAGACTACAAGAATGGTGGTATGTTCACTTTCTCTAACTATATTTATGTATCCTTTTAAGCTTCTGATTATATAAGTTATACTTTTTGATAGTACCTGATGCCTATTTTTACATCCATCCTATTTTATAAACGTATAAAGTTTATTTTTCATTGAACGTAAAGAGCTCACTGAAATCGAAAATAACGTACCATTTGTTGAATTGAAATTAAAGTTGGTAAATTTACATTACATACGAAAATAACTAATATTTACTTCTTCCTTGCAGTGTTTGTGAACGGGAAGTTCTGCAAGGACCCAAAACTTGCCACACCAAACGACTTCTTCTTTTCAGGGCTCGACATCCCTAGAAACACATCGAATCCGGTTGGATCTACTGTGACTCCTGTAAATGTGAACCAAATTGCAGGACTCAACACTCTGGGTGTATCCTTAGTCCGCATTGACTATGCGCCATACGGCCAGAACGCGCCCCACACTCATCCTCGGGCCAGCGAGATCCTATTTGTCCAAGAAGGCACTCTCTACGTTGGTTTTGTGACATCCAACCCTGACAACAAACTCTTCACCAAAGTCCTAAACAAGGGAGATGTGTTTGTGTTCCCAATTGGGCTCATTCACTTCCAATTCAATATTGGAAAAACCAATGCAGTTGCCTTTGCTGCTTTGAGCAGCCAGAACCCTGGTGTCATCACCATCGCCAACGCCGTTTTCGGGTCTGATCCGGCCATCAATCCTGATTTTCTGGCTAGAGCATTCCAGTTGGACCGGGATGTGGTGAAATCTCTTCAGGAAAAGTTCTGGTGGGACAGCAATTAGAGAAATAATTATTAATGTGTGAAATGTCGCTCGTTTGAATTATAATGTTTCAGATCTTCTATAGTTCCGATTAAATTATAAATTTATAATGTAATAAAGAGGGTTGTGTAACCTCAGTCAAAATATATATGCATTTATAATCTTTTATGATATTGTGGTTAATTTGTTGTCTGATTATTTTGTCTCTTCTTTTACTCTCTCCGTCACTGCTGACATTTAATATTTCCATGAAATCAGCTTGTTGGCCACCATATATAATAGGGTCCAAAAATTTTTTGTCACTATTTGGACTGGGCTTTGTAAGAAAGTTACCACTTTAATAACTTAAGTTTAAAAGGCACCTATTATGGTGAACGGACAAAAATGCCCCCCACAGTAACCTTCTTCACCATTTTGGTTTTTTTCTTTTCTTTTCTTTTCTTTTCTTTTCTTTCAAAATCCTCCATCAATGGATGACGGTGAACCATGAGCACGCGTATGTCACTGTCGATGACCACGACCAAACACAATAGCGACCTTTTTTATGTCCGAGCCTTTGTTAGTTGCATCTGAGATACAAACCCTCTTGTTAGTGTTTTTTTTTTTTCAATTTAAAACCCTCTTTTGTAAACCTTAAACTGCTGTGTGAAAAAAAAAAATGATTGTTGAAAAGGCTCGGAGAACACATGAAAAGTCTCGGAGAACATATGAAAAGGCTCGGAGGTTCAAAATTAACAAAAAAAATAATTGTTGAAAAGGCTCGGAGAACAAATGAAAAGGCTCGGAAAAGGCATGAAAAGGCTCGGAAAAGGCATGAAAAGGCTCGGGGAAGGCTTCAAAAGGCTCGGGGAAGGCTTCAAAAGGCTCGGGGAAGGCATCAAAAGGCTCGGGTAAGGCTTGAAAAGGCTCGGGGAAGGCTTGAAAAGGCTCGGGGAAGGCTTCAAAAGGCTCGGGGAAGGCTTCAAAAGTCTCGGGGAAGGCTTCAAAAGGCTCGGGGAAGGCATCAAAAGGCTCGGGGAAGGCTTCAAAAGGCTCGGGGAAGGCTTCAAAAGGCTCGGGGAAGGCATCAAAAGGCTCGGGGAAGGCTTCAAAAGGCTCGGGGAAGGCTTGAAAAGGCTCGGGGAAGGCATCAAAAGGCTCGGGGAAGGCATCAAAAGGCTCGGGGAAGGCTTCAAAAGGCTCGGGGAAGGCTTCAAAAGGCTCGGGTAAGGCTTCAAAAGGCTCGGGAAAGACATTGGGTGAAAAAGCTCGGGAAAGACTTCAAAAGGCTCGGAAAAGGCATGAAAAGGCTCGGGGAAGACTTCAAAAGGCTCGGAAAAGGCATGAAAAGGCTCGGGGAAGACATTTGGTGAAAAGGCTCGGGAAATGCATCAAAAGGCTCGGGAAAGGCATCAAAAGGCTCGGGAAAGACATTGGGTGAAAAGGCTCGGGAAAGACTTCAAAAGGCTCGGGAAAGGCATGAAAAGGCTCGGGAAAGGCGTTAAAAGACTCGGAAACCCAGATCTTCATCGTCTTCTACATAAATTTTCATAAATTAAAACTATAACCATACCCACAACCAATGCTTCTGCTCAACAAATCAAACTAAATTGAAAAGAAAGAAAAAAAAAAGCTCGACCCCCGAATGCGTCTGCGTAGCCACTAAATTAATTATTCAATAAAGATGTATTGATGTTCAACCTCCATTGGAGGTCTGTTAAACAGACCTCTATGAAGAAGATGAAAGAATAAAAAAAAAAAAATCAAAGTCAGAGAATGTGTGTAAAGTAAGGGCATTTTTGGAAATCACTTACTTTAGTGCCTTTTAAACTTAAGTTATTAAAGCACTCACTTTTCCACCAAATCAGCTGAAAAAAGTGACATTTCCCACCATTTCCACTATATAATATAGGCAGATAATGAAAGCGCCCATTTGGAAATTTTGATGTCAATATCATTCAATCTTAAGTTGCACTATAACTTCTTAAACAACTAAAGCTACTTCAAAAAACAAAATTGTAATTTTGTTGAATATTTTTAATATTAAATATTTTTCCAAAATGATTTGTACCAATCATATTGATCATAAGATTATATATCCACAATATATTTCGTATTACGGTCCATGGCAGACCCATAAATTTTGACCAGGTAGGGCATTTGAATATATATATATATATATTATATATAAAGAAACAAATGCTGAAAAATTAAAAATACAAGTAAAATGAGTCTTTTTAGATAAAATAAAATAAATAGAACATTTACTTAAATGAATTAAATAATCTTACATTTAAAAAGAAATGAAAACAAGAAAAAATGTTAAAAAATAAATAAGAAGAAGAAAAAATAAGAAGAAGAAAAACAACATAAATAATGAAAAACAAATAGAATAAATTACAATCTAATTTTATAATAAGAAATTTTTTTCTTTTTTTACATTTATAATGAATTCAATTTAAATTTATACAAAAATAATTTATTAATAATTATTACTAGACATGTTTTTAAAATTTTTATTCTTTAAATTATTGGTAAATTATTGATTTATTGAAAACTATAAAATAAAGAAAAATTCTAAGGATAAAAGAAAATGAATCGTAATAATAGATTGAATATTTTAATCCAATAAAGTAAAATTTGAGATTTTATAGTTTATTGATCGAACGTATTAGGTATGTCAAATTAAAACTATTAGAAATAATAAAAATTCAAAATAATAATAGATAATTTAATATAAAATAAGAAAATGAATTATTTTGTTTAGAAGAAATTACAAGATAAAATTGAATTAAAAAAATGCATTTGTGTGAGATGGAACATGAGCTAACTACTTCAAGTGTAGAGAGAAGATCCGCTACCAGCTGTGCTAGAGGAAATAAGATGTAACTATTGTTAATGAATATGAATATATAAAATATATACAAAATCAATTTTTCTAAAAAAAATAAAAATTGAGTTAGGGCATGGGCCCTACTTGGTCTCCACAAGGGTCCGCCCCTGATTACGGTTAGTGATAATAAATAGGAAAATTATTAAATAAGTCTCAAACCTTTTTTTTTTATTCCAAATAGTTTACAACTTTTCTATTATTTTTTACCAATATCTAAAATATGAAAAATATCGGAATATATAATCTCATAATCAATACTTGGAATTTAATTAAAAATGACTCCAATAAATATTTGGTACAGTTTAATTCTAACATTTATAATAATAATAATTTAATTTTAAAAAAATTAAGAAAAAGAAAAAAATTTCCATTAAACTAACATCCCTTAGCTAGAGGGACTTAATTGGTAATTGTTCATTTGTTAAATATATCCTTAAATATTCTTATATTTAGAGGATATCGACTATATTTCTATTATTTTCAAAAATATTTCTATAAATTTGTGCCCGATATTTTACTTAAACAAACTTTTTTTTTAATATGCATGCTGCAGTGTGGCAACTGGAATCACCTTATTAGGCTGAATAAGCGTTTTTCACCCAAGCAATATTAAGTGGTCCAAACAAACATTTACTTTGTTGGGTAAGAAGAACAGAATATTGAATCAAAACCATATATTTTCTGTTAAATATTTCATCGATACTGTAAAAAAATAATTTTAAATCATAAATTACCAATATTAATTAGATTTCCGCTGATCATGATTGAAAATTGCTATTTGTTCTAATAGATAGTAACGTTCACAATTGCTATTTTTTCCGCTGATCAATTCAATACATTTACATGTGACGTGAAGTTTCTTGTTGATTGATATTAATTTATGATTAATTATAAATGTTTGTTACCTGTTGCTTTTGTAATAACTAATAAGTGGAAATGGGAATAGCAGAATCATTCTTTGTGAAGCTTTATGTTTATTCTTTCTATTATTATATGGACAAATATTGAATACTTCCAATCTATTGACTACCTTGAAGTCATCTCTCTCTCTCTCTCTCACTATATATAGTTTCTCACCTGCAAATTAAACCTTGATATAAGGTTATATACAAATCTATTTGTTAACCTTTGAATCAAAATCCATGAGATGTTATAAGTGGTGGGCTAGAAGAGAAAACACATAACAATCCTTGGATTTTGATCCAAAAACTGACGAATAAGTTTGTAGATGAAAGCTCTATCTATATATATACCCCGCCACTCTCTAGATATTTTTGCTCCGGTCAATTTGAAATATTGAATTGACCTTGAGACCACTTCCAGCGAGATCCTATTTGTCCAGGAAGGCACTCTCTACGTTGGTTTTGTGACATCCAACCCTGACAACAAACTCTTCACCAAAGTCCTACACAAGGGAGATGTGTTTGTGTTCCCAATTGGACTCATTCACTTCCAATTCAATATTGGAAAAACCAATGCAGTTGCCTTTGCTGCTCTGAGCAGCCAGAATCCTGGTGTCATCACCATCGCCAATGCCGTTTTCGGGTCAGATCCCCCCATTAATCCTGATGTTTTGGCTAAAGCCTTCCAATTGGATCAGAATGTGGTGAAATCTCTTCAGGCCAAGTTCTGGTGGGACAACAATTAGAGAAATAATTATTAACATGTGAAATGTTGCATTAGCAGTTTGTTTGGATTTTAATGTTTGAGAACTTCTATAGTTCTGATTAAATTAAAAATTTATAATATAATAAAGAGGGTTGCTTTGTGTAACCTCGGTCAAAATATATATGCATTTCTTTTATGATTTTTTGGTTAATTTGTTGGCTGATTATTTTGTCTCTTTTCTCATCCCTCTCTCCGTCACTGGATATACAATATTTCCTTAAGATCTAAATTTCAAAATGAGTCAGCTTGTTGACCACCATATATAATATAGGCAGATAATGAAAGCGCCCATTTGGAAATTTTGATGCCAATGAGCCAATCTCATTCGATCTTAAGTTGCACTATAACTTCTTAAAGAACTAGAGCTACATAAAAAAAAAAACAAAAACAAAAATAAAAAAAATAAAAAAAAAATTGTAATTTTGTTGAATATAAATATATATATATATATTTTTTTTTTGAACAGTAGGTTTTATTTATAAAAGAACAAAGAGAGAACACCAAACACGAGCCAAAGCCAACACCCAAAAAACAGCCCCAAGGCAAAAAAGCCAAGAGACCAACACCACCCACAACGACAACCCCAAGCAAGAAAAAACACACACCCGAAAAGAAACAGAACAGAACAGCGAAGAAACAAAAACAGAGCAAAGGAAGCATAAACACAGCCCCAGCTCAAAAACGAAAATTAGAATAACACACTAGGGGTCACACCACTCAATAGATTCCCCACTAAAGGCCAAACCATTTTTAGCTAAAGGGTCCGCCAAAGTGTTCAAAGCTCTTGGATTGTGAATCATAGAAGTGTTGCCTAGTAAGGCCTGATTAGAGCGGATGTCATAAATCAAATCCAAAAAATTAATGTTATCGAAGCCATCATTGTTCACCCAAGAAACTGTGACCTTGGAATCGCTAACGATAGCAATTTCCTTCCCAAACAAAGAGGCATTAGAAGCACACAGAGAGCATGCTTTTTGAATTGCCAAGACTTCAACTGAGATTGCATCCTGGAAACCAACATAAGCGGAGAAAAGACACTACACTTTCCCTTTAGAATTCAGCAAAACACCCCCAATCCCCGTAGGACCTGAAACACCTCGTGACAATCCATCCACATTAAATTTCAGAGCTTCGAGAGAGGGAAGAATCCACACTTCAGCTTTGGTACTCTTCAGAGGTTTGACATCAACGCAATAGTCCTTCAGATTTTCTAGAATAAGAGTATATTGGGCTAAAATTAACATCCACCAAACCAAGGTTTACACACACCCCCAGGCCTTTCAAGCCTTTCTAAAAACAAGGGTAATCACCAGAAAAGCCCAAAGCCACCTTTATGGGCTTGACAGACCCACCATCCTCTATACATTTTTTCCTTAACCGGCTCAACCACTTGGTCCATATGAGGCCTATCAGACTCTGAGATGTTAACACCTCTTTTATCCTTTTGTCAACACCACCTTTTACCAAACAAAACCCTAGCTCCCTACTTAACATAGTCACGATCGACCACTAACCTGTCCTCTGCACACTGCACACCCAAACAAGTCCCTTCTCAAGCCTAGCCTACTACATTTATTGATCCTTTCAGACTTCTCATTCTGACATCTGCTTTCTTTGCAATCCTTGAGCCTAGCAACCTAAGGTATGCACGAAAAAGATGCTTCACCAACCCCTTTTGCAAGTCATTTTGAAACCTTTCCTTCTCTGGTAAAGACTCTAAACAGGATTGATCATGGATTTTCCTTAATCCTAGAAAATTTTCTAGCTGCCGCACATCCATCGGATTCTCATCTTCCACCATCTTCACCACGAAAAACTTGCTACCCATATTAACCTTCACTTTGAAAGAACATGTTTTGGTTTGAGGAATCAGAACCAGAAGTCTCCCCTTATCCAGACGACTCATATATTCATCGTTGCTTCATCGATCAACAAAGGTTCGCCTACCAACCATCCCATTTTCTTAAAAAAAAAAAATAAAAAAAAAAAATCACTAGTCCAGCAATTCAGCGTAACCCTCCAAACATTAAACCAAGCAGATCTTGATTGAGGGACTAAAGAATCAGACCACTTGACCATGGAAGAGAAACAATCTTCCCAAAAAGACCTGTAGAAATGAATCCTTCGTTCTGGCTTTCCAGGTCAAAAATCCAAATGTTACCTTTGTCTCCTAAATACGACGACGAAAATTTGAAACTACTCTTACTCAGATGGTCATTCACCCTGGACACTGCTACAAAATCTTTCAGTACACCCACAGCACACCGTTTTAGCCAATCTTGAGTATGCTAGTGACAATCCCATGTCATTGAAATGAACTTTTCTTCCACCTTCTCCGAGTCCTCAGAACTTTGACCAATATTACTTCTCACTGCCTCCGTAAAGAACGATTCTTATGGACAACATTCTGAGAATTAGGTCCTCTTACCCTTACCCTCCCTGAATGTACCCTTTCTATCTTGATGGAAGATTTTGTTCCACCGATGACAAACTCCTTTTGCCCCATCCAACTGATGCCACTTTTGACACTATTGACCACCAATAAACGTGCATTTCATCGGTGGTTCTTGCCAACTTAAAAGCTTCTTCCAAAGACCCAAATCGGATGAACGCAAAACAACTCTTCCTAAATCTCTTCTCCTACAACAAAAACACATCATTTACTTTCCCAAATGGTTTGAATATACCCCTTAAACAAACCAAATCGACTTTGGAGTTCAAATTATCGACAAAGATAGAGAACAATCCATCTCTAAAGTCCCCTCTCCCACCGTCTCTAAAGACCCCTCTCTCACCATTTCTGGCAAATGCAGAACTTCCGTCTCTAAAGACCCTTCTCTCCCTATTTCTAGCTACCAAAGGCAGAACTTCTCTCTCTAACTTTCCCTCTCCACATCTCTTTTTCTGAATATTTTTAATATTAAATATTTTTCCAAAATGATTTGTAGCGATCATATTAAATAGGGATAATATCGTTTTAGTCCCTATGGTTTACCATATTATCCATTTTAATCCCCGTCGTTCCAGTTTTGACCACTTTAGTCCTTCTGTTACATTTTCCGTTAATAAAATGGTTTCTGACAGGGACAGAGGGTCAAATGACCCTACTGCCCTTGATTATTTCTGATACCAGTTAAAAGACCCTAATACCCCTAATTATTTCTTATTAATAAATGAATCGTTAATAATTTAATCAAATTAATAAATATAATTCAATTAAATAAAACAATTTAAAAATTAAAAATAAACAAAACAATTTAAAAATCACACACAATCGAACCACACACATCTCCATCTGCAACATCATCATCTTCAACGTTCCATATTTTCACAGAGCCACCACTTCACCCAGATTTTCCCATAGTAATTAAATATCGTCTTCAACATCTCCAACCGGACCACAACCACTTCACCCATAAACAATTCATCTTCTTCACACAGCCAAGCCCACAGACACAGAACTAGTTCATCTTTTTCACAAATTCCAGATTTTACATACAAAAAAATAAAATTAAAAAATTAAAAACCTTTGAATAATATCCGGCCACCAACATCGCAAATCTCTCCACCAACATTGCTCACCTCCACACACACTTCACCGATTTCCTTTTGCCGCCGGCGAGCAGCTCTCCGTCTCTAATCAGACCACAGCCGTCTTCCTCCATACACTTCACCAATAGATAAACCCAGATCAATAACAACCACACCACCACATTCAGACCATTTGAAAATCATTCAAACATCCATTCAATCTCAGAAACCCTAACCCCTAAATCCAACCACTAACAAATCCCCAACCCCCAAATCCAATCACCACCAAATCCCTAACCCCCAAACCTAGAATCGGACCAACACACCACCACCATCATCACTCTCACACACAAACACACAGCTAGGTTCAACCCAGAAAAGAAATCGAAACAAAACTGGGCTCGTGCGACACCTCTTCCTAACAAAGGAAAGGAGAAGGAGAAGAGAAAAATAAGGGAATCGGCGGAGATAGACCTTAAGAGAGAAATAGAGAGAGAGAGAGAGAACGCCACAGTGGCCGCCACAAAATATGGTTTGGTGAAGAAAATGATGAGATGGGTGGCTGGTGAAGAAGATGAAGAAGAAAATGATAAGTGGATGGAGTGGATCGGTAAGGTTTGATGTTTTGTTTTGTTTTGTTTTGGTGAAGAAAATGATGAGATAGGTGGCTGGTGAAGAAGATGAAGAAGAAAATGATAAGTGGATGGAGTGGATCAATAGGGTTTGATGTTTTGTTTTGTTTTTAATTAATTATTATTTTATTTTATAAATATGTTTTATTGAATTTATTTAATTTAATAAACCATGCTTTCCCTAATAAATTTCTCTTAACATATTAATTTAATTTTATTGTTTTTATTGTTTTTATTATTTAATTTTATTACATTTATTAATTATTAATTATAAATTTAATTATTTTTTTATTTTTATTTTTAATTAATTATAAATTTAATTAGTTTTTTTTTCATTTTTTATTTATTTTTTATTTAATTTAATAATGAATTAGAAATTTAATTAGTTACAGTTTTGCCCTTCTTATACAACATTCTAGAAGGGGTAGGGATGATTTTACCATTTTACCCTCACTCTATTAACGTCAGTTTCAAAATTCCTGACGGAATTGGACGGTAGGGATTAGGAGAGGAATTAATTGAAAACGTTTGGACTAAATTGGTCAAAACTGGAACGACGGGGACTAAAATGGATAATATGGTAAACTATAGGGACTAAAACGATATTATCCCTATTAAATATATATATATATATCTTCTCACCTACAAACCCTCTAATTTAAGGTTATATACAAACCTATTTATTAACTTTTGAATCAAAATCCAAAGGATGCTATGTAAGTAGTGAGCCAGAAGAAGAACATACAACATCCCTTAGATTTTGATCTAAAAACTGATAAATAGGTTTGCAAATGAAAAGCTCTACATATATATACATAATATATGTTTGTGGGTGTTGAAGAATGGTTCATTATGGGAATAAATGATTTTATTATTGACAATATAAATCTGTGTGTTGTCATAGGTTGTTTTAACAACACACATGTGGGATTTTAGTCCATCTTATCCTCTAGGGGCCAATTTTCTAGAAGCCCAATGATAAAAGGAGTTGAAGCCATAAGAAGCCCAACTTTAATGCTCCCACTAGCCTGATCCAACACACTTACTTAACGCTGTGTTTTAGCTTATCAGTGTAATTTGATAAGGCTGAGTCAGGATTCTCTTAGTGACATGGCAACAGATGATTGGTTTCACTTGTCACAGCTGGACCTTATCTTCTAGAGACTATATAATGTGAAGCGATGGAGAGATAAATCATGATTTTGACTTCTAAGGTTTTGTTATATTCTCATATTGCTTTTTCTCTGTATTTTGTTCTTGGTGTTCTTGACATTCTTGTGAATATCTAGCTTCTATTTTTTGAATTTGTAAGAAAGTGAAGAGAGAAAAAGTGAAATCTGTGTAGTGTGATTCTATTGACGTAACTTTTGAGTGATTCTGGGTCTGTGAACTCAAGAGTAGTTTGTGTTATAGGCCTATGTGGTTGAGTGTTATTGTACTGGGTTTCTAGGCTCATTTTGAGGGTTAATCAGGTTGAGTCTTGCATAGTCTAGATATGTACAATAATCTCATATAGTGGAGTGAGCCTCTCGGTTTGACTCAACGTGGATGTAGGCTTGTTTATAAGCTGAACCACGATAAAATATGTCTCTTTACCTTTTATTTTCTTGTTCATATTATTTATGTGTTGGTACATTTTATTCTTTATCTTGCTTTTGTAAAGTGAATCTTGCATGTAGAAGTAAGATACTATAGTGGATCTAGAATCTAGTTGTAGATCTAGATTCACAATAGTGGTATCAAAGCCTAAAACATACCAACGGCGGACAATAAGCAAAAAGATCCTCCAGTTACTGAGCCTTCAATCTCTGAAGACTCAGCCGGAGGAGAAAAGGCAAGCAGTGAAGCTGCTAGCAGTCGCAATGAGGTAATCGTTCATAACTTTGGTAATTTCAATTCAACTTGCATGTCTATGATGTTTGATGTAGATAAATTTGATGGCACTGGGGATTTCAACATCTAGAGACGAAAGGTGAAAGCCCTTCTGTCTCAGTAGAAAATCCTCAAGGCCATTGAAGGCCCTGATAAATTAACTGAATCATTATCTCCAAAATAGAAAGATGACATGTTAGAAATGGCCCTAGGAACTATAATACTGAATTTATCTGATAATGTTCTTAGGGAGGTTAACAATGAAACCACTGCTAGTAATATTTGGAAGAAATTAGAAGGTCTATATCTCACTAAGTCACTCACGAAATAAAATCTATCTTAAGGAAAGGCTTTTAGTTTTAAAATGAATCCCAGCAAGAATCTTGATCAGAACCTTGATGAATTCGAGCAGATGACAATTAAACTTGCTAATGTCAGGGAAAATGAAAAACTTAGTAATGAAAATGAAGCTATTATTATGCTTAATGCTTTGCTTGATTCCTTTATGGATGTAAAAGCTTCTATCAAATATGGTAGGACCTCCCTATCACTTGAAGAATGTATTTCTACCCTTAAATCTAAAGACCTAGAACTAAAGATTGAAAATAAGGACAGTGATGAAAACTTGTTTGTTAGAGGGAGACAGCCTAATAGAAATGGGAATAATAATAACAATAACTACAATAAAGGCAAAGGAAGGAGTAAGACACCATTATAGGTCTCAGTCTAGGGACAGAAATGGCACAAGAAATTGTTATTTCCGTGGTAAAGAAAGTCACATTAAAAAATACTGTTGTGAATTCAAAAAGAAGAATTAGGAAAAAACTCAGAATGATGGTGATGCTACTGTAGCGTCTAGATCATTTGAACCTAGTGAAGTCCTAACTGTTAGCACTAAGAATGTTAAGATTGAGTAGATTTTAGACTCAAGTTGTTCCTTTCACATGAAATCTAGGAAAGATTGGTTCATAAAGTTCAAAGAACTCAATGGAGGTAGTGTGCTGATGGGGAATAATCAGCAATGTCAAGTGGAAGGGTTAGGATCAGTAACCATCAAAATGTATGATGGGATGGTAAAAGTCTTTATGGATGTTAGATATGTGCCTAATCTGAAAAGAAATCTAATTTCTTTAGATGTCCTAGATGAGAAAGGTTGTTGTTATAAGGGTGAGAAAGGTGTCTTGAAAGTCTCTAGGGGTTCTTTAGTTATTCTCAAAGGTGACAAAATTAATGGTCTATATGTCCTAAAAGGTAAGACGGTTACTAATGGGGTTGCTTGTATAGCCACCAAAACTAGTGACATCACATCTTTATGGCATAAGAGACTTAGTCACATGAGTGAATGAGGTTCAAATGAATTAAGTAAACAAAACTTGCTTAATGGGGATAATGTCAATAAACTGGAATTATGTGAAAACTGTGTTTGAGGAAAACAACATAGGATGCATTTTAGTACATCTCAACACAACACTAAAAAGATCCTCCAATATATACATTCAGATCTTTGGGGACCTTCAAAGGTCCCAACTCATTGTGGAAATCTGTATTTTCTATCTTTGATAGATGATTTCACTAGAAAGGTCTGGGTGTACTTATTGAAGTCTAAAGATCTAGCTTTTGAGAGCTTTAAAGCTTGGAAACTGTTGGTTGAGAATAATACCTCTAAAGGGGTCAAGGTACTAAGGATAGATAATGGTCTAGAGTTTTGCAAGGAAGAATTTAATAAATTCTGTAGTGACCAAAGTATAGAATGACATAGGACAGTTAGGTATACACCCCAACAAAATGGTGTAGCTAAGAGGATGAATAGAACCATTCTAGATAAGGTTAGATGTCTCCTTATCAGCTCAGGTTTAAGTCAAAAATTATGGGGTGAAGCTATTGCAACAGCCACTTACCTAATAAATAGATCCCCATCCACTGCTATAAACCTTTTAACACCCAAAGAAAAATGGATTAGTAGGCCTTCTACCTTGAAACACTGAAGAGTATTTGATTGTGCTGCCTATGCACATCAATCAGAAGGTAAACTTGAACCTAGATCTCTAAGATGTGTTTTCTTATGTTACCCTCTAGGTTTCAAGGGATATAGGGTGTGGCTTAGAGACCAAAAATGTTTTAAGGTAATTGTGAGCAGAGATGTAATTTTTGATAAGGCTAGAATGCCTTGTAAGGATAATGACCTTTCTGCTGAATCTGAACCAGATCCTAAAAAGGATGTTGAAAACCAGGTTCAGGTGGAAATTGGTAGCCAACCACTAGGTCATGTCTTGGTTCAGCCTAATCCTAATTAGGATGATGACACTACCCATTCTAATCCTAATTAGGTGGAAAAGAGTCAGAATCAGCCAGAGATTAACATGGAATCTTTAGCTGATTACGAGCTAGTTAGGGATAGGGATAGGATTAGAAGGATAATTAAACCTAATAGTAAGTATACCTATGCAGATGTTATTTCTTTTGCATTATGCACAGGACAAGAATTAGAAAATGCTGAACCTATGAGTTATTTAGAAGCAGTCAGTACCATTGATAAGCTAAAATGGCTTAATGCAATGAGAGAAGAGATGGACACTCTTGAGAAAAATGGAACATGGTCACTTGTAAGGAAACCAGAAAAGCATAAAGTTATTGCTTGCAAGTGGATTTTTAAGATAAAAGAGGGCCTGGAGAAACATGATCAACCTAGATATAAGGCTAGGTTAGTAGTTAAGGGTTTTACCCAAAGAGAAAGGATTCACTACAATGATATTTTCTCACTAGTAGATAAGTATAAGACAATTAGAATTGTTCTTACCTTAGTCAGCCTTTATGATTTAGAACTTGAACAACTAGATGTTAAGACTGCCTTTTTGCATTGGGACTTAGATGAGACCATCTATATGTCCCAACCCAAAGGTTTTGAGTCCAAATCAAAACCTTCTCATGTCTGTTTTCTCAAGAAATCTCTGTATGGGCTGAAGCAAGCCCCTAGGCAATGGTACAAGAAGTTTGATAACTTCATTACTAGCTTAGGTTTTAATAAAAGTAAATATGACACATGTTTTTATTTCACTAGTGAAAATATACTAAATTCAGTCTATTTGCTTAACAAAGTATTGATATTAAATACCAATATGAGAAGTGATTAGGGTTCTTTTTTTATTTTTAAAGCTATTTAAAATAAGCAATATATTAAAATAAATATTTCTATACAATATATAATTATTATTAAATTGGAAATATGTTATATATGGAGGATAGTATCGGAAGAAAAGATTTTAGATTGCATTTAATGCAATTCAGTGATTTACAATTAAGTGAAAAGTCAGGATTTTTTACTTTTTATTTTAAGTTGTTTTTTAGTATTTTTAAGTTGTTTGACTACTTAAAAAAAAACAAACAAAACAACTTAATAATTATGATTCAGACTCATTAAGTCTTAAGTGAAAAAAACAAACGACCCCTAAGGGGTCGTTTGTTTTTTTGTCTGAAGACTGAATAGTCCTGAATTTTACTGAAGACTGAATGGTGACTGAAACCTGAATCTGAATGACATGTTTGTTTTTTTTTCCCTCATATCTGAATGTACTGTCAACATGTTTGTTTTTTACAAATAAAATTGTCTGAAAATAAGTAATTTTACATCTATACCCATGTAAAACAATTATACATATAATATAGAATAAAAACAATCAAAAAATAATAACTATGTATGAACACATATAATCATGATCTTCTTCTTTGATTATAAACAAACTTTATTTTTACTAAGAAAAGAAAAGTTTTTTTTTTTTTTTTTTTTTTTTTTTTTTTTTTTTTTTTTTTTTTTTTAAGGTAAAGCAGGAAAACTCACACAAAACACTCTAAAAAAAATAATATATAAATACATCACCCTAATATCATAATAAATTATTGATATTAAATACCAATATGAGAAGTGATTAGGGTTCTTTTTTAATTTTTAAAGCTATTTAAAATAAGCAATATATTAAAATAAAGATTTCTCTACAATATATAATTATGATGAAATTGGAAATATGTTATATATGGAGGATAGTATCGGAAGAAAAGATTTTAGATTGCATTTAATGCAATTCAGTGATTTACAATTAAATGAAAAGTCAGGATTTTTTACTTTTTATTTTAAGTTGTTTTTTGATATTTTTAAGTTGTTTGATCACTTAAAAAAACAAACAAAACAACTTAATAATTATGATTCAGACCCATTAAGTCTTAAGTGGAAAAAACAAATGACCCCTAAGTCTCAAACCTTTTTTTTTTTATTTATTCCAAATAGTTTACAACTTTTCTATTATTTTTTACCAATATCTAAAATATGAAAAATATCGGAATATATAATCTCATAATCAATACTTGGAATTTAATTAAAAATGACTCCAATAAATATTTGGTACAGTTTAATTCTAACATTTATAATAATAATAATTTAATTTTAAAAAAATTAAGAAAAAGAAAAAAATTTCCATTAAACTAACATCCCTTAGCTAGAGGGACTTAATTGGTAATTGTTCATTTGTTAAATATATCCTTAAATATTCTTATATTTAGAGGATATCGACTATATTTCTATTATTTTCACAAATATTTCTATAAATTTGTGCTTACTTAAACAAACTTTTTTTTTAATATGCATGCTGCAGTGTGGCAACTCGAATCACCTTATTAGCTGAATAAGCGTCTTTCACCCAAGCAATATTAAGTGGTCCAAACAAACATTTACTTTGTTGGGTAAGAAGAACAGAATATTGAATCAAAACCATATATTTTCTGTTAAATATTTCATCGATACTGTAAAAAAATAATTTTAAATCATAAATTATCAATATTAATTAGATTTCCGCTGATCATGATTGAAAATTGCTATTTGTTCTAATAGATAGTAACGTTCACAATTGGTGAAGCGATCAATTCAATACATTTACATGTGACGTGAAGTTTCTTCTTGTTGATTGATATTAATTTATGATTAATTATATATGTTTGTTACCTGTTGCTTTTGTAATAAGTGGAAATGGGAATGCAGAATCATTCTTCGTGAAGCTTTATGTTTATTCTTTCTATTATTTGAAATATTGAAATATGGGAATAGCAGAATCATTCCAGTCAATTTGAAATATTGAATTGACCGTGAGACCACTTCCATGTCCAAAAAATATTTTTCTATATATATACGGAATATATGTTTGTGGGTGTTGAAGAATGGTTCATTATGGGAATAGATCGTATAAAATATTTAACAAAGTTGAGACCTGGGAAGCTTTTCATATCTGCTAGCAAAGACCGGTTCAATCAAACTCCATCTATAAATAAGCTTGTTTTCCATGAAAGATTTCTCACTCCTCATCAAAGCAATAATAACACAGTTGAAATAATCACAACCATGAAAGGTGTTCACTTTCTTGTAGCTTCTGTCTTCTTGGCTCTGGCTTCCTCCTTGGCCTCCGCCTCCGACCCTAGCCCTCTTCAGGATTTTTGTGTTGCCATTAATGACACCAAGAATGGTGGTAAGTTTTTTTTTATGTTTATATAAATCCTACAAATTTATGAATGACATGTTATATATTATTTATGACTGGGTAATTTTAATATATATATATATATATATTTTTTTCCTTGTGCAGTGTTTGTGAATGGGAAGTTCTGCAAGGACCCAAAGCTTGCCACACCAAAGGACTTCTTCTTTTCAGGGCTTAACATCCCCCAAAAAACATCGAATCCGGTTGGCTCCACCGTGACTCCTGTAAATGTAGTCCAAATTCTAGGACTCAACACTCTCGGTATATCCTTAGCCCGCATTGACTACGCGCCATATGGCCAGAACCCGCCCCACACCCACCCTCGAGCCAGCGAGATCCTATTTGTCCAGGAAGGCACTCTCTACGTTGGTTTTGTGACATCCAACCCTGACAACAAACTCTTCACCAAAGTCCTACACAAGGGAGATGTGTTTGTGTTCCCAATTGGACTCATTCACTTCCAATTCAATATTGGAAAAACCAATGCAGTTGCCTTTGCTGCTCTGAGCAGCCAGAATCCTGGTGTCATCACCATTGCCAATGCCGTTTTCGGGTCGGATCCCCCCATTAATCCTGATGTTTTGGCTAAAGCCTTCCAGTTGGATCAGAATGTGGTGAAATCTCTTCAGGCCAAGTTCTGGTGGGACAACAATTAGAGAAATAATTATTAACTTGTGAAATGTTGCATTAGCAGTTTGTTTGAATTATAATGTTTGAGATCTTCTATAGTTCTGATTAAATTAAAAATTTATAATATAATAAAGAGGGTTGCTTTGTGTAACCTCAGTCAAAATATATATGCATTTCTTTTATGATTTTTTGGTTAATTTGTTGGCTGATTATTTTGTCTCTTTTCTCATCCCTCTCTCCGTCACTGGATATACAATATTTCCTTAAGATCTAAATTTCAAAATGAGTCAGCTTGTTGACCACCATATATAATATAGGCAGATAATGAAAGCGCCCATTTGGAAATTTTGATGCCAATGAGCCAATCTCATTCGATCTTAAGTTGCACATAACTTCTTAAAGAACTAGAGCTACATTAAAAAATAAAAAATAAAAACAAAAATAAATAAATAAATAAATAAAATTGTAATTTTGTTGAATTTTTTTTTTTTTTTTTTTGAACAGCAGGTTTTATTTATAAAAGAACAAAGAGAGAACACCAAACACGAGCCAAAGCCAACACCCAAAAAACAGCCCCAAGGCAAAAAAGCCAAGAGACCAACACCACCCACAACGACAACCCCAAGCAAGAAAAAACAAACACCCGAAAAGAAACAGAACAGAACAGAACAGAACAGTGAAGAAACAAAAACAGAGCAAAGGAAGCATAAACATAGCCCCAGCTCAAAAACGAAAACTAGAATAACACACTAGGGGTCACCCCACTCAATAGATTCCCCACTAGAGGCCATACCATTTTTAGCTAAAGGGTCTGCCAAAGTGTTCAAAGCTCTTGGATTGTGAATCATAGAAGTGTTGCCTAGTAAGGTCTGATTAGAGCAGATGTCATAAATCAAATCCAAAAAATTAATGTTATCGAAGCCATCATTGTTCACCCAAGAAACTGTGACCTTGGAATCACTAACGATAGCAAGTTCCTTCCCAAACAAAGAGGCATTAGAAGCACACAGAGAGCATGCTTTTTGAATTGCCAAGACTTCAGCTGAGATTGCATCCTGGAAACCAACATAAGCGGAGAAAAGACACTACACTTTCCCTTTAAAATTCCGTAAAACACCCCTAATCCCCATAGGACCTAAAACACCTCGTGACAATCCATCCGCATTAAATTTCAGAGCTTCGAGAGAGGGAAGAATCCACACTTCAGCTTTGGTACTCTTCAGAGGTTTGACATCAACGCAACAGTCCTTCAGAATTCAGATTTTCTAGAATAAGAGTATCTTGGGCTAAAATTAACATCCACCAAACCAAGGTCTACACACACCCCCAGGCCTTTCAAGCCTTTCTAAAAACAAGGGTAATCACCAGAAAAGCCCAAAGCTACCTTTATGGGCTTGACAGACCCACCATCCTCTATACATTATTTCCACAACCGGCCCAACCACTTGGTCCATATGAGGCCTATCAGACTCTGAGCTGTTAACACCTCTTTTATCCTTTTGTCAACACCACCTTTTACCAAACAAAACCCTAGCTCCCTACTTAACATAGTCACGATCGACCACTAACCTGTCCTCTGCACACTGCACACCCAAACAAGTCCCTTCTCAAGCCTAGCCTACTAACTTTATTGATCCTTTCAGACTTCTCGTTCTGACATCTGCTTTCTTTGCAGTCCTTGAGCCTAGCAGCCTAAGGTATGCATGAAAAAGAAGCTTCACCAACCCCTTTTGCAAGTCATTTTGAAACCTTTTCTTCTCTGGTAAAGAGTCCAAACAGGATTGATCATGGATTTTCCTTAATCCTAGAAAACTTTCTAGCTGCTGCACATCCATCGGATTCTCATCTTCCACCATCTTCACCACGAAAAACTTGCTGCCCATATTAACCTTCACTTTGAAAGAACATGTTTTGGTTTAAGGAATCAGAACCAGAAGTCTCCCCTTATCCAGACGACTCATATATTCATCGTTGCTTCATCGATCAACAAAGGTTTGCCTACCAACCATCCCATTTTCTTAAAAATAAGTCACTAGTCCAGCAATTTAGCGTAACCCTCCAAACATTAAACCAAGCAGATCTTGATTGAGGGACTAAAGAATCAGACCACTTGACCATGGAAGAGAAACAATCTTCCCAAAAAGACCTGTTAGGAATCCTTCGTTGTGGCTTTCCAGGTCGAAAATCCAAATGTTACCTTTGTCTCCTAAATACGACGACGAAAATTTGAAACTACTCTTACTCAGATGGTCATTCACCCTGGACACTGCTACAAAATATTTCAGTACACCCACAGCACACCATTTTAGCCAATCTTGAGTATGCTAGTGACAATCCCATGTCAACGAAATGAACTTCTCTTCCACCTTCTCCGAGTCCTCAGAACTTTGACCAATATTACTTCTCATTGCCTCCGTAAAGAACGATTCTTATGGACAACATTCTGAGAATTAGGTCCTCTTACCCTTACCCTCCCTGAATGTACCCTTTCTATCTTGATGGAAGATTTTGTTCCACCGATGACAAACTCCTTTTGCCCCATCCAATCGATGCCCCTTTTGACACTATTGGCCACCAATAAACGTGCATTTCATCGGTGGTTCTTGTCACCTTAAAAGCTTCTTCCAAAGACCCAAATCGGATGAACGCAAAACAACTCTTCCTAAATCTCTTTTCCTACGACAAAAACACATCCTTTACTTTCCCAAATGGTTTGAATATACCCCTTAAACAAACCAAATCGACTTTGGAGTTCAAATTATCGACAAAGATAGAGAACAATCCATCTCTAAAGTCCCCTCTCCCACCGTCTCTAAAGACCCCTCTCTCACCATTTCTGGCAAATGCAGAACTTTCGTCTCTAAAGACCCTTCTCTCCCCATTTCTAGCTACCAAAGGTAGAACTTCTCTCTCTAACTTTCCCTCTCCACTTCTCTTTTTCTGAATATTTTTAACATTAAATATTTTTCCAAAATGATTTGTAGCGATCATATTAAATATATATATATATCTTCTCACCTACAAACCCTCTAATTTAAGGTTATATACAAACCTATTTATTAACTTTTGAATCAAAATCCAAAGGATGCTATGTAAGTAGTGAGCCAGAAGAAGAACATACAGCATCCCTTAGATTTTGATCCAAAAACTGATAAATAGGTTTGCAAATGAAAAGCTCTATATATATACATAATATATGTTTGTGGGTGTTGAAAAATGGTTCATTATAGGAATAAATGATTTTATTATTGACAATATTCATCTGTGTGTTGTCATAGGTTGTTTTAACAACACACATGTGGGATTTTAGTCCATCTTATTCTCTAGGGGCCAATTTTCTAGAAGCCTAATGATGAAAGGAGTTGAAGCCATAAGAAGCCCAACTTTAATGCTCCCACTAGCCTGATCCAACACACTTACTTAACGCTGTGTTTTAACTTATCAGTGTAATTTGATAAGGCTGAGTCAGAATTCTCTTGGTGACATGGCAACAGATGATTGGTTTCACTTGTCACAGCTAGACCTTATCTTCTATAGACTATATAATGTGAAGCGATGGAGAGATAAATCATGATTTTGTCTTCTAGGGTTTTGTTATATTCTCATATTGCTTTTTCTCTGTATTTTGTTCTTGGTGTTCTTGACATTCTTGTGAATATCTAGCTTCTATTTTTTTGAATTTTAAAGAAAGTGAAGAGAGAAAAAGTGAGATCTGTGTAGTGTGATTTTGTTGACGTAACTTTTGAGTGATTCTGGGTCTGTGAACTCAAGCGTAGTTTGTGTTATAGGCCTGTGTGGTTGAGTGTTGTTGTACTGGGTTTCTAGGCTCCTTTTGAGGGTTAATCAGGTTGAGTCTTGCATAGTCTAGATATGTACAATAATCTCATAAAGTGGAGTGAGCCTCTCGGTTTGACTCAACGTGGATGTAGGCTTGTTTATAAGCTGAACCACGATAAAATATGTCTCTTTCCCTTTTATTTTCTTGTTCATATTATTTATGTGTTGGTACATTTTATTCTTTATCTTGCTTTTGTAAAGTGAATCTTGCATGTAGACGTAAGATACTATAGTGGATCTAGAATCTAGAATCTAGTTGTAGATCTAGATTCACAATAATGGTATCAAAGCCTAAAACATACCAACTGTGGACAATAAGCAAAAAGATCCTCCAGTTACTGAGCCTTCAATCTCTGAAGACTCAGCTGGAGGAGAAAAGGTAAGCAGTGAAGCTGCTAGCAATCACAATGAGGTAATCGTTCATAACTTTGGTAATTTCAATTCAACGTGCATGTCTATGAAGTTTGATGTAGATAAATTTGATGGCACTGGGGATTTCGGCATCTAGAGACCAAAGGTGAAAGCCCTCTCTGTCTCAGTAGAAAATCCTCAAGGCCATTGAAGGCCCTAATAAATTAACTGAATCATTATCTCCTGAATAGAAAGATGACATGTTAGAAATGGCCCTAGGAACTATAATACTGAATTTATCTGATAATGTTCTTAGGGAGGTTAACGATGAAACCACTGCTAGTAATATTTGGAAGAAATTAGAAGGTCTATATCTCTCTAAGTCACTTACGAAATAAAATCTATGGCTTTTAGTTTTAAAATGAATCCCAGCAAGAATCTTGATCAAAACCTTGATGAATTCAAGAAGATGACAATTGAACTTGCTAATGTCGGGGAAAATGAAAAACTTAGTAATGAAAATGAAGCTATTATTCTGCTTAATGCTTTGCTTGATTCCTTTATGGATGTAAAAGCTTCTATCAAATATGGTGGGACCTCCCTATCACTTGAAGAATGTATTTCTACCCTTAAATCTAAAGACCTAGAACTAAAGATAGAAAATAAGGACAGCGATGAAAACTTGTTTGTTAGAGGGAGACAGCCTAGTAGAAATGGGAATAATAATAACAATAACTACAATAAAGGCAAAGGAAGGAATAAGACACCAAACCATTATAGGTCTCAGTCTAGGGACAGAAATGGCACAAGAAATTGTTATTTCCGTGGTAAAGAAAGCCATATTAAAAATACTGTTGTGAATTCAAAAAGAAGAATTAGGAAAAAACTCAAAATGATGGTGATGCTACTGTAGCGTCTAGATCATTTGAACCTAGTGAAGTCCTAACTGTTAGCACTGAGAATGTTAAGATTGAGTAGATTATAGACTCAAGTTGTTCCTTTCACATGACATCTAGGAAAGATTGGTTCACAAAGTTCAAAGAACTCAGTGGAGGTAGTGTGCTGATGGGGAATAATCAGCAATGTCAGGTGGAAGGGTTAGGATCAGTAGCCATCAAAATGTATGATGGGATGGTAAGAGTCTTTATGGATGTTAGATATGTGCCTAATATGAAAAGAAATCTAATTTCTTTAGATGTCCTAGATGAGGAAGGCTGTTGTTATAAGGGTGAGAAAGGTGTCCTGAAAGTCTATAGGGGTTCTTTAGTTATTCTCAAAGGTGACAAAAATAATGGTCTATATGTCCTAAAAGGTGAGACAGTTACTAATGAGGTTGCTTGTGTAGCCACCAAAACTAGTGACATCACATCTTTATGGCATAAGAGACTTGGTCACATGAGTGAATGAGGTTTAAATGAATTAAGTAAACAAAACTTGCTTAATGGGGATAATGTCAATAAACTGGAATTATGTGAAAACTGTGTTTAAGGAAAACAACATAGGCTGAGTTTTAGTACATCTCAACACAACACTAAAGAGATCCTCCAATATGTACACTCAGATCTTTGGGGACCTTCAAAGGTCCCAACTCATGGTGGAAATCTGTATTTTCTATCTTTGATAGATGATTTCACTAGAAAGGTCTAGGTGTACTTATTGAAGTCTAAAGATGTAGCTTTTAAGAGCTTTAAAGCTTAGAAACTGTTGGTTGAGAATAAGACCTCTAAAGGGGTCAAGGTACTATAATGGTTTAGAGTTTTGCAAGGAAGAATTTAATAATTTCTATAGTGAGCAAGGTATAGAAAGACATAGGACAGTTAGGTATACACCCCAACAGAATGGTGTAACTGAAAGGATGAATAGAACCATTCTAGATAAGGTTAGATGTCTCTTTATCAGCTTAGGTTTAAGTCAAAAATTATGGGGTGAAGCTGTTGCAACAGCCACTTACCTAATAAATAGATCTCCATCCACTGTTATAAACCTTTTAACACCCAAAGAAAAATGGACTGGTAGGCCTTCTACCTTGAAACACTTAAGAGTATTTGGTTGTGCTGCCTATGCACATCAATCAGAAGGTAAACTTGAACCTAGATCTCTAAGATGTGTTTTCTTAGGTTACCCTCTAGGTTTCAAGGGATATAGGGTGTGGCTTAGAGACCAAAAATGTTTTAAGGTAATTGTGAGCAGAGATGTAATTTTTGATAAGGCTAGAATGCCTTGTAAGGATAATGACCTTTCTGCTTAATCTGAACCAGATCCTAAAAAGGATGTTGAAAACCAGGTTCAGGTGGAAATTGGTAGCCAACCACTAGGTCATGTCTTGGTTCAGCCTAATCCTAATTAGGATGATGACGCTACCCATTCTAATCCTGATTAGGTGGAAGAGAATCAGAATCGGCCAGAGATTAACATGGAATCTCTAGCTGATTACGAGCTAGTTAGGGATAGGGATAGGGATAGGGATAGGGATAGGGCTAGAAGGATAATTAAACCTAACAGTAAGTATGCCTATGCAGATGTTATTTCTTTTGCATTATGCACTGGACAAGAATTATAAAATGATGAACCTAGGAGTTATTTAGAAGCAGTTAGTACCATTGATAAGCTAAAATGGCTTAATGCAATGAGAGAAGAGATGGACACTCTTGAGAAAAATGGAACATGGTCACTTGTAAGGAAACCAGAAAAGCATAAAGTTATTGCTTGCAAGTGGATTTTTAAGATAAAAGAGGGTCTAGAGAAACATGATCAACCAAGATATAAGGCTAGATTAGTAGTTAAGGGTTTTACCCAAAGAGAAGGGATTCACTACAATGATATTTTCTCACCAGTAGATAAGTATAAGACAATTAGAATTGTTCTTACCTTAGTCAGCCTTGATTTAGAACTTGAACAACTAGATGTTAAGACTGCCTTTTTACATGGGGACTTAGATAAGACCATCTATATGTCCCAACCCGAAGGTTTTGAGTCCAAATCAAAACCTTCTCATGTCTGTTTTCTCAAGAAATCTCTGTATGGGCTGAAGCAAGCCCCTAGGCAATGGTACAAGAAGTTTGATAACTTCATTACTAGCTTAGGTTTTAATAAAAGTAAATATGACACATGTTTTTATTTCACTAGTGAAAATATACTAAATTCAGTCTATTTGCTTTTATATGTTGATGACATGTTAATTGCTAGAAAGAGCATGCCTAGGATTAAAGAGTTAAAAGGAAAATTGAAAACTAAATTTGACATAAAAGATTTAAGAGATGCAAAAAGAATTCTAGGAATAGAAATTGTCAGAGCCAAGAAAGAGTCTAGGTTGTGTCTTAAATAAGAAAATTACCTGTTTAAGCTGCT
Organism: Acer campestre; assembly: GCA_954870605.1. Classification (NCBI taxonomy): domain Eukaryota; kingdom Viridiplantae; phylum Streptophyta; class Magnoliopsida; order Sapindales; family Sapindaceae; genus Acer; species Acer campestre. The sequence continues at coordinate 14,818,837 of OX940801.1, read as the reverse complement.
TGACAAGTTTTCAATGAAAAATTGTAAATCTGCAAATGTCCCTCTATCACTAAGTTTTATGCTATCAACTGTTTTATCTCACATATCTATGGACGAGAGCAGATACATGGAGAATATTCCTTACTCCAATGCTGTTGGGTCTGTCATGTATGCTATGATTAGTACTAGACCAGATTTAGCTCAAGCTATTAGAGTTTTTTCTAGGGATATGGCCAACCCTAGTGAGGGCCATTAGAATGCCATGAAATGGCTGTTGAGATATATTAGTTCAACCACATCAGTTGGACTGATATATGACTGTGTTAATTCTGTTGTAGACCTAATAGGTTATGTAGACTTTAATTACACTGGTGACAGATAAAATGAGATCCACCTCCTCATATTTCTTCACCATTGCAAGCTGTTGTGTAAGCTAGAAAAGCCAGTTACAGTCAGTTGTGGCCTTGTCCACTACTGAAGCAGAATACATAGCTATTATAGAGGCTATTAAGGAAGCCATTTGTCTTCAAGGTCGTTTAGGTGATATTAAAGTGTTTAGTGGGAAGGCTGTCATTTTTACTGATAGTCAAAGTGTTTTGCATCTTTGCAAGAATCCTGTGTTTCATGAGAGAACCAAACACGTAGAAATTAAATACCATTTTATTAGAGATTAAATCTTTGAAAGTATTGTTGAGGTGGAAAATATTTCCACTGAGGAAAATCCAGCTGACATGGATACCAAAGTTGTTCCCTGTAGTAAGTTTAAGCATTGCTTAAACCTACTAAAATTAGGTGATTATGGTTAACTTGTTTGTTTGTGTGTTTTTTTAGCCAGGTTTTAAAAGAAGCTTGTTTTGCTATATGAATTGAGATGAACTAAAGTGGAATTTGTAGGATTTTAGTCCATCTTATTCTTTAGTGGCCCATTTCCTAGTAGCCCAACGATGAAAGGAGTTGAAGCTAGAAGAAGCCCAACTTCAATGCTCCCACTAGCCTGATCCAACACACTTACTTAAACGCTACGTTTTGGTTTATCGGTGTAACCTGATAAGGCTGAGTCAGGATTCTCTTAGTGACATGGCAATAGATGATTGGTTTCACTTGGCACAGCTGGACCTTATCTCTAGAGACTATATAATGTGAAGCGATGGAAAGAGAAATTATGATTTTGATTTCTAGGGTTTTGTTATATTCTCAAATTGCTTTTTCTCTGTATTTTGTTCTTGGTATTCTTGACATTCTTCGTGAATATCTAGCTTCTCTTCTTTGAATTTGTAAGAGAGTGAAGAGAGAAAAAGTGAGATATATGTATTATGATTCTGTTAATGTAACTTTTAAGTGATTCTACACTACTACAAAAAACGCAAAAGAAATTGGTTATTTACATGGAAGAAATCGGTTTTTAAAATTTTTAAAATCGATGTCTATTTGAGTGATTTAGAAAAAAGAGAGCTAAAGAAATCGGTTTTTAACCGATGTAAAAGCATGCGAAAACACATCGGTTTTATATAAAACCGATGTAAAAACCATGACGTAAAATTGATGAATTATAAAAATTAATCTCGTCGTCCGATGGCTCCACCGTCCGGCCGTTGCTGCTGGCCTGCCCCACCTTCCGACCGCAGCCACCTCTAATAATAATCACAATTAATCATCAATATGAGGAATCGAACTTGCAACCTCAAAGTCGAAATAGTAAAACTAGTGGCTCACATTCAATATGCTCATGAAGTTATATCAGTGCGCAGTGATTTGGAAATATATATATATATATATATTAACACCCATAAAACTTATTAGTACACCCATATTTTATTAAAAAATTTAATTACAAAAATATAAAAATAGAAATTTACCAATAAGGACAAATTACTTTAATTAAAAACAAATCAAATACTATATACATTCATTAATTACACTCATATCCTCATTAAAAAAAAAAAAAAAAACAAAACAAACAAACAAACTTATGATAAACCATAACATATGATAAACCCTAATTAAACTCTAATTTTATTTTAAGTCTCAAACTTTCTCATCATCACATGATTATCAAATTATTTTCTTTCTTTCTTTCTTTCATGTATAGTTATGAACTCTAACAATAAACAATATATATATATATATATTTAACTAGCTGTAGATATCAACAATTTTTATTTTTTATTTTTTTTTAATTTCATTTTTTAAGATAACTGTCTAAATAATAGAATTTCAGATTGAAATCTGTTGATCCCATATATGGTTCCACATATTCCATTTTATAAGGCTCCCACATTCAAGATATTTCCAAAAGTAAATTAGATCATCATTAAAAGAGGATTTGATTCCAAAAATAATATGATTTTTTATATATATAAATTGGGTGTGATAATAATTTAAGAGTGTTTATAAATAATATGTATTAAAGTGAATATATTTATTTCAATGAGGGTACTATTGGCATTAGGATGGGTCCTTATAGTAATATTTTTTATAAAAAAAATTTAGAAATGAATGTACTTATAAAAATGGGTGTACTAATGCGTTTTATGGGTGTCAATATCCGTACCATATATATATATATTTATATATATATGGTTTTTCTATTATCAGTTCAAACTGACATAAAATATATCAGTTCCTTATATGTGGACTATTGGATTTAAATGTTTTGACTTGGCTGCATACACTTATCAAAACATCTTTTAAATCCAATGACCTACATGAAGAACTGATATATTTTATATTAATTCAAACTGATAACAGAAAGACTTATATATCTATATAATATAGTAAAATGAAACCTCACCTTGACATGTGGCGTCATTAGAGAACTTTAGCATTAAATCACAAAATACCACATTTCTAATACAGTGTAATCTATATCTATATATATATATCTATAGAATATATTAAAGTCAAACCTCAAGACGCCACGTATCGATGTGAGAAAGCTTCAATCATAAATCACCTTTTCTTTTATAATAACAGTTTAATTCAATCTATTAATTATGTCATAATATAACCTCTCAGGAAATCAAACCGGTGCTAACTTCACAAAACCTTTCATTATCATTTAACACTAGTTGACAGCCCACACGATGTGAGGGTATTGTAAATTAAAATGTGTTGTCATCGGATTTACATGGCAAGTTAAAGTTCCATTATTATATATTATATTTAGATTGAAAAAGAAAATGTATTTACAACTTATAGCTTTCAAATTATTTAGACTTGTGAAATTCATTAAGTTTAGTTGAAAATTTATCACAAGAATAATAATAAGTAGCAGGCTGATTCATCATTTTTAAATTTTACGCCGTAAAATTACTTTTGATAATGAAAACCTCCACAACAAATACACACGTGTCATCTATAAGAAACTCGTTCCCATGATAATAAAATGTGTTTAGATCAATTAATTTGGTGATACCCAATTTGGTCTTCGATGCATGGTATTGTCTTACTTACCCATATGCATCACCCATATAAGAAAAAAAATTGAAGTTTAATACTTTAAAAAATAATAAATTTATAATAATGTCAATGAATTTATCTTTAGGATGTAAGCATATAAAACATATAACATATTTGTCTCGAAGATAATTGTATGTGAAAAGCTGACAATCATGTTCACCTCCCATCCAACGTAAGGAGAATTGATCTCCACAAAAGCCAAGTTAATGGAGATTTGACCTTTCGCATTCTTGCTCTTGTATCCATTTGTATATATAGTTTCTTGAGTTAATTGCTTGTTGAACTATGTAAGATAGAGAATACATTTACAAAATAAAATGCTTTTAATTATATACAATAATACCAAAAGCTCTTGGAATACGTTATTAAAATTACAAAATTAATGGAAGATGCAAACAACTGATTATTACAAATAAAACAACCTTGAGAGTATAGATATTTGGATAATAAAGCTTTCTTATTAATAAGAATGTATTTAGTCAAATATTAAATTAGTTTAATAAAAAGACTGCTAAAAGATAAATAATTATCAATAATATTATAAAGGATATCTATACATATATATGGTAAGATAATTATCATTTTTTATTTATTTATAGAAACACGTTATATTACCCCAATCATTTTTAACTCCCCTACTATTTATATCACATGGTGAGAATGTGATTGAAGAAAAACAATAATGACAAATGATTCACAAATATTTTACTTCTAGTGTTGACATCTTAGTAGAGATTTGAGATTTTTTGTTTTTTTTGTTTTTTTTTTTTTTTTTGTGTAAATTTTTTGGAAGAATGGTAAAGAAAGGTTTGTAATAATTAATGTTTGTAAAGTGTTACCATTAATATTTGATTAAAACTTAAAATTTTAATTTTTTGTTATGTTATCATTAATATATTACCATTAGCCATTGGTGTGTTTTTAAAATTTACCATTAATTCCATACAAAACTAATTACAATTATTTTGATATTACACCTTATATTTTAATTAGTTTTGAAAGATATTTATTTATTATCATTTATAAGAATAATTAAATTCAAAAACATTTATTTCTAGAAAAAATCATAGTGTATTTAATGCATATTTAATAGAAAAGATAACAGGAGGGTTAAAATAAAAAGAATAGAAAACCGTAAAAAAAATAAAAAAAAATAAAAAAAAAATTGTTTTTAAAACCTCTAAATACACCCCAATTTACTCACTCATATTTCTAGAACCTTTTTTTTTTTCATGCGATGTTCTCATAGATTCAATAAAAAAATAAAAAGTTAAAGATTTTTATGAAGATCTAGGAAGCACGGACACGTTTTTTTTCAGAGGTAACACGTGTCGGACACGCGTCGGACACGGATACGCGTGGGACACGCGTGCGACACGCGTCGGACACGTAATTTTCCTTATCCGTTGACTTTCCGGTGAAGTTGACTTTCCGACACAGCCTAGACACGGTTTGGACACGGATGGACACGTTTGGGGCCTGCGAACAATGTATCAAATCCAACCCAAAACCAACCCAAATCACAATCAAAGCCAAAACCTCACCATTAACCAGCACCACCATCAGAAAACCCAGGACCAGAAAGGGAAGAGAGAGAGAGAGAAACGAGAGAAGAGAGGGAGGGGATGGATAGATGGGCGTGAGAGTTGTAGAGGGATTTAAAGATTTTAGAGAGGAACCGGAAAGAGAGAGAAAGAGGGAGATGAGAGAGGCAAGACTACATGAGAGATATAGTTCAGAGAGAGATGGAAGATTTCAAATTTGTTACAGAGGTTTTGAGGTTTAGAGAGAGAGATGATTGTGAAAGAGACGACTGAGAGATATGCAGGAGAGAGTGAGTGCTGTACAACTTTATCTTGATTTAATTTTATATTATTTGTTTTGTTACTTTATTGGTTAGTGGCTGGTGCTGTCTAACTTATCTGTACTGAATTGTTAATATAAATATATATATATAAATAATTATATTAAAAATAAATATATATTATTTTAATTGATGTATCCTGCCGTGTCCGTGTCCTAGTTTTTTAAGATTTGCCGTATCTCCGTATCGTATCGTGTCGTGTCACCGTGTCCGTGTCCGTATCCGTGCTTCATAGATGAAGATGCAAAGAGTAGTGAATTTATTTTTTATTAGCTTACAAAAATATTTATTAATTACCATTTATAAAAAATATTATTAGTGAATTTCATATATTTAGAAAAAGAATCCATTGAATTAATGTCTTTAATGTGTTACCATTAAAATATTTGATGAAATATTATTATTTTAATTTTTTGGTATAACATTAATATATTACCATTGATATTTTTTTAAAAATTTACCCTTAATTCCATAAAATAAAAAATAAATAATAAAAAAAAAAAGGAGTACCATTAATTTGGTATTGCAATTGATAATTTAATTTGTTTTAAAATATATATATTTATTACCATTTATAAGAATAATTAAAATTCAAAAACATTTATTTTTTAATATAATCATTGTGTATTTAATGGGTATTTAATACATATTAAAAAAAATAAAAAAATAAAAAAAGAAAAAAAGAAAAGGAAACAAAAAAGGTTAAAAATAGAAAAGAAAAAAATGTAAAAAATATATATGTAAATTCATTTTAAAACAGAATATGCATGAGAAGAGACTTTTTGGGTTTATAAATTAAATTTAATGGTTTAATTAAAAGTCAAATTATCAATTTTTAATCTCAATAACGGGTGCACTTATCAATTGAAATATAGATACATGTTGAGTAATTTCCAACTCTAACGTTTTAAATCTATTTAATGTTATATTAAATTTGAATAAATTTCTTTAAAAAAATTAAATTAAATTAACAAAAAATAATTATTATGTGGTGTTTTAATTATCACATGTATCTCACTCTCTCATCATCTTCTCAATCTTGTGCCAGTATCTCTTCATTCCTCATTTTTCTACATATTCTTTTCTCATTAATTTTAATTTGTTTCTCTCTCAAAACCTCCATCTATCTTTCTCTTTCTCAAGCCTCTTCTTCCCATATATCTTCTCTCTTCCTCCATATAATCTCTATTCGTTTTTTCATGGTGATGGGCCTAGTGGCCAGTGGTCGACGATGTGAATTGGTTCACGACTAAATAAAGTAACCGTCAGGGTGGCGGCTGGTTGTTGATTCACCTAACAACTTCTATATATAATTTTTTTTTTTTTAAAAAAAAAAAACAACAAACAACGATTTGAACATTAACAATATACAAAGTGATTCTATCAAATAGATAAGAAATTTTTTGCATACCTCAGTGATGGTCGTGCTCTGTCATCTATGTAGCAATTGAGAGTTGCATAACCTGAGCCTTGCTCCTTGGTGTCTAAACCTACCCATAATAATTGGGTAGCTTTTTGTTTCTCTACACAGCCATCATGCTTGTCTTTATATATAGAAATTATTTGGGTAAGATCAAAAGTTATATCAGTTTATTGGTATTAGATACCTAAAAGTTAGAACTGAAACCCAAAAATTAAGCTTTCAATTGATGATACTTAAAACAATTATTATTATCATTTATTACTTCTTTAATAGAATTTTTTAATTTATTAAAAAAAAAACAATCAAAATTATGGGGCATGGTTTTGTGTTGAATAAAGGGTTGGGAACTGCTCTTGAAGCTGAGTTATGGGGCATGTTTGAAGGTCTTCGGCTGGTCTGGCAGTTGGGTTTCAAGAAGATTATTGTTGAAACTGACGCTTTACATGTTGTGCAGCTCCTTTGCACTGATAACTTCACGAATCACCCTTACTTTAGCCTTATTAAGAGCTGTACTGAGCTTGTTAATGGTGACTGGAGGTGCGTTGTTCGCCACATTTACAGAGAAGGTAATGCTCTTGCTGATGGTCTTGCTAAAATGGGGCATAAGATGGATTTGGGTGTCTGGTTCTTTGACAACCCTCCTGCTGAGATTAGAAGTATTCTTGTTGACGATTGTAGAGGCATTCCCTGTTTCAGACAGTGCTCTACAACCCCTATGGTCATTCCTTAGTTTGTCTGTTTTTTTCTTTTTCCTTGGCTTTGCCCTCCTCTGTACCAAAAAAAAAAGATACTCTTTCAATTGATGATACTCAAAACAATTATTATTATTTATTACTTCTTTAATAGAATTTTTCAATTTATTAAAAAAAAAAAAACAATCAAAATTACTTATATAGAAAATTATGTAGATTAATGCATTTAAATTCAAGGCCCCCTAACGGCGACACGTGTCAAGAATAACCATGAAAATAACCATGAAAATAGTATTAGTATTATATTAGTATTAGTATTTGGCCATAATAACCATGAAAATAGAGAGTTATGGAATTGGATACCAAAAAATTTCCTAAATTGACTCAAGTAATAACTATGTAAATTAATGCAATAATTGAGTAGATAAAAAATTCAAAAACTGATGCAAATGACAATAATTGGACAACTAAATAATTCATAAATTGACTCAAAGCAGCTAAAACATTCCAAAAAAATAATAATAATAATCAATTAACGTAAATCAACAATAATAAATCTCCTCCTATTTCACATGCAATAATTGAGTAGCTAAAAAAAAAAAAAAAAAAAAAAAAAAACTGACTCAAATGACAATAATTGGACAACTAAATAATTCAAAAACTGACTCAAGGTAGCTAAAGCATTCAAAACAAAAAATACTAATCAATTAACGTTAATCAACAATAATAAATCTCCTCCTATTTCACACCTACTAATCAATAAAAAATTAAATGTCAAAGCCTCCACACAACGACACGTGTCAAGGTAAGGTTCCATTTTACTATATTATATGGTATTGGATACCTAAAAGTTAGAACTGAAACCCAAAAATTAAGATTTCAATTGATGATACTTAAAACAATTATTATTATCATTTATTACTTCTTTAATAGAATTTTTTAATTTATTAAAAAAAAAAACAATCAATATTACTAATATAGAAAATTATATAGATTAATGTATTTAACTCTAAAAATTATATCAATTTATTAGTATTGAACACCCAAAAGTTAGTATTGAAAAGCCAAAAGATACCCTTTCAATTGATGATACTCAAAACAATTATTATTATTTATTACTTCTTTAATAGAATTTTTCAATTTATTAAAAAAAAAAAAACAATCAAAATTACTTATATAGAAAATTATGTAGATTAATGCATTTAAATTCAAGGCCCCTTAACGGCAACACATGTCAAGAATAACCATGAAAATAACCATGAAAATAGTATTAGTATTATATTAGTATTAGTATTTGGCCATAATAACCATGAAAATAGAGAGTTATGGAATTGGATACCAAAAAATTTCCTAAATTGACTCAAGTAATAACTATGTAAATTAATGCAATAATTGAGTAAATAAAAAATTCAAAAACTAATGCAAATGACAATAATTGGACAACTAAATAATTCATAAACTGACTCAAAGCAGCTAAAACATTCCAAAAAAAATAATAATAATAATCAATTAACGTAAATCAACAATAATAAATCTCCTCCTATTTCACATGCAATAATTGAGTAGCTAAAAAAAAATAAAAAAACTGACTCAAATGACAATAATTGGACAACTAAATAATTCAAAAACTGACTCAAGGTAGCTAAAGCATTCAAAAACAAAAAATACTAATCAATTAACGTTAATCAACAATAATAAATCTCCTCCTATTTCACACCTACTAATCAATAAAAAATTAAATGTCAAAGCCTCCACACGACGACACGTGTCAAGGTAAGGTTTCATTTTACTATATTATATAGATATAGATTAATATTAATATTAAAACATTCATATTAACTAACCGTTTCAAACAATATATGAGTATGAAATTGATTTGCAATATTTAAACATAAACTTCACCAAACCCATCATATTCTCTTTTAAAGTTAATATTAATATTAATATTAATACATTAATTCATACATGTATTTATGTGAAATTACAAGATTCCAATATTAACTTCACAAAACCCATCATATTCTCCTTTAAATCATAAAAATTCAAGAGACTATTAATTAATTAATTAATTAACATAAGCCAACTTCAACTCCTAGCTAACCTGTTATTTAAACAATTCCAAGATAGTTGATCCATCAGTTGTCGGGATATCTGTCCAATGCATTTCTCTTGGTTGATTACAAAGGGAAGTTGGTTATTTCTCTTGGTTGATTGCAAAGGGAAGTCTGTCCCACAATCGGTTTTGTTTCGAAGTACTTCTTTTGTTGTCTTCTTCGATATTGCTCTTTAAATCACTCTCCCTTTTCATCAGTTTTGAGAAAGCTTTATATTAAATTTTATAGGTGTTCTTATATTGATTATGTTACCAAAAAATAATATAGTAAAATGAAACATCACCTTGACACATGGCGTCAGAGAGCTTTAGCATTAAATCACAAAATACCACATTTCTAATACCGTATAATCTATATTTATATCTATATAATATATTAAAGTCAAACCTCAAGACGCCACGTGTCGATGTGAGAAAGCTTTAATCATAAATCACCTTTTCTTTTATAATAACAGTTTAATTCAATATATTAATTATGTCATAATATAACCTCTCAGGAAATCAAACCGGTGCTGACTTCACAAAACCTTTCATTATCATTTAAAATTAATATTAATATTAAAACATTCATATTAACTAATCGTTTCAAACAATATGTGAGTATGAAATTGATTTGCAATATTTAAACATTAACTTCACCAGACCCATCATATTCTCTTTTAAAGTTAATATTAATACATTAATTCACACATGTATGTATGTGAAATTACAAGATTCCAATATTAGCTTCACAAAACCCATCATATTCTCCTTTAAATCATAAAAATTCAAGAGACTATTAATTAACTAATTAACATAAGCCAACTTCAACTCCTAGCTAACCTGTTATTTAAACAGTTCCAAGATAGTTGATCCATCAGTCGTCAGGAATCTGTCCACTGCATTTCTCTTGGTTGATTACAAAGGGGAGTTTGTTATTTCTCTTGGTTGATTACAAAGGGAAGTCTGTTCCACAATCGGTTTTGTTTCAAAGCACTTCTTTTGTTGTCTTCTTCAATATTGCTCTTTAAGTCACTCTCCCTTTTTCATCAGTTTTGAGAAAGCTTTATATTAAATTTTATAGGTGTTCTTATATTGATTATCTTACCAAAAAAGAGATTTTGTGTTATGCTATTGTATTCAAGCACATTGTTGACATTGTTATGTGTGAATAGCTAGGAATAATACTTTGTATGTTTTTAATTTGGAAATCATGTGTGTTCAAACTTTTGACAGATTTACAGGTGGATTAGTAGCAACACTTTTGTGGTGGCCAACAATTACAGAGCAACTTCACTAGAGTCACAACGTACATAAGAATCTGAAGACAACATGCCTTACTAATAAAACTGGTCTTCTTGGTGGAGGTGTTTTTGTTTCTCTTATTCAACCCTCTTATGTTTGGTAGGACTACTTTGATGATTTAACAATAGACGACAAAGGTGTAGATACAGCAGCATACAATGGAGCTGAACATTTGAAGGACAGTGCTTGAAGAATTTAGGCCATATGTGATCAAATAATATGTTTGTATATATTTACATTAATAATAGAAAAGGAAAAACAAAATAATTCATGTAAAATTTTGTTAGTAGATAATTCACGTGAGATACATAATTAAAATTTTGTTAGTAGATAATTTATCATATTTTCATATATATGAATGAATTAATTTACTAGGTAATTTCAAAAGACTTTTATATTTATTAATTAATTAATCATATTATTTTTTTATTAAAATGAAAAATGCTCATATTTAATCAAATTTATTTCAATGTAACCCTTCCATTTTTTAAGATGAATTGAATAAGATTAATTTTGATGTTATTTATGCATTTTGATTAATTTCAATGTAACCTTTCCATTTTTTAAGGCGAAATAAATAAGATTAATTTTAATGTAATTTATGTGTTTTGATACCACCACAACCTTAATTTTGGCATTCTTTGTATTCACTCCAGCCCATTTTATATTTCTTCATATCTCTTTCGGTTATTCATTTCATATTTATAAGTGAAAATCAAATCAAACTCATATGTTCTTCATTTCCATATATTCGCCTTCATATTTATATGTTTCCATATATATCCACTTACACATATATGTACATCATTTTATACTTTTTTTTTCTTCATTTAACATTATATATATATATATATATATTCAATTTAGAGGGTTTAGAGTGAAGTATTTATTAGATTTTTTTCATTTTTATTTTCTTATATCTTGAAAGTGACGTATCTCATTTCTTAATTTCATGATAATATGACTTATATTGTAGGACTTATGACAAGATTTTACCGGTTTTTTGTCTGCAATACATGTAATTTCATAATTCATCCCTTTCTTGTGTGTATTTAGTTGGTTTTCCATAATTATTATTTTTTGTTAATTACCTATGTTAAACTCAATTTTTTTTTTTTTTATTGGTAGGAGTTTTGACTTTTGAAGAGCAAATAAAGCAAAAATAGATCAAAAATAGATGGATGATAATTAGACCTAGGAATTTTTTTTTTAATTTTTTTTATTTTCAACACAACAATACAAAGAACGAAAGATGAATTGATCATAAATATTACTTTTAATTTGTTGATTATCAATTCTATAATTTCAATGTACTATTAACATTTTTTATCTATGGTTACCGTTAATTTATATAAAATGTTATAGCTTAATTTGTTTCCTTTCAATTTTAATGTTGGTAATTTAATTTCTGTCCGACCAAGTGTTGACTGCATTATGTTAAGGAAAAACTCCAGTTGTAAAAAAAATAAAAATTAATTAATTAATTAATTAATTCAATATTATTTTTTAGTCTTTTTCAATTCATTTCGGTATTTATTTTTATATAGTTTGTATAGCAAACAAGAAAATAACAAACACACATATTTAATATGAGTTCGTGCATAGTAGCGAAGTTTTTTATCGATTTTCTAAGTATAGGGCACGATACAATATTTTTCACAAAACCCGTGCATCGCACGGGTTGATACACTAGTATATATAGATGACGTCGACACAAGAATTTTATATAAGAATGTGAAATCAATGACAAATAACAAAATTAGAATGATATGAGATGAAGTCTATAAATAAGTATACTAAATCAAAATCAGAAAGTCAAATTTTAGTGTCGGTTCAATTTTATTCTCGGTCTTTACGTGACAATGACAATCAGCATGGTGGGTACATCATGCATGAGAAGAGGTGACTCTGGTTACGGTTCGGTTACAGTTTCGGTTAGAAACCGGCGATTTTGGTTTCATAGAGACCAAAATCGTAACCGGCTAACGGTTTGGTGCATGGTTTATAACCGCTAGTTTGGTGGTTACGGTTTCAGTTAAAAACTCGCCGATTTTGGTAACGATTTTAGTTCGGTTTTGGTTTCGGGCGGTTTTTTAATTTTCTTTTAAAAAATGTGCCACGTGGTAGCTTTTGATTCGTTTAATTTTCTTTATTTTTTATTTTTTAGAAAACCGTCGGTTTTAGGCAAATTTTTGAACCCCAAACCATAACTGAACCATGGGTTAACCAGTTCCCAACTGGTTTTCTAACTGCCGGTTTCGGTTATGATTTTGACCGTGCGGTTTCGGTTAAACCGCGAACGAAATCGACGGTTTAACCGAAACCGTGGCCACCTCTATGCATGAGGCTGTTTAGTTTTAATAGAAAAAGTGAAAAAAAAAAATGTTAATATATATGATAATTGATGGTCAAACTTGATAGATAAAGTTGTTAATAAAATTCAGTGTTCTAGTAGGGTGCGTTTGGTACGGAGATGGGACAGGACAGGGTGGGATGGGACTAGATATGACAGGTTGACAGGTTGTTCTGTATTGTGTTTGGAAGATTAGGGACAAAATTGTTAACTGTACTGATATGCATTTCGTATGACTAGGACAGGACGAGACAAGGGGTTCAAATGACCAAAGTGCCCATATTTGTTTGATTTTATTGAATAAATATATGTATATATCATATTCGAAACACAAAATATTGGAATTGAAAAATAATAGAAAAGGAAAAAAAATGTTTTTTTTTTTTTTTGAATTTTTTTTATTAATATAACAAAATTAATTTTTTTTATATAACAATTTTTTTATAAAAAATAAAATAAAATAAAAAAATTGGGTAGTTGGATTACCATCTTGGAGGTGAAGATCCAATTTTCTTATAAAATAATAATAATAATAATAAAAGAAAAAAGAAAAATAAAATAAAAAGAAGAACATCTGTAAGGATTCCCATTGTTGATTGGCTTATTTCGTAGACAAACCACATATTGGGGGTTTGAATTGTAAGGGTAGTTAGGTGATTGAAGATCATGTTCAAGAGGCCCTTTTCAAGACCTCAAGGGAAGAAGCACTCCAAAGGTATAATTCTTAGTGTTTCTTGTAATGAAGAGAAATAGATGCACACACACACAACACTTGCATAATTCTTATTCTTGAATGTGTTGTGTCTTTATTGTGTGTATGCATGAATTGCTCATTTAATCTCTCTTCATTCTTGTCCATATGGGTGCATCTTGCTTGGAATTACACATCATATTTTTCTTTTTAGGAAACTCCATCAGGTGCGGTTTTGCGCCCTGTTCTGCGGTCAAGGCCGCAGAAATAAGGGCGCAGAACAAGGATCAGAATTCATACTCTCTGTCCTCTTTTCTGCGCCCTTGGTTTTTGCGTTTAGGGGCCGCAAAACCATCAGGTGCATTTTTGCGCCCTTGTTCTGCGGCCAAGGGCGCAGAACAAGGGCGCAGAATCGGGCGATCTGTTGCAAATTTTTCAAAACGACGTCATTTCATCTAGGGGTCCTATATAAGTATCATCTTCTTCCTTGCTCGTTTTGAAGAGCTCAAAATCAGACCTTAGAGTGAGAAACTCAAACCCTAGAGAGAGAAAGCTTCAATCTTGCTTCTTTAACTCTCCAAACCCAAAACCCATGTGCATCTAACATGTTTCATGCATCAATCTTCCATGGGTCTTCTTCATTTATGACTTGGTAAGTAGAACAAACACCACATCTTCATTTATTGTTCTATCTTAGTCAAGACATGTCTTTTATTGCTTAGTTTAGCAAATCTTCACTTTTATTGCATATTTAGTGAAGTTATGACATGATTGGGTTTTGTTTGTGGTAGCTTACATGATTAGGATGATTTTCCCTAAATAGCTAACCCTAGAACATTCTTGTACAATTGGTTGATAATTAGGTTGATAGATTAATGTTTATTTATCTAGTCAAGCTTAATTGAATGTTCTTGTGGATTTAATTGACAATTATGTTGTTAGAAATTCTCTACAACTAATTGAGTTCACATGTTTGGACATGTTGACATTGTTTGATAGCTAGGATTGTTTTGTGATTGATAACATCTAGCTAAGCTTTATGATATGTCATTTAGCTTTTGATATCTAAGATTGATTTCATTGATATATCATCATTCTAGGTAAGCATATAGAGTTGCCTTGCTCTTGTTGCATTTTGAGTATTTCATATATTCACTTAGGTTGTTTTCTCTTCATTGAGAACTAAGTCTTGTGTTGCTTCCGGGATTAGGTTGCATAAATCACAAGCATTGGGACTAGGTTCACTTATACCGGGATTAGGTAGGTGTGTGATTACTTCCGGGATTAGGTTGTAATCGTTTTACACATTTAGTGGATTCGAGGTTCAAGTGTGGCTCACTTACATAGCCCGTGGTTTTTCCCGTGAGGGTTTCCACGTAAATATCAAGTGTCTTTTAATTTCCGCACCATATTACACTTGCTATTGCATTTTGACTAGTGGAGGGTATTTTCGTAATCTTGACCATTAACGAAAATTTGGTAAAATTGGGTAAAATCTATTCACCCCCCCTCTAGATTAATATTGAACACACCATAATTTGTTTCAATTGGTATCAGAGCGGGTTCCTAGATATACATAGGTGATCCTTGCTCATTTTGGTGTGTTTTGCATTTGTGTGATTTTTGTTCATTCATACATTTTGCATTCATTTCATTTCATTCATAAACACAATGAGTGGAAACGGTGGTAGCAACGAGGGGGCTTCTAGCACACGTCCTCCTCTTCTCACCGGATTGAATTACTCCTCATGGAAAGGGAAGATGGAATCATACATATGTCAACTTCATGACCGAGCTTGGATGTCGGTTGAAGATGGATACGATCTTCCCATGATGACTCCTACGGGTGGAGGAGAAGATGTTTTGAAGCCCAAGGCACAATGGAGTGCTCAAGAATTTGAGGCATCAAAATGGAATAGGAAGGCTATGCATGCCATCCTATGTGCCATGGATGAGAATCAATACAAGTTGATTCAAAACACTAGGATTGCTAAGGAGGCATGGACAATCCTAGAAGTTGCACATGAGGGAACCGAAGTTGTGAAGGACTCCAAGCTTCAAGTTCTCCAAACTCAATTTGAGATGCTCAAGATGGAGGAGAATGAGTGCTTCAACGACTTCGAGATCAAGTTGATGGACATAGTCAACCAAAGTCATCAACTTGGTGATCCTTATTCGGATAGGAGGATCAAGCAAAAGATTATGAGATCCCTACCGGATAGGTTTGAGTCAAAGGTGACGGCTTTGGAAGAAAATAGTGGTTATAAGGATATGAAGCCGAGTGAAGTCATTGGAAGACTTCTAGCCTATGAGTCTAGGAAGGGTCCTAGCACTACTCCTCCTAAAAAGCAAAAGGGTATTGCTTTGAAAGCTTCTAAGGATGAAAAGGAGGTGAAGAATGACTCGGATGAAGACATGGCCTTGTTTGTGAAAAGATTCAACAAGGTTATGAAGTTTGGAAAGAAGGGATTTGGTTTTAGAGGCCAAGACAAGAAAAAGGTTCCCTTCAAGAAGTTTGAACCAAGGCAAGAGAGGACCGAAAGGAAAGGGGTCCGTTGCTTTGAGTGTGGCGGGATTGGTCACTTTGCTCCCGAATGTGCTAATCACAAGGAAAAGAAGAAGGGAAAAGTGATGGCCGCCACTTGGAGTGGAAGTAGTGATGACTCCAATGAAGAAGATGATTCTTCGGATGATGAAGACATCATGGCTAACTTCCTAGCTTTTGCCTCTTCTCACAAGAGCAAAAGTGGTAGTGAAAAAGCGGAAGAGAGTCAAAGGGAAAGTGACTCTAGTGAAGATGACTCCGATGCTAACTCCACTAATGGATATGTGGAGAAAGAAGTGTTAGTTGAATATCTTAAGGAGTTTAGGAGCTTAGAGATGAAAACCACTAAGAAGATCAAGATGTTGAGAGAAGAAAATCTTGAGCTTTCATCTCACAATGATCTTCTAAGTGAAGAAGTGGAAAGACTTAAGAAGAGAGAAGATAAGCTAAAAGAGGAGTTAGCTTTATCTAGGAGGAATGAAGAAGGTTTGAAGAGGGAGCTTGTTGAAGCTAAGAAGTCACTTACTAGGATGGACTCTAGCACCAAAAAATTAGATCACATGCTTGGTGTTGGAAAGAGTCCATGTGACAAGAGAGGTCTTGGGTTTGAAGATTGTCAAGAGACCACCTCCTCTAAGAAGACCGTGTTTGTTAAGAGCTTGGGCAACATAGAAGCTTCTCCGGTGCACACTCCTAGGAAGAAAATAGATCTAGGACAAAGCTCAAAAAGTGCACAAGTGAAGGTTGCACCAAGGAGACAACCTCAAGCCAACATTCCTCATCTATTGGCTCAAAAAGGGAAAAATCCAATCATGCAAGTCCAACATTGGAAGCAAGATAGACCGGTTCAACAAAGAAGATGGATTGAACCCTCTCAACCACAAAGACAAGGTATGATTCCTCAATTCATTCCAATTTGTCACTTTTGTGGTTTTAATGGTCACATAAGACCAAATTGCTTTCGATATATTAAAATGTGTAGAACTAAAAGCATGATTGAGAAGAGAAAGACTAGAGCCAAGATGCATGTTCCTAGGAATGATATGACTAATTTGCATGATCCTAGGACATCTAGAGCCCATGTACCAAAGACCATTAAGAAAGAAAATGTTGTTCTTAAATGGATTAGGAAGAATGAAAATGTTTGCCATGTTGCACAAATTGCCTTGAAGGCAAATTCTTCTAACCTTTGGTATCTTGATAGTGGGTGCTCTAGGCACATGACGGGAAACAAGAGTTTCTTTGAGACTCTTGTTATGGAGGAAGGAGGAAATGTCACTTTTGGTGATGGATCCAAAAAGAAAGTCATAGGGAAAGGAACCATTTCCGTTCCCGGATTGTCCTCTTTATCCAATGCTTTACTTGTTGATGGCTTGAAAGCCAATTTGATTAGCATTTCTCATCTTAGTGATGAAGGATATTCCGTCTTGTTTAGCAAAGAGAATTGCTCTATCTTAAAGCCCGATGGACAAACCTTATTGAAAGGTATGAGATCTAGCGACAATTGCTATTGTCTTGAAGCTAGAATAGTCTCAAACAATGTGTCCAAGGATGAGCAAATTGAGTTGTGGCATGAAAGACTCGGCCACATGAACTTTCGGGATCTACGGACCCTTGGAAAGTTTGAATGTGTGCGTGGCCTCCCTAAGCTTGGGAAGAAAGCCAATGGTATTTGTGGACCTTGTCAACAAGGAAAACAAACTAAAAGCATGCATAAAAAGGGCAAGTATCTCTCCACCAAGGAGCCCCTAGAACTTCTCCACATGGATCTTATGGGTCCTATGCAAACCGAGAGCTTGGGTGGAAAGAGATACATTTTTGTTTGTGTAGATGATTTCTCTAGATTCACATGGACATATTTTCTTAGAGAAAAATCCGAAACTTTTGATAAGTTTAAAATGCTTTGTACTAAACTTCAAAATGAAATGAATTCTAACATTAAAAGCATAAAACGGATTAGAAGTGACCATGGGAGGGAATTTGAGAATGCTTCTTTTGAAACCTATTGTGATAGTATAGGTATCTCCCATGAGTTTTCGGCTCCTAGGACACCTCAACAAAATGGAGTTGTTGAGAGGAAAAATAGGGTCCTTCAAGAGATGGCCCGTGTGATGTTGCTTAGCAACAATGTGTCTAGGAATTTATGGGCCGAAGCCATCAACACGGCTTGCTACATAGGAAATAGAGTTTTCCTAAGGCCCGGTACTAGGAATACCTCCTATGAGTTATGGAAAGGCAAGAGGCCAAATGTTAGCTACTTCCACACATTTGGAAGCAAATGCTACATTTTAAATGACCGAGATCAACTTGGCAAATTTGATGCTAAGAGTGATGAAGGTATCTTTATCGGCTATGCCTTGAATAGTAGAGCCTATAGAGTTTTCAATAAGAAAACTCTAAGTGTTATGGAATCATCTAATGTTGTATTTGATGATGAAAGGCTCAAGTGTAGTAATCATGAGGAGGAGGTTATTCTTAGTGATGATTCTCCTTTGGAGAAGGTTGTTGTGACTCCTAATGTGGGGACATCCAATGTTGTTGAAAATGACACACAACCTATTGATAGAGTTCCTAACTTGGACTCTAATGAACCCGCTCCATGGGTTAGAAGACTCCATAACAAAGAGGATGTTATTGGAGATGTGAATGAGGGTGTTAGGACTAGAAGGCAAATAGCTAATCGTATTAGCTTCACATGCTACACCTCTCAAATAGAACCCAAAAAGATTGATGAAGCTCTAAATGATGAGTTTTGGGTTCTTGCCATGCAAGAAGAGCTAAACCAATTCGAAAGGAATGAGGTTTGGACTCTAGTTCCTAGGCCTAAGACCACTAATGTCATAGGCACAAAATGGATATATAGGAACAAATCCGATGAGGATGGCAACGTAGTGCGTAACAAGGCAAGACTTGTTGCACAAGGGTACTCTCAAATTGAGGGTATCGACTTTGAGGAGACTTTTGCTCCCGTTGCCCGCCTAGAGTCCATTAGGCTTCTCTTGTCCATCTCTTGTGTGCACAAGTTCAAATTGCACCAAATGGATGTTAAGAGTGCCTTCCTCAATGGCTTCTTGCAAGAGGAAGTGTTTGTTGAGCAACCCAAGGGGTTTGTGGATGCACACCACCCCAACCATGTCTATCGCCTCAAGAAGGCTCTTTATGGGTTGAAACAAGCACCGAGGGCTTGGTATGAGCGCCTCACTCAATTTCTTGTCAACAATGACTACACAAGAGGTAGTGTTGACAAGACACTATTCATCAAGAAAGACAATGATGAGCTTTTTATAGCTCAAATATATGTTGATGATATAGTGTTTGGATCCACCAACAACACCAAAGTCCAACAATTTGTTGATGTTATGTCTCATGAATTTGAGATGAGTCTTGTTGGTGAGCTTAGTTACTTCCTAGGTTTGCAAATTAGGCAATTAAGTGATGGGATCTTCATATCCCAAGCCAAATATGCCAAAAACCTAGTGAAGAAGTTTGGTCTTGAGAAAGCCAAACATTGTAACACACCCATGAGCACCACTTTGAAACTAAGCAAAGATGCTAGTGGTAAAAGTGTAGAACAAACACTTTATAGGGGTATGATAGGAAGCTTGCTTTATTTGACCGCAAGTAGGCCCGACATATCCTTTAGTGTGGGTGTGTGTGCTAGGTACCAATCCGATCCCAAGGAGTCCCATCTCTCTTGCGTCAAGAGAATCATTCGATATGTGAATGGGACTTCTAACTATGGGATTTGGTACTCATTTGACACTAATGCTAGTCTTGTAGGCTTTAGTGACGCGGATTGGGCCGGAAATTGTGATGATAGGAAAAGCACATCGGGCGGTTGCTTTTTCCTTGGAAACAATCTTGTTTCTTGGTTTTGCAAGAAGCAAAACTCAATCTCCTTGTCCACGGCGGAGGCCGAGTACATAGCCGCGGGGAGTGGTTGCACACAACTCCTATGGATGAAGCAAATGCTAGTAGACTACGGATTCAACCAAGGTACACTCACTCTCTTTTGTGATAACATGAGTGCTATTAATATTTCCAAGAATCCGGTTCAACATTCTAGAACTAAGCATATTGACATCCGTCATCATTTCATTAGAGAACTAGTTGAAAATAAATGCATTGTACTTGAGCATGTAGGTACAAATGATCAACTAGCCGACTTGTTTACAAAACCTCTAGATGCTACTCGATTTAAAACTCTTAGTAGATCTATTGGAATATGTCTTGTGGAGTGATGAGTTCTAGTTATTTGACCCCAATAAGGGGAGCTCAAGCAAAGAGAGCAAACTTGCATGAATTGTCATATGCAAAAAGTTAACTTCCTTTATGCTCTTTTATGATTGTTTGAGAATGATTGGTGAATAACATTGATTAATGCTTTAATAATGTTTTTAATAACACCTTGCACGGTTGCCTAGCATGTACTGCATGATTTCTATTTTTGCTTGAGTATGCTTATCCATTTGAGGAATGTTCTACTTGTTAGTACATGTGATTGACCTCAAATTATTCTCCATGTTCATGATTCTTTGATATGCATTCTTAAGCTCTCTCTTGAAAAAGGGCTACTGGCAATATGACGTGCAGCCGCCCAATGTAGGAAATGGCTACTCATTTGAAACCGAGTGAAAGCCTTCAAGAGAGTTACATTAGCATGATAAACAGAAATACATGCTTGCTAGGATAAAGGAGAAAAACAGAAAAGTTGAAATGTGTTTGATGATGTGTGTGATGCATTGCTTAATAAAGACCTCAAAATTGTTGATTGATGATGTGTCTTACAATGTAGAAAAGATGATATATTTTTTGATGTGATTAGTACACTCTGCACACAAATGCTTGGATATATATCTTCTTGTCATAACAACAGGGCTCTAATTGGTTTGACTTCATTTGGAAAACCTGTTGATTGTTGCTTTGATTGATTCTTATGCATGAGCTCAATAGTGCTTGTATTACATGCTAAGCAACTTTTACACACACACACTTTTTTGTGAATAAAATCTCCTTGAATCTCTCTCAATTCTTGAATTGCATAAAGTTCGTTTATATGATTATGCAAATGCCTTTTATGCAAATAGCTCTCTTTGCTAAAGCAATCCAATAGGGGGAGCTCCTTTGCCTATCTCATGACAAAAAGGGGGAGAAGTCTTGAGAGATATAGGGGGACTTTGGGGAGAAGTTTGAGAGAGAGTAACCTTTGAGGGGGAGCATTGCATACTCATACATTGCATGATATTGTGGTTAAAAGATTCATATGCAAATGCTTGTTTTTCTTTCACTTGATCATCTCACATACACTTGCTTTGGAAGTGTAGTCTAATTGTTTTGAAGGTTTGGTTATTCTACAAGAGATTGAAGACTTGAAGTTTTATTTTCTTATCTCTTTGTACTTTGTAATGTAGAATTTCCCGAAGTTTCATTTATCTTGTGAGGATCAATGTGAGTGGTGGTTTTGTCACGAAATAGCCAAAGGGGGAGATTGTAAGGATTCCCATTGTTGATTGGCTTATTTCGTAGACAAACCACATATTGGGGGTTTGAATTGTAAGGGTAGTTAGGTGATTGAAGATCATGTTCAAGAGGCCCTTTTCAAGACCTCAAGGGAAGAAGCACTCCAAAGGTATAATTCTTAGTGTTTCTTGTAATGAAGAGAAATAGATGCACACACACACAACACTTGCATAATTCTTATTCTTGAATGTGTTGTGTCTTTATTGTGTGTATGCATGAATTGCTCATTTAATCTCTCTTCATTCTTGTCCATATGGGTGCATCTTGCTTGGAATTACACATCATATTTTTCTTTTTAGGAAACTCCATCAGGTGCGGTTTTGCGCCCTGTTCTGCGGTCAAGGCCGCAGAAATAAGGGCGCAGAACAAGGATCAGAATTCATACTCTCTGTCCTCTTTTCTGCGCCCTTGGTTTTTGCGTTTAGGGGCCGCAAAACCATCAGGTGCATTTTTGCGCCCTTGTTCTGCGGCCAAGGGCGCAGAACAAGGGCGCAGAATCGGGCGATCTGTTGCAAATTTTTCAAAACGACGTCATTTCATCTAGGGGTCCTATATAAGTATCATCTTCTTCCTTGCTCGTTTTGAAGAGCTCAAAATCAGACCTTAGAGTGAGAAACTCAAACCCTAGAGAGAGAAAGCTTCAATCTTGCTTCTTTAACTCTCCAAACCCAAAACCCATGTGCATCTAACATGTTTCATGCATCAATCTTCCATGGGTCTTCTTCATTTATGACTTGGTAAGTAGAACAAACACCACATCTTCATTTATTGTTCTATCTTAGTCAAGACATGTCTTTTATTGCTTAGTTTAGCAAATCTTCACTTTTATTGCATATTTAGTGAAGTTATGACATGATTGGGTTTTGTTTGTGGTAGCTTACATGATTAGGATGATTTTCCCTAAATAGCTAACCCTAGAACATTCTTGTACAATTGGTTGATGATTAGGTTGATAGATTAATGTTTATTTATCTAGTCAAGCTTAATTGAATGTTCTTGTGGATTTAATTGACAATTATGTTGTTAGAAATTCTCTACAACTAATTGAGTTCACATGTTTGGACATGTTGACATTGTTTGATAGCTAGGATTGTTTTGTGATTGATAACATCTAGCTAAGCTTTATGATATGTCATTTAGCTTTTGATATCTAAGATTGATTTCATTGATATATCATCATTCTAGGTAAGCATATAGAGTTGCCTTGCTCTTGTTGCATTTTGAGTATTTCATATATTCACTTAGGTTGTTTTCTCTTCATTGAGAACTAAGTCTTGTGTTGCTTCCGGGATTAGGTTGCATAAATCACAAGCATTGGGACTAGGTTCACTTATACCGGGATTAGGTAGGTGTGTGATTACTTCCGGGATTAGGTTGTAATCGTTTTACACATTTAGTGGATTCGAGGTTCAAGTGTGGCTCACTTACATAGCCCGTGGTTTTTCCCGTGAGGGTTTCCACGTAAATATCAAGTGTCTTTTAATTTCCGCACCATATTACACTTGCTATTGCATTTTGACTAGTGGAGGGTATTTTCGTAATCTTGACCATTAACGAAAATTTGGTAAAATTGGGTAAAATCTATTCACCCCCCCTCTAGATTAATATTGAACACACCATAATTTGTTTCAACATCCATTAGTTTCCAGAATAAGATCTGAAAATCTCCATTCACAAAACAAGATAATTTAAAAGATTTGGGAATTTCTTCTTGTTTAGGAGATCTAGGAATCTCCATTCACAATATTTAGAAGAAAATATAAGGAGATTATTTTTTTTTTATATAAATAAATTATTTTGGAGGGGATCTCCAATTCTCGATCTTCTTCTCTTGAATCATCAATAATCTCAACTTTTTTTTTTTTAAGAAATAAATAAAGTTTTTTATTTTAAGATCTAATCCTATGTCTCTTTGATACTGAACATCATTTTTTGTTTTTTACTCTCAAATCATCATCACCAGTTAAAGAAACGAAAAAAAAAAAATGTATTTAAAAAAAAAAAAATCCAAATCTCCATTTTCTTTTTTATGACAGTTATTTCTTTTTTATATTTATACACGATTGTAATAAGCATGATTTGGAACACAACTTTCACTACATGGGTGGATATTTCTCAACATACATCTTGCAATTTAATGAGTAAATGTAAGACTCAGATTACTAATTTATATGGGTAATTAAATTATTAACGTGTCTCTTAGTATGAAACAAGAGGGTGCAAAATAAATAAACAATTTTTTTAAAATTATTTTTTTGAATTTTTTAAAAGTAAATTTATTAAATTTAAAATTTTACTTATCCAATATTGGTTTGCCCAAAAACCGATATCTTATTGTAAAATAAATTCATATCGGGATTTTGCTTGGTGTTGAAAATAGGAAGTAAAAGTTTAAAAAAATTATTAAAGATAAATGAAAATTTTGAAAAAAAAAACTGTCAATAAAAACTGTCTTTCTTGTAGTGTACGTAGAGAGAAAGAAGAAAGGGAGAGACGAGCATGAGAGATTAGAGAAGGAAATGGATTTGGGTTTTATTTTATATTTGATATTTTTGTAATTTTTGGAAGTATTAAGGGTAAAAGAGTCTTTTTGAGAGTGGCCGAGGATCTAAGGTGGGACAATTTTTTGTGGTTTTTGTCCCATGTTGTCCCGTCTTGTCCCATGCTTAAATGTACTAAACATGAGATAAGAAAAAATTGTCCCACGTTGTCCTGTCCTTTCTCGCATATCAAACGCACCCAAAGAGCCAGTCATACAGCAGACAAACTTTTTATTTTTATTTTTTTTTATTTCTTTTTTTATTTTTTTATATTTCTTATTTATGCTCTTTTTTAAAAATAAAAATAAAAAAATCGTTTTTGTCTTGTGGCCATGTGGGGACATCACAGCCCACAGAAAGTTGGATCCTACCAGTAGTCTTATCAAATTATAATATATTTTTCATTGTTATATATATATATATATAATTTTTCTATTGTCAGTTCGTCCTGATATAAAATATATCAGGACGAAGAATGTGGATCATTAGATTTACATACTTTGACTCAAAGTGTATGCACTTATCAAAACTTTTTCATAATCTATGGTTCACATTCTTCGTCATGATATATTTTATGTCAGAACGAACTGACAGTAGAAAGACTATAAATATATATATATATATATATATTATCTTTAGTCTCATCATCATCTTTTCTTCTCAATTATGCTTCCCCATTTCAACTTCCAACCCACACACACTCTCTCTCTTCAAAATTCAAACTCATCTTCTTCATTTATTTTCTTGAAACTTATCTTCTTCTTCCCAGATATGTTTTTTAAGCTTTTTTTTTTCTTTTCTTTTTTTTCAAACCCCAACTTATCTTCTTCTTCGGTGATGACAGCGGCTTCGTCAACGACGGCGACTGCGATGATGAGGTGGTGATGAGAGCTCTGTTTTGGCTGAATAGTATTTAAAATAAAAAATAAAAAATAATAATAATAAATCAAAAAAAAAAACACCTAGGCTGACTTGCTGGCGACTAATTGGATGACTAGTCACCGGCTAGATGCCCGGTCGCCTAGGGCCTAGTCGACCGCCTAGTCGGCCGACTTGCCCGATTTCTAGAACACTAAAAAAATGTTACTCATAAGTAGAGATGACCGTGGTTTGGCTCCGGCTTCAGTTCCAAACCGTCGTTCCGATCCGTTTTTTTTATTTTTTTTTATTTTTTTATGGTAACTAAAAAAAATTAGACATGTAATGATGTGAAATTGTAAATGAAGTTGATTGGGTAAGCCGAAATTAAATTAAAATAAATATATAAAACACTAAAAAAATAAATTGAAATAAAACTAAAAATCTTAAATTGGCATTGCACTTAATTTGTATTACAATTAAATTACCTACATATCCTCTTGGGGTTTAGAGGAATCAAAGGACACATAGTTCTTTTACCTTTTATTACCGATTCGGTGAAGTGAGTTTGGACTTGGGACTTGGAACTGTAACTAATCACCGCATTCCGTTCTAGTGGTGTGGTCATCGTCGAAGAAATCATAGAGTGCTTCTTGATAGATTTCTTGTTGTCTGTTTTACGCCTTGGTCCTATCATCAACACAAACTTAGACTTGAATTGAGTCTGGACTCAAAAGCGAACGTCTTTCATCCAGAATATTTCACCGGCGCTAAATTCTTGTTCCACAACCACTATAGAAACTAATGTTGCAAGAATTTGTTTAGCTATAATAGCCAAGATTGGGAAGTGCTTTTCATGATCCCTCCACCAATGTAGGATATCAAATTGTTCCACATCACCGTCTCCCATAAACTCAAAATTGGTACTCTGATAAGTTTCAATCTCGGAATATGAGGTTGAGCTCGATGAAGAAGAAGCTCGTAATTTCTTTTATCTTTTGGGATAACAATTGAGACCCTAACCCCAAAAATCCAGAGGATCGAGTATGAGATACGGTTTGAGTTTGTGGAACATCAATGTTTAGTGATGGACCATAAATTCTATGATATTCATCATATAACTCATAAAATAATGTCCTAATTGTAGAACAATAAGTATGAATATCTACTTCTATTTCTAAAAAACCATAATAAAGAGTTAAATAATCAGACAAATTTTCTACATTACAACGTGGATCAAAACACAATGCAAACAAATAAATAGTTAGAAACTCCCTATAATAGTTTAACCATTTTTTTTTTTTTCATAGCTTCAATGCAGGCATGTAATTGTATATTAGATGAACACTCAAAAAAATGCACCAACAATATTACAACTCTCAATAATAAATAATTGAGTAGCAGGATAACAAATTTTTGTACAAACATCTCAATGGTGTGGATAAAGATTGATGTGACTAACATTATATTGTATAAAAGAAACGAATAAATCCTTATAATCATAACTTTCATAAAGCAATTTATAAGTAGAATTCTAACATGTTGGAACATCACGAAAAAATCTAATGGGATGCCTACCTGCCTATTTACAAAATCTTACCCATGACTTCATTGTAGAAGGATGTTTCCACAAATAAAAGAAGGCATTTTTAATAGGTTTAATAAAAGCTTGAAGAAACCATTTTGAACATATAAATTTAAAACATGGCAAGCACATCTTTGATGAAAAAATTTACAACTGAAATAAGGTTTGCATAAATCAATTAAAGCATGAATAGCTGTTGTATTGTTGGAAGCATTGTCAATACCAATTGCAAAAAAAATTTCTTTCAATAGGATACTATAATTTTCATATTTTTATAAATATTATTAGCAGTATGTGCATCATCAAAAACTCTAAATGCAAGAATTCTTTTTTGCTTTATCCATGCTTTGTCTGTATAATGATAAGTCACACCCAAGTATAAATGCGTTCGTCAATGGTCAGTCCATATGTCGGTACATATGGAAACACTACCTTTATAATTCTAAAAAAAATATTCAAAATCTTTTTTTCTCTTTTACAAATATCATAAAGTGTACGTGTGAGAGTGGTTCTAAGAACACGACATGCAGCAGGATTTAATGCTCTGTGACAATAATTAATAAAGCCAACCTTTTCACCAAAACTAAAAAGTAAATGTTCAACAACAACTATTCTAGCTAATTCTTCTCTATTAGTTTGATCACTATATTTAAATAATTGAGTGTTAGGGTAGCGAACCTGGAAATTTGAGTTTGTGCACTCGACCTGGCCTATTTGGCTAGATGCCGGGTCGTTATAGGCTTCCAATATGTGCTGTATCCTCCAGATTAACTCCACTTAAACTCTTTGCGGCAGTAATTGCAAAGCACTGCCATCCTTCCATCCTCTTTCGTAATTTTCTTCATATGGTATATGAAGAGATCATATTTAAGTTGCTTCTCAGTATTCTCTAATTTCTCTTCAGTAGGTGGTACCACAAAATCTGGATCTGGAGGGGGATCGAGCATATTTTGTTATTGGCTTGTGATATTGGAGCTAGCATCGAGTTCAGAAATTATTAAAGGGAGATTAGGAAAGTTTAGGGATTCAAGATAGGCTTGTTGTTGCAGGAACTCATGGTAAGCAGTGTCGTCATAACTGAAATTGTTCAGCTGGATCGACACCGGCTTCGACTTACGACCCTTACCAATCCTAGAAATGGAACGCTTTGGAGCGTCTCCAACTCCACTTCCACTTCCACTTCCATGGAAAAGAAAAAAATGAGAGGTATTTATAGAAAAAAAAAATGAGACAAGAGAAAGAAAACAAAAAACAAACAAATTTTGGCCGTTGGGCCCAACAGGCAAAAAATTTTTGAATTTTTTTTTAAACTAAAAAAAAAAACTTGTTGGAACCGGCGGTTCCAAAACTGTGACCAAACCGTCGGTTTGGAACCTAGATTCCAGTCCGATTTTTTTTAGGAACCGAAACCGGAACCAAAACCTTAAGCCTTATGGTTCTAGTTTGGTTCCAATTTTTTGCCTACGGCTACGGTTTGAACCGAACCGCGGTCATATCTACTCACGTATATATATATTTTTTTTTTCTTTCTAATATATATATTATATTATTATTTTTGCCATATCAGTATGAGGTTGAATATTAAAAAACCCTCTCTAGTTTGCATTTTTGGCCAAAAACCACCCTCTAGTTTCGTTTTTAGCCAAAAACTACCCTCTAGTTTCACTATTGGCTAAAAACCACCCTACTTTTTAGGATGAAATTCATTTTAGACCCTCTAGTTTGACCTAATAGCCAAAGTGGTCCCCCAATTTTTAGCTTTATCTTGACAGGTCCTGTTAGTTTCCAAAAATCTGTATTTCAGTCCCTACCGGCTACCATCCAATTCTGTTAGGGTTCCGTCAGATCATTAAGGGTATAATGGTAAAAGTAAGGTTAAAATTAATAATTTCAATTAAAAACAATTAAAATTTTGAATTAACATCAATCTGATTAAAAAGTAATTAACAATAAATATGGAAATCTAATTAAAAAGTAATTAATAATTAATTTAATTAAAAAATAAACATTAAAAATAAAATAAAAATGAAAAAAAATCTTCTTCTTCTTTGTCATCGAATGGGTTTGAGTGTGGGTGTGGGTGGTTTGGTTTCGAATTCACACTCTGTTTCGAATCTATGATTTGGGGTTTGGTTCGGTTGAAGGTTTGATTGTGGATTGATTTCTGGGGTTTTGATTTGGGGTTTGCGATCTCTCTCTCTCTCTCTCTCTCTCTCTCTCTCTCTCATCCACATTTTCAAATCTACTGGTGCCGATTTGAGGTTTTTGATTTGGGGTTTGGGGTTTTGGATTTGAGGTTGGGTTTGGTTTGGTTGAAGGTCGATTGTGGATTAATTTCTGGGGTTGGTGTGTTTTCACACAAAATGAATTCTACCAAAGCATTCTCCTTTGAATTAGATCACTCGTGACCTATGTCAATCAAAGGAATGGTTGACAAGTGATGGAGAAAGAGGTGGAAGATATGCGATTACCACTTCGATTTGTGGTGGTTCGAACCAGATCTGGGTTTGGATATTAGGAGGTTTGATGAACCGGGTTGTGTTTCTGGGTTTGGGTATTGGGAGGTTTGATGAACCGTGTTAGGTTTCTGGTTTTGGGTGTTTGGAGGTTTGATGAATCTAGTTTCTGGGTTTGGGTGTGGATTTGGTGGTAGTTTGAGTGGATTTGTGGTGGTTCGAACCAGATATGGGTTTGGGCATTGGGAGGTTTGATGAACTGGGTGTGGATAGGTGTGGATTTGGTGGTGGTTTGGGTGGATTTGTTGAACCCAGAACTGGGTTTAAATATGATGATGATGATTGAATCATGTGTGGGTTTTGTTATTTTTGATAATGTTTAAAGCTATTTTTTTTAAAATTAAAAAATATAAAACAAAAATCAGGGGCAGCAGGGTCATTTGACCCTCTGACCCTGTCAATTTGCACTTTTTCAACGGAAAATTTAACCGAAGGACTTAACGGGATAATTATCAAAACTGGGGGACCACTTTAGCTATTATGTCAAACTAGAGGGACTAAAATGAATTTCACCCTACTTTTTATTAGCCAAAATACACCTTGCCGTTAGTTTTCCGTTAAGATAGTTAATTTTTTCTATTAAACCATGATGGGTATAACAGTAAATAGGGAGTGAGTAAATTTAAAATATTATTAAATGAGATAAAAAAATCCATTTAATAATAAATAAAAATAAATAAATAAATAACCAAAAAAAAAAAAAATCTCCCTCACAAGTCCACCGTTCTCTCTCTCTCCCCGTCTCCTACCTCTCTCATCTCTCTTTTCTAATTTGATCTATTAGTCTCCTACCTTTCTCATCTCTCTTTTTATAATCTGATCTGTTAGTTGGGAAAAAAAATTGAAAAAGAAAATATGAAAATTGAACTGGACAATGGATCCATGGCAACTGCTCTCTCTCCCTCCCTCCTTCCCTCTCATCTCTCCCTCATCTAATTTGGTTGTTGAAAATTTCGCATCCTCGTACGCCGTGAAATTGGACATGGGTTGTTTGGATTTTTAAAACTATGGAGATCTAGAGATATGGGGTTAATAGGTGGGATTTTGTGGTGATCGGCGGAGCATCCTTTGTTATGGGTTTTGTTGTGATAAACTGATGATGATGGTGTTGGCCTTTATGTTGATTTAATTTATTTTTATTTTTTTGTTTAAATTTTTTTATTTATTTTTTATTTGTTTGTGAATCTCTAGTGTCGCAGTAATGGTGGTTTAGTTTGGAGGTGATAATGATGATGATGGTGGTTTTTGGATCATATTGAAGGTGGTATTTTTTGTTTTTCAGATTTTGGGTTTGAATTTCTTTTTTTCTGGGTTTCAGTTTTTGTGACGGTGATGAAGGTTAGGTCAAGTCATGGGTTTGGTGGAGTGTTGATGATTTTTTTTTTTCTGGGTTTGGTGCTTTGTTGAATGTCGATATTTTTTTTCTGGGTTTAGAATATTTGGCCGATGACGGTGATGATGATTTTTTTGTTTTTTCAAAAAATAAATTTGTTTTTTGAAGATTTTTAATCAGTTTTTTATTTTTTAAAATAGTTTTTTATTTGTTTAAATTTGAATACCAAGGGTAAAATGGTATATTTGTAAGAAATATTAACAGATGTTGTTTTTGACTAATAAATCAAATTGAAGGGTGGTTTTTGGCCTATAATAAAATTAGAGGGTGGTTTTTGGCCAAAAATGCAAATTAAAAGGGGGGTTTTTAATAGGGGAAAGAATCATTTTCCCCCCTATATATTGATCTATTAGTAAATTTCCCCCATGTATTTCGATTAATGGTCACTTTCCCCCCTGAAATCAAAAGTATTCGTCATATTCCCCCTTACCGTTAGCTTTTCTGTTAAAATGTCCAGTTGACTGTTATCTTTACGTTGACTGAAAGGGTAATATGGTAACCTTAACAAAGAAACATGGATGACAATTAATGAGAGGGCAAAAATGTAAAATTAGTTATAAACATTTATGATTTTTTTTTAAAAAAAAAAGGAAATTAGTGACAGAAAAAATTAATAGCAAATTTATGATCGATTCTGGCCACTTAAAAATATAAATTTTAAAACAAAAAATTCAATAATTGTCAAAAAAAATCAATAAAAAATATCTATCTTCTAAATCTCTCGCACTCACAGGGATGTTTTTTTTTTTTTTCCTTTGATACGAAGGTGTTTGTGAGAACACCAGTCAAACAATTGTGGCACTCACTTCAATTAATTAATTTTTTTTTTCAATTTTCCCTCTTCACGGACACAGTTGAAGCCCAACTTCTCTCTATGACTCTATCTCCCTCATCGCCCAATTTCAGTTTTCCCTCTTCACAGGTTTCTTCATTGGCAATTGGGGGTAAAGCATATCGGCAGCGTTAACTTCCACACCGTCGTGGATCTTAATAACGACAGCCGATTGTGAAGGTAAGAGCTCCAACACAAGTCCTTCGCTGACTTTAAATCGATTGGATTTCATTTAATGAAATTGGTCTTTGAGGAAAGATTTGATTATCCCAAAATTCCCAATTGTTTTTCTTGACTCTCTCTTTCAACGGAACCGGTCACCGGAAGATGGTGAGGACAGGAAAGGACGACGATCACGACAAGTCAACGTCGGAATCTGGAGACTGAGCGATCCAGCAATACATCTCCCAACAACTTGATAAAAAATTAAAAATCATATATATAACTAATATTAAAAAATTAAAAATTATATATAAAAAATAAATAAATCATCTTCTTCAAAATTCCAGAAAAACACCCAACACATTCAACAACTCCAAACACATAAATCCAGACCCTTCCCACCATCACCCACCACCACCCCTAAACCAACCCAAATCAGAAACCCCAAAACCCATCAATCCAAAACTCGTGACTTTTTGTGTCGATCTCATCCAAGGCCGAACGACCGTCTGTTGATCTCCTCCAAGGACGTACAATAGTCCATGGATCTCATCCAACAACCACCACGCTGTGGGAGACAAAGAAACAGTGTCGATCTCCTCTCACCGGAGAAGATCGGCGCTCCTCGCCAACGGATTTGGGTTAGAAAATGGAAGAGAAAGAAAGGTTGCTAGGTTTTAAAGAATGGGAGTCATTTGGGTTGGCTACCGGCGACGGGATGAAGAAGAGATCAAGAGTCGAAGAGAGAGAGAGATCAAAGACGAGGGTTGATGATGATATGGTTGATGAAAGGTTGAATTTCCTGATGAACCGGTGAACTTATTTATTTTCTCTTAAGTTTTTTTTTTTTTTTTTATTTGTAATTTGAGTTTGAGGGCATAAATGTATTTTCTCACTAACCTAAACTATTCAAGGGCAAAAATGTCTTTAAACGTAAAAATTAACTTTTTTAACAGAAAAGCTAATGGAAAGAGGGAATATGGCGAATAATTTTGATTTTAGGGGGGAAAATAGCCATTAATAAAAATACAAGGGGAAGATTTACTAATAGGTAGGGGGGGAAATGATTCTTTCCCCCACCATCACCATCCCAGATCAACAACACCACAACCCAGATCAACAACAACAAAATTAAACCCAGAAGAAATTAAAAATAAAAAATAAACCCAGATCAATCAAACTTTCAACTAATCCATTTCTCTGACTCTACAATCCACATCCATCTCTTTGTCTCTCCAATCCACAAAACCCAGATTCGAATCGAATCTTCAACCGAACCAAACCTTCAATCGAGTTCATTCTTCTTAAGAACTTGTGGTTATTTATGTACTTATCTGCTGCACATGTTGCTTACAACTTGGGACTGGTAATCAGTGTTCAAGCCTAAAACTTAATTATGCTTACTTATCATGAGATTAAAGTTGGGTTAGTTTTGCTTTAGATTCTGATTATCTGAGATTTTTATTACGGTTGCTGAATTATCAAAACTGATGGCTCAAAATCTCTTCACCTGACAAGACTCCCAAACTAAAAATGAAAAACTCAGATAAAAATCTTGTCAGCATCTTCAACATCGATCGATCGATCAAGCAACATCATCAATCGATCGATCCACATCTTTAAGCAACATCTGCAACATCATCAATAGATCAATCCACATCTTCAAGAAAAATCATCAAGCAACATCATCAACCCAAAACCATCAACATCGATCAATCCAAACCCAACCCACCATCGATCAATCAAGCAATCGTCATCAAGCAAATCAAAAAACTGAGAATGGGAGAGAGATAGAGAACGAGAATGAAGAGAGAGAGAGAGAGAGAGAGAGAGAGAGAGAGAGAGATGGCATGGGTGGTCATCGTTGGGCTTCCGATCGTCGTCGCCCGCCGTTTGATCTCTGACCGCTGCATTGCCGCCAATCGATTGTGGTCTGGGTTCTGGTCTTGATGAGAGAGAACGAATATGGGTTTTGTTTGGGATAGAGAGAAGTAAAGGATGAAGAAGAACTCTGATGGAGACCAGAGATGGAGCAAGAAGAAAAGAAGAAGAAAAAAAAAAGAAAAAAAAATGAGTTTTTTTTATTCAGATTGAAACACAAAATGAAAAATATCAAAAAGTTGTTTTTGAAATTTTTCACTTTTAACACTGATGTTGTTTTTGTTTTTGTTTTGCAAATAAAATGAAAAACAAAATAGAAAACGATAACAGACACGTATTCGAAATTGGATTTGGAAAATAAAAACAAAAACACTCTTGTAAAACGATACCGGACGCGCCCTAAACTATTTCTCTCGTTTTTGTTCTCCTATCGAGTCTCGTTATGTTATTTCTCTCATAAGAGAAATTAAACGTCCATATGGTATTGTAATGCTTTATGTCTGATGCTTTTATGTTGTAGTGTGGTCAGTGTTTAGGCGTCTTTTGTCTTCAGGCCCTGCTTTTTTCTCGGTTCTTTTCCGGCCTCCATGGCTCGATGAATAAATTGTGGGTGTTAAAAAAAAAAAAAAAAAAAAAAAAAAAAGACTACTAGATGTATGATAAAAGTCTTGAATGAGAAAACAAATAACTAAAGCAGAGAAACATGAAGCTCCATTAATGGATTTCAAGGATTGACTAACTATGGAATTTCCTGCTTTTGATTTGATCATTTTATTTATTTTTGTTGACTTTCTGTTATTTGCTTTATGTTTTATCCTTTAAATTAGCCGTGGATTGTTGTTCTAGTCTGTTTGGTTGCTGTAACAAAAAATATTATGGAAATTGAGGACTTGAATCTTGTTGTTATTGTTATTCGGGTCTTAAGAGAAATGACGGAACATAGAGAAAAAGATTTGAGATATGATTTTAATTGTATTTTTATTAATTTTATAAGAATGAAGCAGAGTATTGCTATAAAATTCTGGTGGGTTGTTAATAATATTCATTTTGTAATTTTTTTTTAATTGTGTATATGTATTTATATATTCGCTTTTTGATTGGTTGTGGTTAATACTGAGATCTAATTTTGGATGAATTTTGATGGTTTACTTGAGTCTAAATTTCTATATTGATTATGTTTGCTTGATATTCTAGTCATCCCGGATTATTTTTTACTTTTTGGATGTTAATCTTACCTTTTATGAAGTCATGTTAGTGATTTACTGATTTCAAACATACTAGATGATGCTATCAAGTTGTCATATTTGTTTATATTGGGACACATGCTTCTTGGGATTGAATACGAAAAGACTGTCCCTAGGTGGGTTTGTATGTTTGTAGAGAACTTAACAGCTTTCGAGTGTTTTTCATGGGGAACCTACATATATACTCAGACTGTATACTACTTGAGACGGTTTATGACTGGTCAGAATAAGCAAAACCATAATTTCAGTAAGAAGCAGAATCTGGGGATGAACATATGGCTTTGCATGGGCATTCCAAGTTTGTATCTCGGTCTTTACTAACGATAAAAATGATTGTTTTACAACATATTTACAAAATTTGTTTTAAATGAATAGGTTTGGACTACGGAGGTTATTCCATGCCTCACTAGAGCTCATAAACTCCGAATTAGTAACATTTATCCCTGATTAATGAACTGGTGTTGCAAAAACAAGCCCAAGAAACTTGATAACGGGTTCACTGATAAGGTACAAGTTTGTAGTTGTATGTTTAATTTTAATAGTAAGCTAACTTGTCCGATTTTTTTATTATTATTATTATTATTTTTTTTTTTTGCAACATATTCACCGATATTAAGTGGTATTCGGTGTTGTGAAATTTGAGTGATTAATCGTGCTGTGTTTTATGAGTTGATTAGAGTCATGTAAATTTTATTATGTTCCTACTTTTGATTTTGTTTCAGACTTAAACTTTCATTGGTACAATTAAAAGATTAAAAAAAAATTCAAAACTATTTTGACTACAGATTTATATGTAGACAGAGTTCATTTATCAACCGTGTAGTAGATTTTTTTTTTATTTTTTTTGTAATATATTCACTGATGTTAAGTGTTATTAGTCAATATTGTGAAATTTGAGTGATTAACTGTGCTGTGTGTTATGAGTTGATTAGAGTCATGGAAATTTTATTATGTTTCTACTTTTGATTTTGTTTCAGACTTAGAATTGATTTTTTAGGTTTAAGGTTTCTATTATTCATTTTTTGGAATGTAGATTTTGATACCTTGTTGTGTATGTTCCTCTCATTGGATGCTGTGTGAACTTAACTTGTACACGCACAAAATTGAGATTTATGACTCATTATAAGAGGGGAATGACAAGAAGAAACAGTTAGAACGAGTACCTTATATTAGGTCACTGATCTCATTTTTACTTGGTATACTTCGTGCAGCTGGATATTATGAGCAACGTAAATCCGATTCTAAGCCTTTGGAAGGTGATGTTGTTGAACCGTACTTAATTCCTCCGCAACATGACACGTGAGAACATTTTTAATATTTGTTTGTTTTCAACATTTTATTACTATTTCCACTTATTAATATTGACAACCATTATTGATAAATGTAGGAGGAGTTACGGTGTGTTCATCATGAAGTACATGGAAAATATTGTTTAAGATAAATGTTACCAAATGAATTTCATAGCGAACGATATGAAGGACACTAGAAGTGAACTTGTCGAATGGTTATTTCAAGCTTTGCTGCCATATCAACGACATTAGATAGATGTTGCCATGTAAATAGAGGAAACTAAAACCAAATTTTTGGTAATGTTAACAAACAGAATTTCAAGTTAAAAAAGAATCTGTAGAACCTAATTGTCAGTTTTTCCATCATAAAATAATAGTGCAGTTTTTTGCTTCTTCTCTCTTTCATGTTAAACATAATACACATGCCTAAATATAAAATTAAGAATTAATCCTAACAATGTATTAATAATTTAACTCATACCAAGTCCATGATTTTCAAACAAAAGTTGAACTCATTATCATCATTTTAAACAATAAATAACAATCCAAATTGCAACGAATTACATTAGAAATAAAAGTTTAAAATAAAAGTTTCAACGGTTAACAACCAACATTTAACAAGTTTCAAAAGTTAACATTCAATGCTCAACAAAAGTTGTAACGATATAAAATGAAAGTTTCATGGTTTTGCTTCCACATTTGAGCATGTCTAAATATTATGTCCAAGCGCCAGTATCTTCTGCATGCACGCTATCTAAATCGTCCCATTGACCGTTGTAATTTATTGCTAACTTAATGCTTTTCATAATTCCTGAAGCAAATAATAATTGAAAAAAAAAATAAGTTCACAAAAAAAATTGAAAAAAAAAAAAACAATATTTCACATTTCCAAAGAATATATCACCTAAAGCATAAAATATCATATGTATGTCATGTTTTGCATGAACTTTCTCATCTATGTCATGTTTTGCATGAACTTTCTCATCTATGTCATGTTTTGCATGAACTTTCTCATCTATGTCATGTTGGGACTACCATATCTCATGCATGTCATGTTAGGTATGAAATATTCCATGTATATCATGTTTGGAATGACATATCTCATGTATGTCATGTTAGACATGAAATATCCTATGTATGCCATGTTAGACATGAAATATCGTATGTATGTCATGCTGGGTATGAAATATACCTTTTATGCAGTATTTCATGCAAGGCATGAAATATCCCATGTAAGACATGAAATATCCCATGTATATCATGTTGTGCATGAAATATCTCATGTATGTCATGTTGGGTATGAAATATCTTCTTTATGCAGTATTTCTTGCAAGACATGAAATATCTTATGTATATTATGTTGTGTATGAAATATCTCATGTATGTCATGTTGCGTATGAAATATCTTATGTATGTCATGTTGGGTATGAAATATCCCATTTATGCAGTATTTCATGCAAGGCATGAGATATCCCATGTATATCATTTTGTGCAAGAAATATCTATTATGTCATGTTGAGCATGAAATATCCTATGTATGTCATGTTGGGTATGAAATATCCTTTTTATACAGTATTTCAGGTAAGACATGAAATATCTCATGTATATTACGTTATGCATGAAATATCTTAGGTATGTTATGTTGTGCATGAAATATCATGCATGAAATATCTCATGTATGTCATGTTGGGCATGAAATATCCAATGTATGTCATGTTGGGCATGAAATATCCTATATATGTCATGTTGGGTATGAAACTATAAACTATCCTATTTATGCAGTATTTTATATAAGGCATGAAATATCCAATGTATATCATGTTGGACATGAAATATCTCATATATGTCTTGTTAGGTATGAAATATCTCATGTATGTCATGTTGGGCATAAAATATCTCATGTACTTCAAAAATATATGATTGCACAATATTAGGCAATTTGTCACGTTAAACATGAAATAACCAATTTATATCACTTTTATCGTGACACATTGCGTAAAATATAATTTCAAACCGAAATCGAAGTTTCTTCTATTGTCACTAAAAAAACTTCAAATTGAAATAAAGAAACAAAGACTCATCAACAATATCATCTAAGAAACACAGTAATGCTATTGAAATTGAAGATTTAAAACCTTGAAGTTTTGAGGAGAGATTCAACCACAAACTTAAAATTTTCAAAAAACTCTTTCCAAATCTTGGTTTCTTTGCAATTTCCCTTCAAAATAACTTTAATTTCTTGATAAAAACTAGTTAAGAACTAAGATTTGATAAATATATGAGTGATAAAAAGATGGGTGATAGTGAGAGATGAGTAATGGAGAAAAAAAAATTAAAGGGAAAAAGAGGATAAAAGGGTAGTTTTGTAATTTATTGACTAAAAACAATAATGTATTATGATAATTGATTACAAACAATAAAAAAAAAATATATAGAATTTGGTTAGAAACAATAGTCCATTATATGGTTAGGTTATTTTTTGCAATTTTCACAATTATTAATTCATACCGTACTTCAAATAAAATTTACAAAATAATTACTAACATAAAAACCATACATAATTGCACACTTTAAAGTTAAAAAAGTCTAACAAATTATAATCATTAAACATAAATTTCAAACACAAATATAAATAAAATCATCAAGAGTTTGAAATAAAAATATAATCATTTGTCATAACAAAATACAATAGCACTGAACATTTGTTCAATGTTCATCAATATAAGACAAAATAATTTGACTTAATATAAATTACACCTTATATTTTGATGGTTTTTCATGTAGAAATCTAAGATCCAATCCGATCCAATAGATTTCAGAATTTATGATCCAATTATGTCCCCAAATCCAATCTAATACAAAGGATTTGATCCGATCTAATGGATCCTATTGGATTGGATGTGATGTTGCACACCATGGGTCTACCTACTACTTCATACATTGGATATATGTAAATGATTTAATAAAATTTTATTATAGGTATAATTTTATATAAACTATGGTTTTATTAGAGAGAAATATACAAACATCTAAATTCTAATGTACTGGAGATGTCTTTGGCTGTTGTGTAGGAGAAATAGCCGGATAGTTGGGATGCTTCTCATTTAGAAATATTACTATTTTGAGTTAAACCAGTGGAGTTCTTACTATATGTGGGTAAAAATACTTGTCAGGGGAGACGGTTATTTTCTTTCATCGAAGATTCGAAGGCTTCGGTTTAAATTTTATCTTTCGTTTTCTAATCTAAGACCTTTTTCGATCTGGGATTGAATTTGAAGTGAAAACTGGCAGTAGAAGATGGATTTGTTGTACTTGTATAGTTGCATATACATCTTCAACCTACTATTTCTCCTTAGTCCTTGAAACATGGACTAATTGCACAACGTCCCCTGAGTTTAGGTCTAATTACAGCTAAGTGGACTTTTACTCGAAATTACACAAACCTCCACTACCATAAGTTGACTTCCGTTAAACTTAACCATTGACCAAACTTTTAGGGTTAAATGACTTGAATGCCCTCCATTTGCATTATTTTATTACCTAAAATAAATAATTAAACAAATATTATATAATATATAATAATAATAAAAATGATGAGGATAATGTTGTTATTGTTTTGATATTTATCACTCATTTCCATAAAAATCCTTTTTTTTTAATGGGTGAAGAATCTTGAAAAAAAAAAAAAAAAGCTTAACCGTGAATGATTTTTTTTTTCTTTTGTTGAAAATAGGTGTTGAGCCTAGAAAGAATAATTAAAAAAACTTGGATGATGATGATTTTCTCTTTAGTTGAAAATGGTTGGTGATAGATGTCGACAAAAGAGAAAAGTTCGCCATTTTTAAAAATGGGTGATAAATATCGAAAAAAAAAAAATAACAACATTATCCTCATTTTTTTAAAAAAAAAAATTAATTTTTTATTATATATTAGATAATATTTGTTTAATTATTTATTTTAGGTAAAAATAATAATAAATGGGGGTATTCAAGTCATTTAACCCTAAAAGTTTAGTCAATGATTAAGTTTAACAGTAGTCAACTTATGGTAGGAGAAGTTTGTGTAATTTCAAGTAAAAGGTCCATCTAGCTGTAATTAGACTTAAAGTCAGGGGAGATTTGGCAATTAGTCCTTAAAACAAACAGGGATATAATCATTTTCCCCCACGTAGTTTGCAATATTAGACACTTTGCCCCCTCTAATTTCAGTAATGACCATTTTCCCCTCTGAAAACTAAAATATTAGACATTTTGCCCCTTCTAGTTTCATTAATGACCATTTTCCCCCTAAAAATCAAAATATTAGACATTTTACCCCTTGACCGTTAGAAAGTCCGTTAGTCAACATCTTTGACCGTCAAAAAATCAATTAAATGACATTATTACCCTTAAATACATTAGTTATGCCCCCACTAATTGTTTTTAAAGAAAAAAAAATCAGAAATAAAAAAATTAAACTAATAAAAGTATTTTTAAAAAAAATAATTGAAAGTAAAAATTATAAAATTTAATTAAACTTTAATAAAAAATTATTTAAACAAAAATAAATATAAAGAATTAAATGTACAAATAAAAATTTATTTAAAAAACATTAATATAAAGAATGAAATGTAAAAATAATCAAAAATTTTAATTAATATAAAAATAATGTAAAAACATTAATATATATATATATATATTTGAAATACTGAATAATTTATTTAAAAGAAATTAATATAAAGAATGAAATGTAAAAATAAAACTTTAATTTACAAAACAATAATATAAAGAATGAAATGTAAAAATAATTAAAAAATTTAATTAATGTAAAAATAATGTAAAAAACATTAATTTTTCTTTTTTTGAAATACTAATTTTTTTTTATTAAAGTTTAATTAAATTTATAATTTTTTTTTATTTTCAATTATGTTTTTTTTTAAATACTTTTATTAGTTTAATTTTTTTTTTCTTTAAAAACAATTAGTGGTGTCATTAGAGAGCATACCTAATGTGTTCAAGGGTAATAAAGACATTTAAATGACAATTGATTTTTAAATTATTTATTCACACTCCAAATTGATTTTTTTTAAACAATTGACATTTAAATTATTTATTCACACTCCAAATTGATTTTTTTTTTATTAATGACAATTTTAACTTAAACTAAAATTACTAAATAAGACAAAAAAAAAAAAAAAAAAAAAATTTAAAGACACTCCAAACTAATTAATTTGTTAAAAAAAATAAAAATTCTCTCTCCTAAATCATTATATTAAATATTACATACTAAACTCTCATCCTTAAATTTGTTATTTCCATATTAAATACTCTATCTTGATTAATCTCTCTCCATTTCCATATTATCCTAATTAAATACAGTAATATATATATATATATATATATATATTAAAAAGTCAATTTTTTTTTTTTAAAAATAAGATATATGAAAGTTTGAATTGTTTCAAGTTTCAACTATATTCGATTAAACTCAAAATTTCTAAGACTAATGAAAGAATTAAAGTTCTCTAGGCAATCACATAACTACAAGAGTAACAAATTTTATTTATTTTTTTTCATATTTCGATTTTTTTATAAAAATAAAAAAAAAAGTTTTTTTTACATACATATGGTTCCTAAAAATCAAGCTTATTAGTAAGTTTTTTTTTTTTTTTTTTTTCTCTTAACTGTTAGTCTTGCTTGAAAAAGAATGGAGATAGAAAATTAGAAATATTTGTTGGAGGAGAGAGGGTTTAATATGGTAATTAAATATTTAGGAGAGAGTATTTAATATGTAATAATTAATTTAATGATTTATGAGAGATAATTTCTTTTTTTAATAATTTAATTCAAAAAAGATAAAAAGGATAATCTTGTAACAAAATGAAATGTCTTTATAATTTTTTTAAATTTAAATTTTGAGAATGGAGTGTTTTTAGAAAAAATGTGTAAAAAGAAAAAATTAGATTGTCAAAAGAAGCTCTCTTAATAAAAACTACCACACATAAATGTTGGGATTAATTTTTGTGAAGACTTGCATGTTGCCAAATTAATTAAGCAAATTAATTAGTCTTTTGTGCAATTAATTTGAAAAAGCAAAAGTTGTTTTTTGTCTCTTATGCAAAGTAAGGTTGGTGAAGTTGCAAAGTCAACAAATCAATTAAATTGAAGAATTGAAGAAACGCTGTGTGATTGGCAGCGCATGTGCAGCGTTTCTAATTTGTGAAGAGCGCTGCGCATTGCGCTGCGCATTTGACAGCGGCAAGGCAGCGGTCAGGCATCAGGGAAGAGCGCTGCGAGAGCGCTGTGATTTTTTCGGAAGCGGTTTGAGAGCGTATTTATCACAGAGGAGCACGCTGTGCGAAGCGCTGCGAGAGCGCTGTGACATCAGCAGCGGTCCTACACAAATACGCATCTGATTAAGATTTGCACAATAAAGAAAGAGCAAAAAGGAAATAGATCTCAATTAGGATTTGGCCAACCCTAGTGCTCCCATATAAATACCACCATTATGTAAATCTTAGGGTGTGTGAGAAAAATTGCTAGAGAGATAGAGAGCAAATTGTAGAGAGACTGAGAGAGAGACAGAGAGATTGTAATCAACTCTGAAAGTAGTGGATTGAGTGCGGTGCGCTCCGTGGACGTAGGCAAATTGCTGAACCACGTAAAAATCTTTGGTGTCTTCTTTTTCTTCTTATTGCTTTCATATTATCTGTGTGTTGAGATTTGTGTGTGCGATTTTTCTTACAACAATTGGTATCAGAGCCCTAGGTTGGGGCAGGTTATTTTTCACACAAATCTAGGTTATCTCGAGGTCAACGATTTTATTGTAGGGATGGGATCTGAGAAAGATTCTCATAAAATTGAGAAATTCGATGGGACGAATTTCAGTTCCTGGAAGATGCAGATGGAGGATTATCTGTACCAGAAGGACCTGCACTGGCCGATAAAAGAGAAGCCGGCAACCATGACCGATGCAGATTGGTCAAAGAAGCAGATGCCAAAGAACATGGATGAAGAGGAATTCGAACTACTGGACAGAAAAGCATTGGGAGCAATTCGTCTCAGTTTGACGAAGCAGGTCGCTTTTAACGTAAAGGATCAGCTCACTGCCAAATATCTGATGAAGACTTTATCAAACCTGTATGAACAGCCTTCTGCGGTAAGGAAGGTCCATCTTGTCAAGAAGCTATCAAATTTAAAGATGACAGAAGGTCAGGGTTTTAGAGAGTATCTAAACCAGTTCAATGAAGTGAAGGATGGGTTAACTTCTGTGTCTATGGGTTTCGATGAAGAATTCTTGGCGGTGTTTATGCTCACCCAATTGCCAGAAAGTTGGAAGATGACATGTCAGTCAATTGCCAACTCGTTCGGAAAAGAGAAATTGGATTTCTCACAGGTTGTGAACATGATCATGACCGAAGAGATTAGGATGCGTGAAGAGGGATTTGGAGCGTCTACATCTTCAGCATTGAATATGGAAGGTAGAGAAGGCAGAAACAGAAATCGGAACACACATCAACGAGGAAGATCAAAGTCAAGAGGTAAGTCTAAATCCAGGTATCAGGTCAATTATTCGGGAAATCAGCAACGAAGCAAGAAAGATGTAGAGTGCTGGAACTGTGGTAAGAAAGGCCACTTCTCGTATGAGTGTAGATCTGAAAAGAAAGATAAGGGCAAGAGTAGTGCGAACTGTGTGTCAGAGGAGTCAGATGACTGCCTCATCTGCTCGTTGGAAAGTAAGACGGAGTCTTGGGTTCTAGATTCAGGAGCGTCTTTCCATGCCACACCTCATAGGGAGTTATTTGAGAATTACGTCTCCGGAAATTTAGGTAAAGTGTATCTTGGTGACGATCAAGCATGCAACATTACCGGTAAGGGAGATGTGAAGATTCAGCTGAATGGGTCAGTTTGGAAACTTAATAACGTGAGGCATATACCGGATTTGAGGAAGAACTTGATCTCCATTGGGCAACTGGCGTCAGAGGGTTATGTGACGA
Source organism: Acer campestre (assembly GCA_954870605.1). Lineage (NCBI taxonomy): Eukaryota > Viridiplantae > Streptophyta > Magnoliopsida > Sapindales > Sapindaceae > Acer > Acer campestre. The sequence goes on along the minus strand of OX940801.1, from coordinate 14,774,639 downwards.
CTTTCACAGATGATAAGTGGAAGATTTCGAAGGGTATTATGACAATCGCTCGAGGAAATAAGAATGGGTCGCTTTACACTACAACGGATGGTTGTGGTTCAATCGCTATGGCGGAAGGTAAAGATGATCCGAACTTGTGGCACCAGAGGTTTGGGCACATGAGTAGTCAGGGGCTGAAGTGTCTGCATTCGAAAGGTAAGTTGCCAGATTTGAAAAGTGTTGAGGTTGATTTCTGTGAGAGCTGCATATTGGGAAAACAGAAGCGAGTGAGCTTTAAGAAGACCGGAAGGGTACCGGCAAAGGAGAAGCTGGAACTAGTGCACACCGATGTTTGGGGTCCAGCTTCAGTCTCATCAACCGGAGGTAAACAGTATTTTGTCACATTTATTGACGACCACTCCAGAAAGGTATGGGTTTATTTTCTGAAACACAAGTCTGAGGTGTTTAATGCTTTCAAGAGATGGAAAGCTAGGGTTGAGAATGAGACAGGATTAAAGATCAAAAAGCTGCATTCAGACAATGGTGGAGAATATGAAGACAGTGAGTTCAAGAGGTTTTGCTATCTGAGCGGGATTAAGCTCAGTAGAACGGTTCCTGGAACCCCACAGCAGAATGGGATAGCAGAACGGATGAACAGAACATTGACTGAGAGAGCCAGAAGCATGAGGTTACATTCAGGGTTACCAAAACAGTTCTGGGCAGAGGCAGTCAATACAGCAGCATATTTGATCAACAGAGGACCATCAAAGCCTTTGGACCTCGCTATACCAGAAGAGATCTGGACTGGGAAAGAGGTAAAACTTTCTCATCTTAAAGTATTTGGGTGTGTTTCTTATGTACATATAGGTGATCATGCGAGGAATAAGCTAGACGCCAAGTCAGTGAAGTGTACTTTGGTGGGCTATGGAGAAGATGAATTTGGTTACAAGCTGTGGGATGACCAAAATCGCAAGATGATCAGAAGTAGAGATGTTGTCTTCAATGAAAAGGTTATGTACAAAGACAGAAACACACAGGTGTCTAAGCTAGAAGAGCCAGAGTATTTTGGGCCGAATGATGTGTCAGAGAACAGGGTCGTGGAACCAGTTATTCAGAAAGATGAAGAACAAGGTGTGCCGCTCCAGGTTATAGATCCTATCCCACATAGAGACGTTCCAGCGACACAGGCTCAGAGTACAGTGAGAAGATCAACTCGAACTCCTATACCAAATAGGAAGTACTTGCAATACATGCTGTTGACAGATGTAGGGGAACCTGAGTGCTATGATGAAGCATATCAAGGAGAAGATGCGAGCAAGTGGGAGCTTGTAATGAAGGATGAGATGAAGTCGTTGATTTCAAATCAAACTTGGGAGTTAGCCAAGTTGCCTGAAGGAAAGAAAGCCCTACAGAATAAGTGGGTATTTCGGATCAAAGAGGAACATGATGGTTCCAAGAGATACAAGGTACGACTAGTGGTCAAAGGCTTCCAACAAATAGAAGGTATTGACTACTCTGAAATTTTTTCTCCTGTTGTTAAACTAACTACGATCCGGTTAGTGTTAAGTATTGTCGCAGCAAATGGGTTATATCTTGAGCAGTTAGATGTGAAGACTGCCTTTCTTCATGGAGATTTGGAGGAAGAGATATACATGCAGCAACCAGAAGGGTTCGCAGAAGATGGCAAGGAAGAGTTGGTGTGTAGGTTGACAAAGAGCTTGTATGGTTTAAAACAAGCTCCCCGACAGTGGTACAAAAAGTTCGATGGGTTTATGCAAGGCAATGGATATTTGAGATGCAATGCTGACCACTGCTGTTACTTCAAAAAGGTTAAGTCAAGTTTTATTATTCTGCTACTTTATGTTGATGACATGTTAGTAGCTGGTGCAGATTTAGAAGAGATTAACAATTTGAAGAAGCAACTCTCGAGTGAGTTCGAGATGAAGGATTTAGGTGCAGCAAAACAGATTCTTGGAATGAGAATTAGCAGAAACGAACAGGAAGGTACATTGAAGCTTTCACAAGCAGAGTACGTTCGGAAGGTGTTGCAGAGATTCAGCATGGGTGATGCAAAATCGGTAAGAACACCTTTGGCTAGTCATTTCAGGTTGTCCAAGGACCAGAGTCCGAAGACGGAAGAAGAGAAGGACTTCATGGCTAAAGTTCCTTATGCTTCAGCCATTGGAAGCCTAATGTATGCCATGACTTGCACAAGACCAGATATTTCCCATGCAGTGGGAGTTGTGAGCCGTTACATGTCAGATCCAGGCAAACTTCACTGGGAGGCTGTGAAGTGGATCCTAAGATACCTGCGGGGTACGACAGAGAGATGTCTAACCTTTAGAAGAGACGAACTCAAGTTGGAAGGTTATGTGGATTCAGATTTTGCTGGGGAGGTGGATCATAGAAGGAGTACCACCGGATATGTGTTTACAATGGCTGGTACCGCAATTAGTTGGATGTCTCAGTTGCAAAAGATAGTGACAATCTCTACAACTGAAGCAGAGTATGTGGCTGTAACAAAATCAAGCAAGGAGCTGATATGGTTACAAAGTTTGTTAGTTGAGTTGGGATTCGATCAAGTGATGAATGTGTTGCACAGTGACAGTCAGAGTGCAATACACTTGGCCAAGAATTCAGCGTTCCATTCTAGGACCAAACATATAGATCTTCGCTACCATTTCATTCGATCGTTAATCGAAGAAGGTGTATTAAAGCTTGTGAAGATAGCAGGTAGCAAGAATCCGGCCGACATGTTAACAAAGCCAGTCACTACTGAGAAACTGGAGCTGTGCGCAGCTTCAGTGGGTCTTCAAGAGTGAAGACGTGGGGGATGAGCGCACCGTTATTTATCCACTAAGTCATCAAGGAAGGATGGAGAAAGTCTCTTGAGTTTCAGTCTTCAAGTGGGAGATTGTTGGGATTAATTTTTGTGAAGACTTGCATGTGGCCAAATTAATTAAGCAAATTAATTAGTCTTTTGTGCAATTAATTTGAAAAAGCAAAAGTTGTTTTTTGTCTCTTATGCAAAGTAAGGTTGGTGAAGTTGCAAAGTCAACAAATCAATTAAATTGAAGAATTGAAGAAACGCTGTGTGATTGGCAGCGCATGTGCAGCGTTTCTAATTTGTGAAGAGCGATGCGCATTGCGCTGCGCATTTGACAGCGGCAAGGCAGCGGTCAGGCATCAGGGAAGAGCGCTGCTAGAGCGCTGTGATTTTTTCGGAAGCGGTTTGAGAGCGTATTTATCACAGAGGAGCACGTTGTGCGAAGCGCTGCGAGAGCGTTGTGACATCAGCAGCGGTCCTACACAAATACGCATCTGATTAAGATTTGCACAATAAAGAAAGAGCAAAAAGGAAATAGATCCCAATTAGGATTTGGCCAACCCTAGTGCTCCCATATAAATACCACCATTATGTAAATCTTAGGGTGTGTGAGAAAAATTGCTAGAGAGATAGAGAGCAAATTGTAGAGAGACTGAGAGAGAGACAGAGAGATTGTAATCAACTCTGAAAGTAGTGGATTGAGTGCGGTGCGCTCCGTGGACGTAGGCAAATTGCTGAACCACGTAAAAATCTTTGGTGTCTTCTTTTTCTTCTTATTGCTTTCATATTATCTGTGTGTTGAGATTTGTGTGTGCGATTTTTCTTACAACAATAAACGTGTGGGGAAAGATTATGGATCGTGAGAGTAAATATTCCGATCATGCATAGCAAAAGGTTCAGTTTATATATTAAAAGTAAAAGATGAATGGATAAGATTTTTAAAAGTAAAATATTAACAAAAAAAAAAAAATTATGGACACTACTCACTAGCTATAGATAGTTTGATACTGGAATCAAGTAAAAGAATATATGTCAACTCAAAAAGAAATCCTTTGAAGGGAATAATGAGAAAGTGGTATTTTTCTTGAGAATTTGTAGTTGCAATTTGAAAAACTTGAATGAAAATTTAGGGAACACAAACAACTCGGAATCTTGTTCAAACTACCATAAAAAAAAAAAAAAAAATAAATAAATAATCTAATACAAATTACAATCAACACTTTTTGCTAATTACAGCTCTCAATTTTCTTTGACTTTCCTTTTATAAATAGCAGTAACCCGTTGACCAAATCCAGATAAAAATACCAAAACAAACCACAAAACCAAAGACACAACACAAAGCAGATATAAATGATAAATCTCAACTGGACTTGCAAAAAACAAATTTTGACTGGACCCCACATCATATAACTTAATCATCTTCCTCCTCAAATCACCACCGTCTGATTATCATCATCATCTCAATCTGTAAGACCAACGGCTGGTGATTGTGGAGATTAACCAGATTGGTTTCACGTTAAGTTTTCTTGATATTTAAGTAATTAAAAGAGAGACAAAAGAAGTGTTGTAACATTGATGTTGAAATCCAGACGACAAAAGCAATGAAGCCAACAAGAATTTTTCTTGTTTGCAACGAGCCCTCTTCTCTCCTAAAAATATGGTCTTTTTTCAATCATCAGCTCCTCACCGTTCACTCTCCATTTTCACGTAATTTCAAGTAAGTTTTTTTTTTTTTTTTTTTCCTTAATACCCATCTCGGATTTCTAAGTTTCAATCCTGTGTAGTGAATTGTATGTAATTTCTATTGATATAATAGTAAAATATTTAAAACTTGATGTTGTCTGCACAACCCAGTTTTTGGTTTGCCTATTTGACATATATCATTTTCTGTAAAGTAGTAATTTTGATGATTTGAATTTGATGGTCATTCATTGAATGGTGATTTGATTTAAAGGTCATGTACTGTAACTTTAATTGTAGCCATATATGACTTAGCTCTATTCTAGCTGTGAAATACTTTTGAATGATCTCATGTCTGCTTTCTTTCTCTACTGTAACTTTTAGTAGTGACTATTTTGTTCTGTTTAAAAACCTGGTTTAGGTGTTCATTGATTTACTGATTCAACTAAAATAACTTTTTGAATGCAGAAATATAGAACAGCTAGACACAAACCAGAGCCCTCAGAAGGTAAGAGTGATTGCCTGTTTAACTGTTTTATTTTACTTTCCCTTGGTCATAGTATCGCTTTATTGTCTTATGGGTATAGGGAATTTGGAAGCATACAATTTCCCTGTTCTTGTTTGAATCTGGAATGCAGTACTTGCCTGGTGGGGTTTCTCTGTACTTTGGTTCTATGTGCCACATTAGCTACGCCAAGAACTTTTTACCTATATACTCTCAATGCAATAGTGAACAGTTAGTGTGATTTGGGGCTTGCAATTCATATGATGTTTCTCTGATTTTGATAACAGGACTATGTGCATTACTGATGCATTGCGATTGCAGATGGAAGTTCAGAAGCGACTCCGTGAACAACTTGAGGTACAACTTTTTTTTACTTTAGCTTCAGCTCCATTATACCTTATGATATATGACAAAGTACCATCGCAGAGATATATATTCTTGCTTATACGCTTAAGTTTTAGTGTCAAAGAAATCAACCGTAATAATTGATTGAGGAGACTACAATGAGAGAGGTCTTGACGAGTGAGTGTGACCAAGTGTTCTAAATGATTTCTTCTACTTTTACACAGATTCAGAGAAACTTGGAGTTGCAAATTGAAGAACAGGGGAAGTATCTTCAGCAAATGTTTGAGCAGCAAAGAAAAATGGAGAACAATAAGTCTAAGACCTCATCATCCAACGTAGACGATCCCTCCGCTTCATTGTCGAAGTCAGAGCAGAATTCTCCCAAAAATGAAAAATCAGATGCCACAGAGGTGGATCTTACCAAAACCGGTGCTGGTACTGGCAGGGGCGGAGGAGTTTGAAAACCAGCCTAGGCCGTAGCCCAGGTTGGTATATATTTTGGAAAAAAGTTGAAGGTTCTTACTAATTACCAATATTTTATAATTATATTAATCAAATTATTCTAATTAAAATAAAATGTTCCAGACATAAAACGAACATATAAAATAAACTTTTGAAGGCTCAAATACAACTTTCAAGCAGTGAATCACCAAGCCACCAACTAAATTTAACATTTTCATTCTCTCAAAATGTGTCTCACTCTCAAAAGTTAATTAAAGTAGTTAAAGTTTTGATCTTTCAAGTTTTTTTTTTTTCTTTTGATATTTTATAATGTGTTAGTAGTTGGTGGGATTAGCATATAAATACTAATTTTAATCAAATCATGCTATTTTTTTTGAATTTATTCAAACATGATTCATTTATAATAACCTAAAAAAATCATAAAAAGTAAATAAATTTTCTTTGGAAATAAATAAATTTTATCGATATGTCTAAGTAGGTATTTTTTTTTTCATATCTTGACAATCCAATTAATATCGTAGGTTGTAATATCAAACGATTATATACAAAAGTTGACAAGATAAGGTTTACCCAGTAGTATGTCTCTTACACCTATATTGAGGTTGTAGGTTTGAGTCTCTCCCCTCTTGAAATCCCAAATTATTATAATATTTCAATAAAAAAAATTATATACAAAAGTGAAGGAAAAAATCGATTAATAAATTTTTTTCATACAGTTTAGAATATTCTTTTTTTAAAATAAAAAAATAAAAAATATTGGTTTAGCCCACCCTACTATTTTATCCTAGCTTCGCCCCTGGGTACTGGTCAAGCCAATACTGCACAACAAGAAAGCTCCCCTAGTTCAAGCAAGAAGCAGAAAGCATCACAAACCGAAGCTGCTGAGGATCATGTCCTAGATGATGATTCTGGCCTTATAAACGCAAAACGGGCAAGAATGAGTGAAACATCAGAACCTTCAGCCAAATCTCCATCTGATTGAACAGCTTATAGAATCGACATTTCAGCTCCTGGAGATGATGTGAAAAGCCGGATAGTTGGGATGCTTCTCATTTAGAAATATTACGATTTCGAGTTAAACCAGTGGAGGCTTTACTATATGTGGGTAAAAATACTTGTCAGGGGAGACAGTTATTTTCTTTTGTCAAAGATTCGAAGGCTTCGGTTTAAATTTTATCTTTCGTTTTCCAATTTAAGACCTTTTTCAATCTGGGATTGAATTTGAAGTGAAAATTGGCAGTAGAAGAAGATTCATTTGTTGTACTTGTATATACATGCATTGTTGATGGCTGTTGTGTAGGGCATGCTCAACCTACTATTTCTCCTTAGTCCTTAAAACAAACATAACCAATCATTTGATACAACCCACCAAATTGAGAGGGGTTTTTCTTTTTTAATTTTTCTTTTTTCAACACTTTTATAACAATTTAATAATATCAAATTCGGTCTAAACTTAAACTGGCTAATACTGTATAATAAATTTATAGGGTTCAAAAATTAAATAACACTTTTTGGAAAAGGGCTTGTGCAAATAGCACCACTTTAATAAGTCTTGTTTTAATAGCATCAAAATAGGTGATGAGACCAAAATACCCCAACTTACTCTTTTCCTTTTTATTTTTTTCTTGAAAATTCGAGACTTATTTGCAATTTCGAGACTTATTTATGATTTTTTCGAGACTTATTCATGCGTTTCGAGACTTAATTCAAGTTTGTTCGGGACCTATTCTGTTCGACCTCCATCAATGGTGATAGTGACGATCCGACGACGGCCCCAGTTGACTCCGGAGATAGTTGGATCTAGAAGATCAAATAATGCCGAGTTCGTTGGTGCCATCGGTTTCATCAAATTCGTGATGGATCGTCATAGATTGGACGATGAAGATTCGCGACGGTTTGGGTTTTGCTTCGTTCCTCTCTCTACACAACTCGAAAATGAAAACGAACACTTCGGTTACAATGATTGGCACACGACGAACGTTTTCCCGGTGGTTTTCCCGGTCAACTCGTCGGTCCGCGGTGGCACCTCCATTGAAGCTCCATCAATGGAGGTTTGGGAAAAATGAAGAAGAAGGTGAAGGACACACAAGAGAAAAGAAAAGAAGCTGGAGGGTATTTTTGTCCAAATTCCATTTTTGGTGCTATTAAAACAAGAGTTATTAAAGTGTGACAATTGTACAAGTCAAAATGTAAAAAGTGTTATATACCCCTATTTCCTCTAAATTTATATTATATATATGAGAAAGTAAACTATTTCTCTAATTTTTGTTCTCCTATCGAGTCTCATTAAACTATTTCTCTCATAAGAGAAATTAAACGTCCATATGGTATTGTAATGCTTTATGTCTGATGCTTTTATGTTGTAGTGTGGTCAGTGTTTAGGGGTCTTTTTTCTTCGAGCCCTATTTTTTTCTCAGTTCTTTTCCGGCCTCCATGGCTCGATGAATAAATTGTGGGTATTAAAAAAAAAAAAAAAAAAAAAAAAAAAAAAAAAAAAAAAAACAAAACAAAAGACTACTAGATGTATGATAAAAGTCTTGAATGAGAAAACAAATAAATAAAACAAAGAAGCATGAAGCTCCATTAAAGGATTTTAAGGATTAACTAAATATGAAATTTCCCGCTTTTGATTTGGTCGTTTTATTTATGATTTTGGTTGTATTTTTATTAATTTTATAAGAACGAATCAGGGTATTACTATAAAATTTTGGTGGGTAGTTAATAATATTCATTTTGTAATTTTTTTTAAATTGTGTATATATTTATGTATTCGCTTTTTGATTGGTTGTGGTTAATATCTGAGATCTATTTTTGGATGAATTTTGATTGTTTACTTGAGTCTAAATTTCTATATTGATTATGTTTGCTTGATATTCTAGTCATACCGATTTATTTTTTACTTTTTGGGTGCTAATCTTACCTTTTATGAAGTCATATTAGTGATTTACTGATTTCAAACATACTTGATGATGCTATCAAGTTGTCCATATTTGTTTATATTGGGACACGTGCTTCTTGGGATTGAATACGAAAAGATCGTTCCTAGGTGGGCTTGTATGTTTATAGAGAACTTAACGGCTTTCGAGTGTTTTCCATAGGGAACCTACACATACACTCAAACCGTATACTACTTGAGACGGTTTATGACTTGTCAGAAGAAACAAAACCAGAATTTCAGGAAGAAGCAGAATCTGGGGATAAACATATATGGCTTTGCATTGGCATTCCAAGTTTGTATTTTGATCTTTACTAACTTTAAAAATGATTGTTTGACAACATATTTACAAATTTTGTTTAAGATGAATAGGTTTGGGCTACAGAGGTTATTACATGCCTCACTGGAGCTCATAAACTCCGAATTAGTAACATTTATCCCCGATTAATGAACTGGTGTTGCAAAAAAAAGCCCAAGAAACTTGATAACGAGTTCGCTGATGAGGTACAAGTTTGTAGTTGTATGTTTAATTTTAATAGTAAGCTAACTTGTCCGAATTTTTTTTTTGCAACATATTCACTGATATTAAGTGATATTACTCGGTGTTGTGAAATTTGAGTGATTAACCGTGCTGTGTTTTATGAGTTGATTAGAGTCATGTAAATTTTATTATGTTTCTACTTTTGATTTTGTTTCAAACTTAAACTTTCATTGGTACAATTAAAAGATTAAAAAAAAAATTCAGAACCATTTTGACTATCGATTTATATGTAGACAGAGTTCATTTATCAACGTATAAAGGATTTCTTATTTTTTTTATTTTGTAATATATTCACTGATGTTAAGTGGTATTAGTTAGTGTTGTGAAATTTGAGTGATTAACCATACTGTGTGTTATGAGTTGATTAGAGTCATGTAAATTTTATTATGTTTCTACTTTTGATTTTGTTTCAAACTTAGAATTGATTTTTTAGGTTTAAGGTTTCTATTATTCATTTTTTGGAATGTAGATTTTGATACCTTGTTATGTATGTTCCTCTCATTGGATGTTGTGTGAACTTAACTTGTATACGCACAAAAATGAGATTTATGACTCATTATAAGAAGGGAACGACAAGAAAAAACAGCTAAAACGAGTACCTCATATTAAGTCATTAATCTCATTTTTACTTGGTATACTTCGTGATGCTGGATATTATGAGCAACGTAAATCCGATCATAAGCCTTTGGAGGTTGATGTTGTTGAACCATACTTAATTCCTCCGCAACATGACATGTGAGAACATTTTTAATGTTTGTTTGTTTTCAACATTTCATTACCATTTCCACTTATTAATATTGACAACTATTATTGATAAATGTAGGAGGAGTTGCGGTGTGTTCATCATGAAGCATATGGAAAATATTGTTTAAAATAAATGTTACCAAATGGACTTCACAGTGAACGATATGAAGGACATTAGAAGTGAATTTGTCGAATGGTTATTTTAAGCTTCGCTGTCATATCAACGACATTAGATAGATGTTGCCATGTAAACAGAGGAAACTCAAACCAAATTTTTTTGGTAATGTTAACAAACGGAATTTCAAGTTAAAAAAGAGGCTAATTGGCAAGAATACCCCCTGAACTATACCCGAATTTGCAACTTACCCCCTGAACTTTTTCTTTTCGACAGTAAACCCCCTGAACTCTACTAAATTTGCAATTCGTAACGGAAACCTAACGGATGTGAGATTCCATCCATTTTTTCCTCACGTGCGCCTCACATGCTGTTCACAGAAGAGTATTTCAGTCCTTCTAGGTCGGGAATCCCCTAATATAAATGAAATTGCACATATGTTCTTCTTCGACAACTTTGAATTCTCTAATCTGTTCTTCTCTAATGTCTTCTTCTTCAGCAAACATGAACCAAAGCTTTGATGATGGGGATTTATACCCAGTCTGTTCGTGTGGAAGAAGAGCTCGGCTTCACACTTTTTGGACTAATTCGAACCCGGGAAGGCGTTTTTGGGGGTGCACTAATTTTCGGGTTAGTGTGATCTTAAATTTACTTTTGAAAGTTGTTACATTTGAGTTATTTGTAATTGCATTTTTCTTAATAGGGAGATCTGAATTGCAGCTTCTTCTCTTGGTATGACCCTCCGATTTGTGCAAGGTCGAAACAAATTATTCCTGGATTGTTGAGAAGAATTAGAGAGCTTCAGATGAGATTGGGGGACAGTAATGGTGTAGAAGGCATTGATGAAGAAGCTATTTCAGCAACTGGAATGAGAAGAAACGGTCATATTGGTAGAAGAAGATATTGGATTCGTGTGTTGGTGTTAGCAATAGTAATGTTCGTTTTTTGGAAAAAATTTGTTGACAATAAAAATATGTGACTATGTAATGGTATAGAAAGGCATTGTAGGTTGTAGGTTTATGTAATGACAATTTCTGACATCTAAGTAAATGTCACTTGTGAAAGTGCAATGTAAGCAGTAATTTGTAGTAATATCAATGTGAAACTTTAACTGTAATGTCAATTTGTAATTTGTAGTTCTTCCTGATTGACTCCTGCTATTACAAGTTTACAAAAGCAACCAACACACAACCTGTGTATAATAATTTAACAAAACCAAATTTGTCCAACAACCTGAAAAGATCATGCACATAAACACTTCACAAAGCCTGTATATATGAAGAGTTCAAAAGCATAGCTGTTAAGGGTTGGAAATGGTATAACTACCATTTCCATTACAAAACCAAATTCATTACATAACAGAGAATAAAGAGTGTAATTTAACATAACAGTAAAACACAAAAGCAGGCATGCTGCACAAAAGTCATAAAAGTCATCGAAACTAAGCATTGCAGTTTTTCCCCATCTGATTGCTTCCCTGAGTTGTTTGAACACTCTGATTGCTTCCCTGACTTGGCTGAAGACCTTGAGGCTGATTGCTTACTTGAGTTGGTGCTCCTTGACTTGGTTGAAGACTTGAGCCATCGAAATTCCTCCCAGCCCTTTTTTCACAAGTGCTCTTGTTGTGCCCTTCCTTCTTACACAGGCTGCACCTAACTATTATATAATTCCTCCTAAGCTTTGTTTTCCCTCCTACCCTAACTTCATCAGATTGAAGGTTTCTTGACTTCTTTGGCCTGCCCCTCTGTTTCTTGAATTGTGGGCATTGCACAGGCTTGTCATTTGTTTTTGACCACATCCTTGGGCCATTGATGCCACATATTATTGGTGCATAAGCCTTTATACAACTTTCCTTCTTGTACATGTAGTCTATGTAATCCAGAGGGTCACGATTTGAACTTAAAATGCATGAGATTCCATGAATACATGGAATCCCAATGAGCTGCCACCTATTGCAAGCACGAGTTTTGGTGTCTATGTCAACCACGTACTGCTCATCTCCAGGACACCTCACTTGATATTTCAAGTTCCCACTGTATTCTGGTTGGCATATGCTACTCTCCATCTTAAGCTTCTCAACAATCCTGAAAATATTTGGCCCTATGTCATACGTCCACTTCTCCAGTTCAGCCCTCTTCTTGACCAACCTCTTCATTAGATAGTTTCTGATCATCTCCATGAGAGTGATCACTGGCTTATCACGAGCTTGTAGAATTGCCTTGTTGAATGCTTCACACATATTGTTGCATAGCATGTCACATACCGCAGTGTCTTTGAAATACGCCCTTGACCAATGGTGGGGATCTTTGTCAGCTAGCCATTCAAATGCAGCCACACTTTCACTCCTCATCCTCTCCATGCACTGTGCAAATCTATTCAATTAAACATAAAAAAGTGTAAGCAATAATTTTCAAACCTTAAGTAAGTTGTAACAGCAAACCAAACTTTAAGCATACCCTTGTTCAGTTGTTGACTTGGCTGCACTCCACAAGATTTGTTTCAAAAGCAATCCCTTTTGTTCACCTTTGAAGTTGTTATATATATGCTTCACACAGAACCTATGTTCTGAATTTGGAAACAATTGTGCAATGGAATCTATCAACCCTTTCTGTTTGTCAGTTATCCAGACAATGGCATGGGAGTTGTTGATCTCTAAATCCTTACTTAACAGCTCTAGAAACCAATCCCAAGTATCTCTGCATTCAGACTCCACTAGTGCATAGGCTATTGGGTACATTGAATTGTTTGGATCCACCCCAACGGCTGTAAGCAGCTAACCAGTGTGGTATCCTTTTATGAAACACCCATCTAATCCAATAATAGGCCTACATCCTTCCTTCCATCCCTTTTTCAAAGCATAAAGGCAAATGTAAAGCCTCTGAAACTTAGGATTTTCATCCCCAGACTCGGATGAACACTTCATTATCACTGAACTTCCTGGGTTCATCCTCGTAAGCTCTGCACCATACTCCCACAGTTTGGAGTATTGGTCCTTAATAGATCCTTGTATCATTTCTCTTGCAGCAGTCCTAGCACGGTAATACTGCCATATCGAAGCATCAACATTGGTATCAGTCCTAAGTTGCTGAGACATTCCAGCATAATTCCACTCAGGGTTTTCCCTCCACTGACCTACGTATTTCTCAGCTATCATCTTTGAATTAACAAACTTGTTTTTAAAACACATAGAACAAGTGTGCTCATCTAGTAGAGATTTAATCTTGAAGGTCTTTCCATCACCTAGCCATGAACCAAATACAAACCACTTGCAACGCTCATCATTGCAAACTGCCCTAATCCTATTTTTATCATTTTTCCTAAACTTTACACTCCGCCTGTGTTTCACAGCATGTGCCCTTATGGCCTTCCTAAAATCATCAGCATTGGCAAACACCATACCAAGTCTAAATATAGGATTTCCAATGTCACGCCTAGGATCAAATTCATGATACTTTGTCTTGATGAATTTGCTCGGTCTTCTTCCTTCATCCTCCTCATAGTCAGTTCCATCCAAACTCCTAAAATCATATGATGCACATTCAATATCAGAACCAGATCCACATTCTTCTCTTCCAAAATCTGGAAATCGTAGAGAATCCCAATCCCTAGTAGGATCTACACGGGTTTCAGTTGCTATGTCTTCTTCCTATTGGTCGTAATCACTATCCCAAAGTTGATCATTCTCCTTACCATCATCTGCTATGTCTTCTTCAGCTATCCGTTTCCCTTTGTTTCTCCTCTCACCAGCTCTGTCAACAGATTCCACATTCAAGTAATTGTCACACTCATCATTAACCCTACTTGTCCTATTTCTATCCTCATCAGGCCCATCAACAAAAGACTCAGTAGGCACATCACCAATACCATTACCAAGGCCATCACCAACACATGTACCAAGCCTATCACCAACACCTTTACCAAGCCCATCACTAACACATGTACCAAGCCCATCACTAACACCTTTACTAAGCCCATCACCTACACCTTCAGGAGGCACATCACCAGTCTCTCCTTCCTAAGATGGAAGCAATCCCATGGTTGAGACAACTTGCAAAGCATGTATAGGCTGAAGATATAAATCTACAACCCTATTCTCAGGAATCTTGTCTTGAAACCACAACAAGTCTAGATCATGAGCTATGATAAAAGGTTGTCCATACCCTGGCACCTGAATCCAAAAACCCATAGCCATGCCATACTCAAGTTCTATGGCAATGTCTTCAATGTCTAACATGGACAATTCATCTAGATTCACATAGTCATAATAACTTTTTGATCCCCCAATATAGTTAACCATACTTCCATCAAACTCCCCACCATGATGGACCCTAAAGGTAAAGTAATTGTTGAAGCCATCATGTGGACCTACAAAAGGATCATGGAAAGCAAGCAGTTAAAACAGTGAGACAATAAATTTGTACACAAACACAGAGGCATTTAACTTGTGTTCAAATAGCGAGGCATTTAACACAGAGACAATAAGTTTGGTAAGTAAAAAAATGAGTAATTCAATTTGTACGACCAAGTGAAGACAAAATCCACCCACAGTGTGATAGAAAAATATTCGATAATATTACAAGTGGGGTGTAAATCTATGTCAGATGTCAGATTAAATGTTCTATTATCAATTGGTGTGGTCCCCTGCATTCTCTTATTTAAAAGTCTTTGAAAAAGTCATAGAAAAAGGCATTTGGTTTTGTTGTGTTGTATACTGAACTAATCAATAACATTTTCTTTCTTTCAAAGCTTTACTCATACCAAAACATAACAAACAACACAACAACCACAACTTATAAATAAAATCAGGAGAGACTTACCATATTGTGGCTGTTCTTCCTCGTCATTTCTCTTTTCCATGATTTTCCAATAGCTTTAGTGCGTTTTGAGTATTCTGTAAACCCTAACCTCACTATAATGTTCTGTTATTCAAATTACATGAAATCAACCTTGATCGAGACAATTGGTAGGTTAGATCGACAAACCCAAGCTGTTGAAACGCAAGCAATTTTGCCCAAATCGACAAACCCTAGCTTTTGGGTCAATTGGGGAAAAAATTTTATAACTAAATTGCACGTTGCCCCTAGAAGGACTGAAATACCCTTTTGTGAACAGCATGTGAGGTGCACGTGGGGAAAAAATGGACGGAATCTCACATCCGTTAGGTTTCCGTTACGAATTGCAAATTTAGTAGAGTTCAGGGGGTTTACTGCCGAAAAAAAAAGTTCAGGGGGTAAGTTGCAAATTTGGGTATAGTTCAGAGGGTATTCTTGCCAATTAGCCTAAAAAATAATCTTTAGAATCTAATTGTCAGTTTTTTCATCACAAAGTAATAGTGCAGTTTTTTGTTTCTTCTCTCTTTCATGTTAAACATAATACATATGCCTAAATGTAAAATTAAGAATTAATCCTAACAATGTATTAATAATTTAACTCAAACCAAGTTCATGATTTTCGAACAAAAGTTGAATAGATTATCATCATTTTAAACAATAAATAATAATCCAAATTGCAACGAATTACATTAGAAATAAAAGTTTAAAATAAAAGTTTCAACGGTTAACAACCAACACTTAACAAGTTTCAAAAGTTAACATTTAAAACTCAACAAAAGTTGTAACGTTATAAAATGAAAGTTTCATGGTTTTGCTTTCACATTTGAGCATGTCTAAATATTATGTCCAAGTATCGGTATCTTTCGCATGCACGCTGTCTAAATCGTTCCATCGACCGTTGTAATTTATTGCTAACTTAAAGTTTTTCATAATTTATGAAGCAAATAATAATTGAAAAAAAAAAAGTTCACAAAAAAAAATTGCAAAAAAAATAATAGTATTTCACATTTGCCAAGAATATATCACGTAAATCATGAAATATCAAATGTATGTTATGTTTTGCATGAACTTTCTCATCTATGTCATGTTGGGACTACCATATCCCATGTATGTCATGTTATGTATAAAATATTACATGTATATTATGTTGGGAATGACATATCTCATGTATGTCATAGTGCGTGAAATATAATTTCAAACCGAAATCAAAGTTTCTTCCATTGTCACTAAAAAAACTTCAAAATTGAAATAAAATAACAAAGACTTATCAACAATATCATCTAAGAAACACAATAATGCTATTGAAATTGAAGATTTAAAAACCTTGAAGTTTTGATGAGAGATTCAACCACAAACTTGAAATTTTCAAAAAAACTCTTCCCAAATCTTGGTTTCTTTGCGATTTCCCTTCAAAATAACTTTAATTTCTTGATAAAAACTAGTTAAGAACTAAGATTTGCTAAATATATGAGTGATAAAAAGATGGGTGATAGAGATGAGTGATAGAGAGAGATAAGTAATGGAGAAAAAAAAATTAAAAGGAAAAAGAGGATAAAAGGGTAGTTTTGTAATTTATTGACTAAAAACAATAATGTATTATGATAACTGATTACAAACAATAAAAAATTTTCACTTTTAACACTGATGTTGTTTTTGTTTTTGTTTTTGTTTTTGTTTTGCAAATAAAATGGAAAACAAAATAGAAAACGATAACAGACACGTATTCGAAATTGGATTTGGAAAATAAAAACAAAAACACCCTTGTAAAACGATACCGGACGCGCCCTAAACTATTTCTCTCGTTTTTGTTCTCCTATCGAGTCTCATTATGCTATTTCTCTCATAAGAGAAATTAAACGTCCATATGGTATTGTAATGCTTTATGTCTGATGCTTTTATGTTGTAGTGTGGTCAGTGTTTAGGCGTCTTTTGTCTTCAGGCCCTGCTTTTTTCTCGGTTCTTTTCCGGCCTCCATGGCTCGATGAATAAATTGTGGGTGTTAAAAAAAAAAAAAAAAAAAAAAAGACTACTAGATATATGATAAAAGTCTTGAATGAGAAAACAAATAACTAAAACAGAGAAACATGAAGCTCCATTAATGGATTTCAAGGATTGACTAACTATGGAATTTCCTGCTTTTGATTTGATCATTTTATTTATTTTTGTTGGCTTTCTGTTATTTGCTTTATGTTTTATCCTTTAAATTAGTCGTGGATTGTTGTTCTAGTCTGTTTGGTTGTTGTAACAAAAAATATTATGGAAATTGAGGACTTGAATCTTGTTGTTATTGTTATTCGGGTCTTAAGAGAAATGACGGAACATAGAGAAAAAGATTTGAGATATGATTTTAATTGTATTTTTATTAATTTTATAAGAATGAAGCAGGGTATTGCTATAAAATTCTGGTGGGTTGTTAATAATATTCATTTTGTAATTTTTTTTTAATTGTGTATATGTATTTATATATTCGCTTTTTGATTGGTTGTGGTTAATACTGAGATCTAATTTTGGATGAATTTTGATGGTTTACTTGAGTCTAAATTTCTATATTGATTATGTTTGCTTGATATTCTAGTCATCCCGGATTATTTTTTACTTTTTGGATGTTAATCTTACCTTTTATGAAGTCATGTTAGTGATTTACTGATTTCAAACATACTAGATGATGCTATCAAGTTGTCATATTTGTTTATATTGGGACACATGCTTCTAGGGATTGAATACGAAAAGACTGTCCCTAGGTGGGTTTGTATGTTTGTAGAGAACTTAACAGCTTTCGAGTGTTTTTCATGGGGAACCTACATATATACTCAGACTGTATACTACTTGAGACGGTTTATGACTGGTCAGAATAAGCAAAACCATAATTTCAGTAAGAAGCAGAATCTGGGGATGAACATATGGCTTTGCATGGGCATTCCAAGTTTGTATCTCGGTCTTTACTAACTATAAAAATGATTGTTTTACAACATATTTACAAAATTTGTTTAAAATGAATAGGTTTGGACTACGGAGGTTATTCCATGCCTCACTGGAGCTCATAAACTCCGAATTAGTAACATTTATCCCTGATTAATGAACTGGTGTTGCAAAAACAAGCCCAAGAAACTTGATAACATGTTCACTGATAAGGTACAAGTTTGTAGTTGTATGTTTAATTTTAATAGTAAGCTAACTTGTCCGATTTTTTTTTTATTATTATTATTTATTTTTTTTTGCAACATATTCACCGATATTAAGTGGTATTACTCGGTGTTGTGAAATTTGAGTGATTAATCGTGCTGTGTTTTATGAGTTGATTAGAGTCATGTAAATTTTATTATGTTCCTACTTTTGATTTTGCTTCAGACTTAAACTTTCATTGGTACAATTAAAAGATTAAAAAAAAAAATTCAAAACTATTTTGACTACAGATTTATATGTAGACAGAGTTCATTTATCAACCGTGTAGTAGATTTTTTTTTTATTTTTTTTGTAATATATTCACTGATGTTAAGTGTTATTAGTCAATATTGTGAAATTTGAGTGATTAACTGTGCTGTGTGTTATGAGTTGATTAGAGTCATGGAAATTTTATTATGTTTCTACTTTTGATTTTGTTTCAGACTTAGAATTGATTTTTTAGGTTTAAGGTTTCTATTATTCATTTTTTGGAATGTAGATTTTGATACCTTGTTGTGTATGTTCCTCTCATTGGATGCTGTGTGAACTTAACTTGTACACGCACAAAATTGAGATTTATGACTCATTATAAGAGGGGAATGACAAGAAGAAACAGTTAGAACGAGTACCTTATATTAGGTCACTGATCTCATTTTTACTTGGTATACTTCGTGCAGCTGGATATTATGAGCAACGTAAATCCGATTCTAAGCCTTTGGAAGGTGATGTTGTTGAACCGTACTTAATTCCTCCGCAACATGACACGTGAGAACATTTTTAATATTTGTTTGTTTTCAACATTTTATTACTATTTCCACTTATTAATATTGACAACCATTATTGATAAATGTAGGAGGAGTTGCGGTGTGTTCATCATGAAGTACATGGAAAATATTGTTTAAGATAAATGTTACCAAATGAATTTCATAGCGAACGATATGAAGGACACTAGAAGTGAACTTGTCGAATGGTTATTTCAAGCTTTGCTGCCATATCAACGACATTAGATAGATGTTGCCATGTAAATAAAGGAAACTAAAACCAAATTTTTGGTAATGTTAACAAACAGAATTTCAAGTTAAAAAAGAATCTGTAGAACCTAATTGTCAGTTTTTCCATCATAAAATAATAGTGCAGTTTTTTGCTTCTTCTCTCTTTCATGTTAAACATAATACACATGTCTAAATATAAAATTAAGAATTAATCCTAACAATGTATTAATAATTTAACTCATACCAAGTCCATGATTTTCAAACAAAAGTTGAACTCATTATCATCATTTTAAACAATAAATAACAATCCAAATTGCAACGAATTACATTAGAAATAAAAGTTTAAAATAAAAGTTTCAACGGTTAACAACCAACATTTAACAAGTTTCAAAAGTTAACATTCAATGCTCAACAAAAGTTGTAACGTTATAAAATGAAAGTTTCATGGTTTTGCTTCCACATTTGAGCATGTCTAAATATTATGTCCAAGCGCCGGTATCTTCTGCATGCACGCTATCTAAATCGTCCCATTGACCGTTGTAATTTATTGCTAACTTAATGCTTTTCATAATTCCTGAAGCAAATAATAATTGGAAAAAAAAAAATAAGTTCACAAAAAAAATTGAAAAAAAAAAACAATATTTCACATTTCCAAAGAATATATCACCTAAAGCATAAAATATCATATGTATGTCATGTTTTGCATGAACTTTCTCATCTATGTCATGTTGGGACTACCATATCTCATGCATGTCATGTTAGGTATGAAATATTCCATGTATATCATGTTGGGAATGACATATCTCATGTATGTCATGTTAGACATGAAATATCCTATGTATGCCATGTTAGACATGAAATATCCTATGTATGTCATGCTGGGTATGAAATATACCTTTTATGCAGTATTTCATGCAAGGCATGAAATATCCCATGTAAGACATGAAATATCCCATGTATATCATGTTGTGCATGAAATATCTCATGTATGTCATGTTGGGTATGAAATATCTTCTTTATGCAGTATTTCTTGCAAGACATGAAATATCTTATGTATATTATGTTGTGTATGAAATATCTCATGTATGTCATGTTGCGTATGAAATATCTTATGTATGTCATGTTGGGTATGAAATATCCCCTTTATGCAGTATTTCATGCAAGGCATGAGATATCCCATGTATATCATTTTGTGCAAGAAATATCTATTATGTCATGTTGAGCATGAAATATCCTATGTATGTCATGTTGGGTATGAAATATCCTTTTTATACAGTATTTCAGGTAAGACATGAAATATCTCATGTATATTACGTTATGCATGAAATATCTCAGGTATGTTATGTTGTGCATGAAATATCATGCATGAAATATCTCATGTATGTCATGTTGGGCATGAAATATCCAATGTATGTCATGTTGGGCATGAAATATCCTATATATGTCATGTTGGGTATGAAACTATAAACTATCCTATTTATGCAGTATTTTATATAAGGCATGAAATATCCAATGTATATCATGTTGGACATGAAATATCTCATATATGTCTTGTTAGGTATGAAATATCTCATGTATGTCATGTTGGGCATAAAATATCTCATGTACTTCAAAAATATATGATTGCACAATATTAGGCAATTTGTCACGTTAAACATGAAATAACCAATTTATATCACTTTTATCGTGACACATTGCGTAAAATATAATTTCAAACCGAAATCGAAGTTTCTTCTATTGTCACTAAAAAAACTTCAAATTGAAATAAAGAAACAAAGACTCATCAACAATATCATCTAAGAAACACAGTAATGCTATTGAAATTGAAGATTTAAAACCTTGAAGTTTTGAGGAGAGATTCAACCACAAACTTAAAATTTTCAAAAAACTCTTTCCAAATCTTGGTTTCTTTGCAATTTCCCTTCAAAATAACTTTAATTTCTTGATAAAAACTAGTT
Source organism: Acer campestre (assembly GCA_954870605.1). NCBI lineage: Eukaryota > Viridiplantae > Streptophyta > Magnoliopsida > Sapindales > Sapindaceae > Acer > Acer campestre. Next base: position 14,753,562 of record OX940801.1, on the reverse strand, counting down.
AAGAACTAAGATTTGATAAATATATGAGTGATAAAAAGATGGGTGATAGTGAGAGATGAGTAATGGAGAAAAAAAAATTAAAGGGAAAAAGAGGATAAAAGGGTAGTTTTGTAATTTATTGACTAAAAACAATAATGTATTATGATAATTGATTACAAACAATAAAAAAAAAAAATAGAATTTGGTTAGAAACAATAGTCCATTATATGGTTAGGTTATTTTTTGCAATTTTCACAATTATTAATTCATACCGTACTTCAAATAAAATTTACAAAATAATTACTAACATAAAAACCATACATAATTGCACACTTTAAAGTTAAAAAAGTCTAACAAATTATAATCATTAAACATAAATTTCAAACACAAATATAAATAAAATCATCAAGATTTTGAAATAAAAATATAATCATTTGTCATAACAAAATACAATAGCACTGAACATTTGTTCAATGTTCATCAATATAAGACAAAATAATTTGACTTAATATAAATTACACCTTATATTTTGATGGTTTTTCATGTAGAAATCTAAGATCCAATCCGATCCAATAGATTTCAGAATTTATGATCCAATTATGTCCCCAAATCCAATCTAATACAAAGGATTTGATCCGATCTAATGGATCCTATTGGATTGGATGTGATGTTGCACACCATGGGTCTACCTACTACTTCATACATTGGATATATGTAAATGATTTAATAAAATTTTATTATAGGTATAATTTTATATAAACTATGGTTTTATTAGAGAGAAATATACAAACATCTAAATTCTAATGTACTGGAGATGTCTTTGGCTGTTGTGTAGGAGAAATAGCCGGATAGTTGGGATGCTTCTCATTTAGAAATATTACTATTTTGAGTTAAACCAGTGGAGTTCTTACTATATGTGGGTAAAAATACTTGTCAGGGGAGACGGTTATTTTCTTTCATCGAAGATTCGAAGGCTTCGGTTTAAATTTTATCTTTCGTTTTCTAATCTAAGACCTTTTTCGATCTGGGATTGAATTTGAAGTGAAAACTGGCAGTAGAAGATGGATTTGTTGTACTTGTATAGTTGCATATACATCTTCAACCTACTATTTCTCCTTAGATCATAAAACAAGGACTAATTGCACAACGTCCCCTGATTTTAGGTCTAATTACAGCTAGGTGGACTTTTTACTCGAAATTACACAAACCTCCGCTACCATAAGTTGACTTCCGTTAAACTTAACCATTGACCAAACTTTTAGGGTTAAATGACTTGAATGCCCTCCATTTGTATTATTTTATTACCTAAAATAAATAATTAAACAAATATTATATAATATATAATAATAATAAAAATGATGAGGATAATGTTGTTATTGTTTTGATATTTATCACTCATTTTCATAAAAATCCATTATGGATATTTTTTTTTATTTTTTTTTTTTATGAATGGGTGATGAATCTTGAAAAAAAAAAGCTCAACTATGAATGATTTTTTTTTTCTTTTGTTGAAAATAGGTGTTGAACCTAGAAAGAAAAATTAAAAAAACTCAGATGATGATGATTTTCTCTTTAGTTGAAAATGGGTGGTGATAGATGTCGACAAAAGAGAAAAGTTTGCCATTTTTTTTTCTCCTCTGAAAAATAGGTGATAAATATCAAAAAAAAAAAAAAATAACAACATTATCCTCATTTTAAAAAAAAAAAAAAAATTAAAATTTTATTATATAATAGATAATATTTGTTTAATTATTTGTTTTAGGTAATAAAATAATACAAATGGAGGCATTCAAGTCATTTAACCCTAAAAGTTTGGTCAATTGTTAAGTTTAACAAAAGTCAACTTATGGTGGGGGTTGTGTAATTTCGAGTAAAAGATCCATCTAGCTGTAATTAGACCAAAAGTCAGGGGAGGTTTGGCAATTAGTCCTTAAAACAAACATAACCAATCGTTTGATATAGCACACCAAATTTTTTTATTTTTTTATTTTTTTATTTTTTCACAGAAACAATTTAAGAGATTTTAATACTTTTATAACAATTTAATAATATCAAATTCGGTCTAAATCTAATACTGTATAATAAATTTATATTATATATACAAGAAATTAAACTATTTCTCTCATTTTTTTCTCCTATGGAGTCTCATTAAGCTATTTCTCTCATAAGAGAAATTAAACGTCCATATGGTATTATAATGTATACATTTAATTGTTTTAAATACAAAAAGATAATCAAAACAAGTGCTTATTAATTTATATGATGGTCGGAGTTTTAATCTCACCATACACATTTTATAAGTATATGTGGACTGTGGAGAATTTTTATACTTGTACAAACTATTAATGTAGTATGTAAAACAAAACAAAAATTAATAAAGAAACTTAAATTAGTAAAAACTACCACACATACACGTGTGGGGAAAGATTATCTCCCGTGAGAGTAAATATTAGCAAAACTCAAAAGGTTCAATTTATAAAAATAGATATATTAAAAGTAAAAGATGAATAAAAGTAAAATACTATAAAAATAAAAAAATAAAAAAATAAAAAATTGTGGACACTACTCACTAGCTGCAGATAGTTTGATTTTCAAGTAAAAGAATATATGTCAACTCAAAAAGAAATCCTTTGAAGGGAATAATGATTAATGGGAAAGTGGTATTTTTCTTGAGAATTTGTAGTTGCAATTTGAAAAACTTGAATGAAAATTTCGGAACTCCGAATCTTATTAAAACATTTTGAGCCGGCAGAAAGCTTATTAAAACAAACACTTAAAGCAAACACTTAATTCATTAAAAGAGAGACAAAAGAAGTGTTGTAACATTGTTGTTGATATCCAGACGACAAAAGCAATGAAGCCAACAAGAATTTTTCTTGTTTGCGACGAGCCCTCTTGTCTCCTAAAAATATGGTATTTATCCGATCATCAGCTCCTCACCGTTCACTCTCGATTTTCACGTAATTTCAAGTAAGTTTTTTTTTTTTTTTTTTTTTTTTTAATACCCATCTCGGATTTCTAAGTTTCAATCCTGTGTAGTGAATTGTATGTAATTTTTATTGATATAATAGTAAAAAATTTAAAACTTGAGGTTGTCTTCACAACCCAGTTTTTGTTTTGCCTTGTTTTGATGAATTTTAGTGTTTATTTAGTTAATTATGAACTGGATTGTGTTTTGTTTTTGATGAAGACAAAGCCTGTTTGATGTTTTTATGTTTTGGGGTTGATTTGCTTCTTCTTTTTTTATTGGAGGTGTATCTGTTGTGAGTAATCTGGTATTTTGATTCATTTTCGGTGACTTCGATTGAGAATTTTTTTTTTTTTTTTTTTGATATTTGACATGTATCATTTTCTGTAAAGTAGTAATTTTGATGATTTGAAATTGATGGTCATTCATTGAATGGTGATTTTGTTATGATTTAAAGGTCGTGTACTCGTGTACTGTAACTTTAATTGTAGCCATATGACTTGGCTTTATTCTAGCTGTGAAATACTTTTGAATGATCTCATGCCTGCTTTCTTTCTCTACTGTAACTTTTAGTAGTGACTATTTTGTTCTGTTTAAAAACCTGGTTTAGGTTGTCCATTGATTTACTGATTTAGCTAAAATAACTTTTTGAATGCAGAAATATAGAACAGCTAGACACAAACCAGAGCCCTCAGAAGGTAAGAGTGATTGCCTGTTTAACTTTTTTATTTTACTTTCCCTTGGTCATAGTATCGCTTTAATGTCTTCTGGGTATAGGAAATTTGGAAGCATACAATTGGTTAAAACATATTGTTCTCTTTGCAGAAACATCAGAGAAAAATATATCTTCTACTGAAGAAATGGAAGCTCAGGACTTGAAAACGTAAGCAACTTCTTTCATTTGGAATTCAAGTATGAAGTTACTAGGTCTATGTGTAGCTCTTCTTTTATTTTTGAGAACATTATTATTTGTAGGAGATCTTGGCTGTAAATGTGGTTAGAGGTTTAAATTTGTTTCTTTGTTTGAATTTCATGCAGTAAATTAGCTTGTTGTCAACTCTGTATGTTGTATAAGCCGTGTTGCGATATGGCTCTGGTGGTATTTATCTTTTCTTAGTGCTGTGGTTACCATATTAATTTACCTGTCAGCTTACTAGACTAGATTTTTCACTCTTATTGATTAGATTTTCAAGATACCTTATAAATGGAAACATGAGCATAATATATTCTGTTACTTTCTTAAGAATTTAAATTCTTTTTATATTCTACTCTGCTGTTCATCTTTATACTTGATTTGACAGGGTGGTACTTGTAAGTTCATGATCCAGCAGGTACCTGTTTGTCATCACTTTCTTGAGTCATTAAGTTCAAACAGTCACTCGGATGTATCCTTAGCTTGACGTATAGGTTCTGGTGAGTGTAGGGTCGGTTCTGGTGAGTAAAGGGTCATGTGTTTGGAGACATCCGTTGTGACTTTGTACACTCCCTAAATGTTTACCTTCTGTGGTTATCCTAAAGAAAACAATTATTAATTAACTGTAAAAGAAATCATGTCAACAACATACGGTTTGCATAAAATTACAGTCTAACTTTCTACTGTCATTAGAAATTATATATTGTATGCATACATGAGCATCTCTAGATATACTAATCTTATATGAGGTGCCAGTATATTATCTGATTTTTAGTGGAGGCCTTGTTTGTTTCAATCTGGAATGCAGCACTTGCCTGGTGGGGTTTCTCTGTACTTTGGTTCTATGTGCCACATTAGCTATTCGAATAACTTCATTTGACGGTCATGCTAAGGGAACTGAGTGGCAGGAGTTGGCAGATCAACTGATCTCTGTTGATGATGGGCTGGACCCAAATTGGAGTGAGCTTCTTGCTGATGCCAATGCAGCAGATGCCAGATCAAAGGTTTGTTCCTCAATAAACATACATTTTGTTACATTTAGGTGTTACCCTTTCCCCGCCAGGCAAATCAAGAAAAAAAGGAACTTTAGTTCATCCATATACTTCATTCTTTGTTCACTGGTTTCTTTTGGTGTTTAATAGTTCTAGATAATGTACCAGGTGCTGAAACCATCTAACGATATCTCAATGCTACAACCCCTAATTAATCCAAATGATGCATCTCATGCTGCTGCCAACCCATCTAGAATGCACTGGACACCAGAACTTCATGAGGCATTTGTGGAGGCTGTCAATCAACTGGGTGTTAGTGAACGTGAGTACTACCTCTAATAACTTTGTCCTCCCTTTTGATCTCATTAGAGTCTGGAAAATATGTGGCTTCCTGTCATTTTGACAAATAAGTTTTATTAAAAGGATTTACCCCAAAGTGCGTCTTAAAGCTCATGGATGTTGAAAGCCTAATCATCTATCATGTTAAAAGCCACCTGCAGGTCTGTATACAATCTTATCTTCTATTCTGTTCTATTTAAAAACCTGGTTTAGGTGTTCATTGATTTACTGATTTAGCTAAAATAACTTTTTGAATGCAGAAATATAGAACAGCTAGACACAAACCAGAGCCCTCAGAAGGTAAGAGTGATTGCCTGTTTTATTTTACTTTCCCTTGGTCATAGTATCGCTTTAATGTCTGGGTATAGGGAATTTGAAAGCATACAATTGGTTAAAACATATTGTTTTCTTTGCAGAAACGTCTGCGAAAAATATAGCTTCTACTGAAGAGATGAAAGCTCTGGACTTGAAAACGTAAGCAACTTCTTTCATTTGGAGTTCAAGTATGAAGTTACTAGGTCTATGTGTGGCTCTTTTTTTTTGTTTTTGAAAACATTTTAATATGTAGTAGATCTTGGCTATGGTTAAAAAGGTTTAAATTTGTTTCTTTGTTTGAATATCATGCAGTACTAAGATGCTGTCATTATATCTTTTAATCAGTAATAAATTAGCTTGTTGTCAACTTTGTATGTAGTGATATGGCTCTGGTGGTATTTATCTTTTCTTAGAGCTGTGGTTACCCTATTAATTTACCTGTCAGCTTACTAGACTAGATTTTTCACTCTCATTGATTAGATTTTCAAGATACCTTATAAATGGAATCATGAGCATAATATGTGCTGTTATTTTTTTAAGAATTTAAATTCCGATATTCTTTTTATATTACTCTGCCGTTCATCATTATACTTGATTTGATGCGGTGGTAATGGTAGGTGCAGGGTCCAGCAGGGAGCCAGGGACCTGTTTGTCATCACTTTCTTGAGTCATTAAGTTCAAACAGTCACTCGGATGTATACCTTTCACTTCATTATTATCCTTAGCTTGACATATTGGGTCATATTTTTGGAGACATCCATTGTGACTTTGTACACTCCCATAATGTTTGCCTTTGGTGGACTTTGTTAATGTAATTCATTGGTTATCCGAAGGTAAACAAGTATTGGTTACCGTAAATGAAATCATGTCAACAATATACAGTTTGCATAAAATCACGGTCTTCTTGTCATTAAAAATTATATATTGCGTACATGAACATCTCTAGATATATGCTACTCTTATATGAGGTGCTAGTATATTATTTGATTTTTAGTGCGAGCCTATTTTTGTTTCAATCTGGAATGCAGTACTTGCTTGGTGGGGTTTCTCTGTACTTTGGTTCTATGTGTCACATTAGCTACGCCAAGAACATTTTTCCTATATTCTCTCAATGTGATAGTGAACAGTCAGTGTTGATTTTGAGCTTGCATTTCATATGATGTTTCTCTGATTTTGATAACAGGACTATGAGCATTACTGAAGCATTGCGATTGCAGATGGAAGTTCAGAAGCGGCTCCATGAACAACTTGAGGTACAACTTTTTTTATATTAGCTTCAGCTCCTCTATAACTTATGATATATGACAACGTATCAGCCCAGAGACATATATTCTTGCTTATATGCTTAAGTTTTAGTGTCAAAGAAATCAAACATAATAATGATTGAAGCGACTACAATGAGAGAGGTCTTGACGTGTGAGTGTGACCAAGTGTTCTAAATGATTTCTTCTACTTTTACTCAGATTCAGAGAAACTTGCAGTTGCGAATTGAAGAACAGGGGAAGTATCTTCAGCAAATGTTTGAGCAACAAAGAAAAATGGGGAACGATAAGTCTAAGGCCTCATCATCCAACGTAGACGAGTCAAAGCCAGAGCAGAATTCTCCCAAAAATGAAAAATCTGATTCCGCAGAGGTGGATCTTGCCAAAACTGGTGCTAGTACTGGTCAAGCCAACGCTGCACAAAAAGAAATCAACAGGACTATGAGCATTACTGAAGCATTGCGATTGCAGATGGAAGTTCAGAAGCGATTCCAGGAACAACATGAGGTACAACTTTTTTTACTTTAGCTTCAGCTCCTTTATACCTTATGATATATGACAAAGTACCATCTCAGAGACATATATTCTTGCTTATACGCTTAAGTTTTAGTGTCAAAGAAATCAACCATAATAATTGATTGAAGAGACTACAATGAGAGAGGTCTTGACGTGTGAGTGTGACCAGTGTTCTAAATGATTTCTTCTACTTTTACACAGATTCAGAGAAACTTGCAGTTGCAGTTGCGAATTGAAGAACAGGGGAAGTATCTTCAGCAAATGTTTGAGCAGCGAACAAAAATGGAGAACGATAAGTCTAAGGCCTCATCATCCAATGTAGACGATCCCTCCGCTTCATTGTCGGAGTTAGAGCAGAATTCTTCCAAAAATGAAAAATCAGATGCCAAAGAGGTGGATCTTACCAAACCCGATGCTGGTACTGGTAAAGCCAACACTGCACAACCAGAAAGCTCCCGCAGTTCAACCAAGAAGCCGAAAGCACCACAAACCGAAGCTCCTGAGTATCTTTCCCTAGATGATGCTCCTGGCCTTACAAACGCAAAACGGGCAAGAACGAGTGAGACATCAAAACCTTCAGCCAAATCTCCACCTGATTGGTACAGCTTATATACTTGACATTGCAGCTTCTGGAGATGATGTGAAAAGCCGGATAGTTGGGATGCTTCTCATTTAGAAATATTACTATTTCGAGTTAAACCAGTGGAGGCCTTACTATATGTGGGTAAAAATACTTGTTAAGGGAGAGTTATTTTCTTTCATCAAATATTCGAAGGCTTCGGTTTAAATTTTATCTATTGTTTTCCAATTTAAGACCTTTTTCGATCTGGGATTGAATTTGAAGTGAAAACTGGCAGTAGAAGAAGATGGATTTGTTGTACTTGTATTATACATCTATCGAGTCTCATTAAGCTATTTCTCTCATAAGAGAAATTAAACTCTTAACCTAAACTATTATTTATTGAGTTTTAATAATTCAACCCTGAATGACTCGACTCAATAGAGTTAGATCTATCAACGTTTTTTGCGAGTGGGTTTAGGTCGAAATAGTGGATTGGATGTAATTCTGTCATATCTACCTAGGAGTATGCGGTGGATCAGATCCATTAGATTTGTCATGATCTAATATCCAATCTGGTTGGATCGAAGATGTTACAATCTGATTCGATCCAATCTTAAAGTGGAATCAAATCCAATTGCAAAATAATTAAATTTGATTCGATCCAATGGATTAGATTTATATGAAGCAATTCTTAATATATAAATGTTAAAACACTCCTAAAATTAACAAAATCAAATTATTAATTCATACCGTACTTCAAATAAAATTTACAAAATAATTATTAACATAAAAACAATACATAATTGCACACTTTAAACAAAGTATAATCATTAAACATAAATTCAAATCACAAATATAAATAAAATCATTAAAAGATTGAAAATATATATATATATATAATCATTTGGCAACAAAATACAATAGCATCAAAAATTTGTTCAATGCTCATCTATATAAGACAAAATAATTTAACTCAATATAAATTACGTTTTATATTTTGATGGATTTTCATATAGAAATCCAAGATCCAATCCGATACACTTCAGAATTTATAATCCAATTAGGTCCCTAAACCCAATCCAATCCGATGGATTTGATCCGATCTGATGGATCCTATTGGATTGGATGTGATGTTGCACACCCCGGGTCTACCTACTACTTCATACATTGAGTATATGTAAATGATTTAATAAAATTTTATTATAGGTAGAATTTTATATAAACTATGGTTTTTATTAGAGAGATACGTACAAACATCTAAATTCTAATGTACTGGAGATGTCTTTGGCTGTCGTGTAGGGCATGCTCAGCCTACTATTTCTCCTTAAACCAAACATTACCAATCATTTGATACAAGTCATACAACCCACCAATTTCAGAGGGTTTTTATTATTATTATTATTATTATTATTATTATTATTAGGAGAAACAATTGGAGAGGTTTTAATACTTTTATAATAATTTAATAATATCAAATTCAAATTTAAACTGGCTAATACTGTATAATAAATTTATATTATATATATATATGAGAAATTAAACTATTTCTCTCATTTTTGTTCTCCTATCTAGTTTCATTAAGCAGCTTCTCTCATATGAGAAATTAAGCGTCTATACGGTATTATAATTTATACATTTATTTGTTTTTAATACAAAAAGATAATCAAAACAAGTGCTTATTAATTTATACGATGGCCAGTGTTCTAATCCCACTATACACATTTCATAAGTATGTAGGGAGAATTTTCATACTCATACAAACTATTAATGTAATACGTAAATAAATAAATAAATAAATAAATAAATAAATAAAACTATTAATTCATACTCATACAGACATAAATGCATACACACGTGCACATATAATCTTTGAATAGTTAAGTAAATATGATCTCATCCATGTGACATGATGACCATGTCACATCTCAAATTAATTAAGGAACAATAAAGTTAATAAAAACTACCACACATATACGTGGTGTAAGATTTTCGATCGTGAGAGTAAATATTTCGATCGTACATACCAAAATTCATATGGTCCAATTTATAAAAATTGATATATTAAAAATATATATCACCTCTTAATAAAGTTGGGTAGTGCACCCCTCTTTCACATAAGTGATGAAGAGTTTAAATCCCACCATGCGTATTTTATAAGCATGTATGGGAAATTTTCTTCTTGAGTTGTGGGAGTAGTCATCTTCCGTTATGAGAGTAGATATCTGGGCCGCACATATATTGTTTGAATACTTCAAAAAAAAAAAAATATATATATATATATATAGTAAGTCTCTCATAAAGGATCCCTTATTTTAATTTCGATAAGGATATTGAGGAAATCATGTCAATCTTTATGAATTTTAATCTAAAATTTTTTGTGGATGATAAATTCAATGAAATATACATATGAACAAAATTCATAAAAATAGTTGTGATTTCATCAAGGTCATTACTGAAATTAAAATAAGGAATCTCTCATAAGAAACTCACTATATATATAAAGTAAAAGATGAATGGAAAAGATTTTTAAAAGTAAAATATTAAAAAAAAAATTGTGGACACCACTCACTACTCACTAGCAATAGCCTATAGATAGTTGGATACTGGAATCAAGTAAAAGAATATATGTCAACTCAAAAAGAAATTCTTTGAAGGGAATAATGAGAAAGTGGTATTTTTCTTGAGAATTTGTAGTTGCAATTTGAAAAACTTGAACGAAAATTTAGAACACAAACAACTCAGAATCTTGTTCAAACTACCATAAACAGAGGAAAAAAAATATCTAATACAAATTACAATCACCCCTTTTTGCTAATTACAGCTCTCAATTTTCTTTGACTTTCCTCTTATAAATAGCAGTAACTCGTTGACCAAATCCAGATTAAAATACCAAAACAAAACACAAAACCAAAGACACAACACAAAGCACATATATATCTCAACTGGACTCGCAAAATAACAAATTTTGACTGGACCCCACATTATATAACTTAATCAACTTCCTCCTCAAATCAACACCGTTGGATTATCATTGTTTTCTCAATCCGTAAAACAACGGCTGGTGATTGTGGAGATTAACTAGATTGGTTTCACGTTAAGTTTTCTTGATATTTAATTAATTAAACGAGAGACAAAAGAAGCCAAATACGTATTCTTCTAAAAAGAGTGTTGTAACATTGATGTTGAAATCCAGACGACAAAAGCAAATCAAGCCAACAAGAAATTTTCTTCTTTGCGACGAGCCCTTTTGTCTTCTAAAAATAAGGTCTTTATCCAATCATCAGCTCCTCACCGTTCACTCTCGATTTTCACGTAATTTCAAGTAAGTTTTATTTTTAATACCCATCTCGGATTTCTCAGTTTCAATCCTGTGTAGTGAATTGTATATAATTTCTATTGATATAATAATAAAAAAATTAAAAAACTTGATGTTGTCTGCACAACCCAGTTTTTGTTTTGCCTTTTTTTTTTTTTTTGGATGAATTTTAGTGTTTATTTGGTTAATTGTGAACTGGGTTGTGTTTTGTTTTTGATGAAGACAAAGCCTGTTTGATGTTTTTGCGTTGTGGGGTTGATTTGCTTTTTTTTGTTTTTTTTTTCTCTTGGAGGCGTATCTGTTGTGTGTAATCTGGTAATTTGATCTATTTTCGGTGACTTCGATTGAGAATTTTTTTTATTGGAATTTTTTTGATATTTGACATATATCGTTTTCTGTAAAGTAATAATTATGATGATTTGAATTTGATGGTCATTCATTGAATGGTGATTTTGTTATGATTTGAAGGTCATGTACTGTAACTTTCTGAGTTAGAAGATTTTATGTGAAGAATTGAGCTTCTAATTGCGCTGTTTATTACTGTGTCATTGTTTGATGATTGGCCTGAACATGGAATTGAAGGTTTTGATTAAAAAAAAAAACTATAATTTTTCAAGCTGGACATGGTTTATGATTGGTTTAATGTATAATGGTGCCTAATTGTAGCCATATGACTTAGCTCTCGTCTAGCTGTGAAGTACTTTTGAATGATCTCATGTCATCTTTCTTTCTCTACTGATTACGTATGTTGCTCTCATTTTAGAAAATTCTGCTTTCTTGTTCGAGAGATAGTGGTATTTGGCTGGATTTATGGTTGAATAAGAGATGTCTAAAGTGGCTTTAAATGTTTAGTAAAAGTGAGTAGCATTCGGTTATATTCTGCATAAGATGTTGAAGTCCGGATATTGTTCGTTAAAAACAGTTAGATGAGAATTTAAGAATTTGTCGATTTGTGGATATTTATTTGGTATTCAATTTATTAGCATACATGTGAAACAAAGACGTGATTTGGACTGAATTTTCTCCTTTAAATATTCCATACGATATTAACTATTGATATTTGAGAATGTAGGAGATATCATATTCTGTAGTTTACTTTTCTACTCAACCCTGTTGGTATTCTCAAGCACCTGAAAGTTTCTGCAAATTTGTCTAATTTAAGTGGTAACTTCACATAGAACAAAGTAATAAAATATAATCTCGGAAAGGTTAAATCTTGAGCATTTTTAGATTATTGTCAGTTGAAGTATGAAGAGAATTTAGTTAATTGATATCTTTTTCTAATAGAAATATTTTCACCATCTGTTCTTCCATATTTGTTGATTGCCTACTTTAATATCTTTTTTCTTGCAGGTATTTCATGCTTTAATGTATCAGCGGCCTGCTGAATTAGTAATTTGTGCATAAGAAGCTCTATTTGACAGATCTTTTCAACACATATTAAATTTCTAGCAAGAGACTAGGTAACTGACAATGGTTTGGAGTTCTTATTTATGACAACATCGAGCATGCGCCCTGTGTCATCTATTCAGGGATCAGGTGCAAAGCAGCTGAGTACCTTGGGGGTTTCTGTCGCTATGCCTATGTCTTCATCTTTTCCAGCTCTTTCTACTACTCATGAAGAAAAGTATCCCAAATTTCCTGATTCTTTTCAGGGTTCCACAGAAAGGGAACTGATGACAAGTCCCGTCATCCTACAGACACGTCCATCAGCTTCCAACGGTGTCACTGTTGGGCACATGTTTTCATCATCTTCCAGAGTCCCGAATAATATGTTTATTTCTTCTGTTTCACCGCATGAGAGGCATTCCCATAATTCTCCATTCATTTCTCAGTCAACATCACATTTTTCCACCTCAGAAGTAAACTCTACAGCGTTGATCAATCACCAACTCGAGGAAAATAAGGATTTGTCCTGGTGTGCAGATGATCCACTTCAGGAATTTCTTGATTTTCCTGGAAATGTCCCTGTGCAGACTGGTCTGTTGGAAGGCAATGCTGGTGATGATACTGCATTTGATGGTCATGCTAAGGGAACTGAATGGCAGGAGTGGGCAGATCAACTGATCTCTGTTGATGATGGGCTGGACCCAAATTGGAGTGACCTTCTTGCTGATGCCAATGCAGCAGATGCCAGATCAAAGGTTTGTTCCTCAATAAACATACATTTCGGTACATTTGCAGAACTGGTGCAAATGCTCATGATGCTTGTTTGGTACATGTCAGGTGCACCTGAGGAATACATCATACATGCCTTCGTTTTTTGACGCTTAAATTACTGCATCATACATGGACAAAATATACAATTTCAATTTTCATCCCTAGGACGTTTTAGCCTGTCTCACATTGTTAATTGTTCTAATAGATGCTAAAAGTGTTGGTGGTCGAAGGCAGGATGAAAATATTCATAATATCTTTGGGAATAGTGTACTTGACCGTGATTATGATTTATCAGTAATGACATTTATTGCTCCTTTCAATCCAACATGATGGTTGCATGTACATGTATATGTAAAGCAGCCAAGAAATTCATGTTGCTGACCTTAATTTTTCATTTTTTCGTCACATTTTCTGGTTTTAATTTAGCCCTAATCTGTAGTGCAGTAGGTGTTACCCTTTCCCCGCCAGGCAAATCAAGAAAAAGAGGAACTTTAGTTCATCCATATACTTCATTCTTTGTTCACTGGTTTCTTTTTGTGTTTAATAGTTCTAGACAATGTACCAGGTGCTGAAACCATCTAACGATATCTCGATGCAACAACCCCTAATTAATCAGCAGCAGCTTATTCCAATTGATGAACCTCATGCTGCTGCCAACCCATTGTCTACAGCAGCTGGAACTAAATCTAGAATGCGCTGGACACCAGAACTTCATGAGGCATTTGTGGAGGCTGTCAATCAACTGGGTGGTAGTGAACGTGAGTATTACCTCTAATAACATTGTCCACCCTTTTGATCTCAAAAGAGCCTGGAAATTATGTGGTTTCCTGTTATTTTGACAAATAAGTTTTATTAACAGGAGCTACCCCAAAGGGTGTCTTAAAGCTCATGAATGTTGAAAGCCTAACCATCTATCATGTTAAAAGCCACCTGCAGGTCTGTATATAATCTTATCTTAAAAACCCAGTTTAGGTGTTCATTGATTTACTGATTTAGCTAAAATAACTTTTGGAATGCAGAAATATAGAACAGCTAGACACAAACCAGAGCCTTCAGAAGGTAAGAGTGATTGCCTGTTTTATTTTACTTTCTCTTGGTCATAGCATCGCTTTAATGTCTGGGTATAGTGAATTTGGAAGCATACAATTGGTTAAAACATATTGTTCTCTTTGCAGAAACATCAGAGAAAAATATATCTTCTACTGAAGAGATGAAAGCTCTGGACTTGAAAACGTAAGCAACTTCTTTCATTTGGAATTCAAGTATGAAGTTACTAGTTCTATGTGTCGCTCTTCTTTTGTTTTGAAAACATTATTATATGTAGGAGATCTTGGCTGTAAATGTGGAAGATACCTTATAAATGGAAACATGAGCATATTCTGTTACTTCTTAAGAATTTAATTTCCGCTATTCTTTTTATATTCTACTCTGCTGTTCATCTTAATACTTGATTTGATGTGGTGGTACTGGTAAGTACATGGTCCAGCACGGACCTGTATGTCATCACTTTCTTGAGTCATTAAGTTCAAACGGTCACTCGGATGTATCCTTAGCTTGACATATAGTTTCTTGTGAGTGTAGGGTCGGTTCTGGTGAGTAAAGAGTCATGTGTTTGGAGACATCCGTTGTGACTTTGTACACTCCCTAAATGTTTACCTTTTGTGGACTTTGTTAATGTAATTCATTGGTTTTCCTAAAGAAAATAATTATTAATTAACTGTAAAAGAAATCATGTCAACTATATACAGTTTGCATAAAAGGACGGTCTAACTTTCTACTATCATTAGAAATTATATATTGCATGCATACATGAGCATCTTTAGATATACTAATCTTATATGAGGTGTCAGTATATTATTTGATTTTTAGTGCGAGGCCGTTTTTTGTTTCAATCTGGAATGCAGCACTTGCCTGGTGGGGTTTCTCTGCTTTGGTTCTATGTACCACCATAGCTACCCCAAGAACTTTTTGCCTATATACTCTCAATGTAATAGTGAACAGTTAGTGTGATTTGGGGTGTGCAATTCATACGATGTTTCTCTGATTTTGATAACAGGACTATGAGCATTACTGAAGCATTGCGATTGCAGATGGAAGTTCAGAAGCGGCTCCATGAACAACTTGAGGTACAACTTTTTTTATATTAGCTTCAGCTCCTCTATAACTTATGATATATGACAAAGTATCAGCCCAGAGACATATATTCTTGCTTATATGCTTAAGTTTTAGTGTCAAAGAAATCAAACATAATAATGATTGAAGAGACTACAATGAGAGAGGTCTTGATGTGTAAGTGTGACCAAGTGTTCTAAATGATTTCTTCTACTTTTACACAGATTCAGAGAAACTTGCAGTTGCGAATTGAAGAACAGGGGAAGTATCTTCAGCAAATGTTTGAGCAACAAAGAAAAATGGGGAACGATAAGTCTAAGGTCTCATCATCCAACGTAGACGATCCCTCTACTTCATTGTCAAAGTCAGAGCAGAATTCTCCCAAAAATGAAAAATCAGATGCCGCAGAGGTGGATCTTGCCAAAACTGGTGCTAGTACTGGTCAAGCCAACGCTGCACAACAAGAAAGCTCCCCTAGTTCAAGCAAGAAGCAGAAAGCACCACAAACCGAAGCTGCTGAGGATCTTGTCGTAGATGCTGATTCTGGCCTTACAAACGCAAAACGGGCAAGAACGAGTGAAACATCAGAACCTTCAGCCAAATCTCCATCTGATTGAACAGCTTATAGAATCGACATTTCAGCTCCTGGAGATGATGTGAAAAGCCGGATAGTTGGGATGCTTGTCATTTAGAAATATTACTATTTCGAGTTAAGCCAGTAGTTTTTGACAGTGGAGACCTTACTATATGTGGGTAAAAATACTTGTCAGGGGCGACAGTTATTTTCTTTCATCAAAGATTCGAAGGCTTCGGTTTAAATTTTATCTTTCATTTTCCAATTTAAGACCTTTTCGATCTGAAAACTGGCAGTAGAAGAAGATTGATTTGTTGTACATACATCTGCATTGTTGATGACTAGATTGTGCAACTTTATATTGGAATAATGGTTC
Organism: Acer campestre; assembly: GCA_954870605.1. Lineage (NCBI taxonomy): Eukaryota > Viridiplantae > Streptophyta > Magnoliopsida > Sapindales > Sapindaceae > Acer > Acer campestre. Next base: position 14,737,178 of record OX940801.1, on the reverse strand, counting down.
AAGTAATGTAACTTTTAGTAGTGATATGTTGATAATCCCTGCGTAAGCAAATTTATATCTAATCCAAAAATTCTAACTTGTTTTCTTACATGCATATTAGCAACATTCAAGTCTCCTAAGATACGTGGTTGTCACCACCGCGGCATCACCCAATATTACTTGGTGATATAAAGCGTTCATTCCAATATTCCGGGTTTGAGTCACTGAACAGCATCTCGCATCTAGAATATTAAAAAAAGAAATCTCAGATTGTTTTTCATTTTTTTGATTATGGAAGAGATTATCCATTTTAAACATTATAATGGTATAAAGAAAAAATGAAACCAATAAAAACTCCAATTTGAAATTCGAAATTACATTCTTAATATAAAAAAAATTGAAATTACATAATTATAATTTAATTTGAGCTTTAGTTAAGAGAAAATAATAATATTAAAATTCATAACTATCTAGCTACTATAATCTGAAAAACATGACTAAATCCCTTAAAATAACTTAATAAGTGAATTATCATTTTCACATTTACCTTCTAGAACAGGTGGTTAAGCACCTCTGGCATGGTATTTTTATTTATTTTTTTAAAAATCAATTGCAAACAACAATAATAATATATATTTTTATTATATAATTTAAGGACATCCAACCACAGTCACATATTCAAGTTCCACATTAACAAATACCCACACATAATATCAATGTATGATTGTGGTTGAACATCTTTATTCTTTAACTTATAATTTTAGGACGTCCTTAATAGATTTAAGTGTTTGTGTAAATAATGACTTAATTTCTTTATTGATTGTAAGGACTATTTATACATACTACATCCTGACATACTAGGAATGTAGTTGAGTTATACATAAAAGGAAATAGATACAAAGCAATATATATCCTAGTTGTACACGGCAATACATATCAGGTACTAGTAGTTATCTTGTGAACCTGTATTGCTAATATGCCCCCGCAAGATAGAGCTTCCGGCGAGGACGCCTATCTTGGAGCGATGATCGTGGAACTGCTTGCGAGATAGAGCTTTGGTAAGAGAGTCAGCGAGCTGATCCTTTGTGTTGACATGGGCTACCCGCAACTGGTTACGAGCAACTTGATCTCGAACAAAGAAGAAGTCGATGGCAACATGTTTCATGCGGCTATGAAATATCGGATTTGCGCAGACATAAGTGGCACCTGCGTTATCACAATAGATGAAAGGAGTAGCATGTACCTGAAGCCGCAGTTCATGGAGCAGGTGGCCAACCCAAGTCAGTTCAGCTGCAGCTGTGGCGATGGCACGATATTCCGCCTCCGTCGAAGATCGGGCAACTGTGTGTTGCTTCTTAGAACACCAACTGATTGGCATGGAGCCAAGGAACACAATGTAGGCTGTAGTAGAGCGTCGATCGTCAGGATCACCCGCCCAATCGGCATCGGCATCGGCATAGGCATGTAAACGAAGAGGAGAGTGACGGGAGATGAAGAGACCAAGGTCAAGTGTGCTAGTGAGATACCGAAGCACCCGTTTGACTGCATTCCAGTGGGTTGTGGTTGGACGGTGCATAAACTGAGAGAGTTTATTCACGGCAAATGAGACATCAGGCCGGGTTAGAGACAGGTACTGCAAAGAACCCAGAACTTGTCTGTATTGTGTAGGATCGGTAGGGGCACTGCCATCATTTAATTTCAAGGATTCAGAGAGGGAGAGAGGTGTCGAAACTGACTTTGCATCCATCATATTAGTTTTGACGAGGAGATCTCTGATATACTGCTGCTGAGAGAGAAATAGGCCATTAGAAGAGTGGTGTGTTTCAACACCAAGAAAAAAGGAAAGTAAGCCAAGATCCTTCAGGGAGAACCGGCGGGCCAGAGCAACGATGAAGTCACGAACGTGAGAGTCAGAAGAACCAGTGACAATGATGTCATCAACATAGACAAGAAGATACAAAGTGTGGCCAGACTGTCGACGAATGAAGAGAGACGCATCGCATATGGAATTGGTGAAGTTAGATGTCAACAGAAAGGTGCGAAGCTCAGTGTACCAAGCACACGGAGCCTGTCGGAGACCATAGATCGCCTTTCGGAGCTTGCAGACATGTTGCGGCTTGGCGGAATCAGTGAAATCCGGTGGCTGCACCATGTAAACATCATCCGTAAGTGTGCCCTGCAAAAAAGCATTATTGACATCAAGTTGACGGAGAGGCCAACCGTTAGTTACAGCAATCGTCAGTATAAGCCGAACTGTGACAGGTTTCACAACAGGACTAAAGGTTTCATTAAAGTCAATTCCAGGACGTTGATGGAAACCCTTAGCCACAAGGCGAGCCTTGTATCGGGCCACTGAACCATCAGAATGACGTTTGATGCGAAAAATCCACTTGCAACCCACTACATTTTGCGATGGGTGAGATGGAACCAAATCTCACGTGGCATTCTGCACAAGGGCATCATACTCCACACGCATGGCATGACACCATTCCGAGTGCTTGGGGGCTTGTGTCAAACTGGAAGGTTCGGATTGGGGAGAAGTAGTAAAGGTGGTGTGCAGGTCAAACACAACTTTAGGCTTGAAAATGTGGCTCTTGGATCTCGTATGAATCACTCGAGAGGGTGAGGACGGCACCTGTTCAGCTTGCGGTTGGATTGGAGGAGAAGGCAGCTGGGGAGAGGCAATTGGGACCAGTGGCAAGGCAGATGGGTGAGTATCATCGGGTGACATACATGTGAGTGGGGCTGTTTGTGGTAGCATGTCAGGTGGCAATGTTGGTGGTAGGCTGGACGGAGCAGATGTGGACACAGGGAGGGGAATGAATGTAAGTGGGGCACTTTCATAGGAGGGAGGGATATCAGTGATGGTGAGGGAATTATTTCCATGATCAGACCGAACAGTAGGGAGAGAGGTCCGAAGTCAATTATCAACGCCAATGGGTGTGTTGGCAAACAGACGGTGGACAGCATGGGCAAACGGGAACTCAGACTCGACGAAAACAACATGACGCGAGACGAAGGTGCGATTGGTAAGACGATCTAGACATATGTAGGCATTGTGCACGGTGGAGTAACCGACAAAGACACAAGGTTTAGAACGAGGTTGGAGTTTGTGGGATGTATAAGGCCGTAGCCACGGGTAACAGAGGTAACCGAATACACGTAATTTGTGATAATTCGGTTCTTTGCCAAAGAGGACACGATACGGACTCTGGTGGTTAAGGACAGACGTAGGCATGCGATTGATTAGATAGACCCCAGCCTGAAAGGCTAGTGACCAATATCTGAGAGGTATAGACGCATGGTGAAGCATGGTTAGTGCCGTTTCTACCACATGACGATGTTTTCGTTCAGCAGTGCCTACATGTTCAGGGGTGTGTGGAGGGGACTTAAGGTGTTGGATTCCCATATTTTTTAGGTCATGGCCTAGAGCTAGGGCTTCCTCACTACCATCAGAATAAACAGTTTTGATTTTAGAATTAAATAAATTCTCAACCAGAATCAAAGAAATTCTCAACCAGAATCTTAAATTGACGGAAAACTTGAGGAACTTCAGATTTATGTTTGAGTGGATAAATCCAAGTATATTTAGAAAAATAATCCACAAATATGACATAGTAGCGAAAATGATCAAACGACGAAACATGAGCCGGACCCCAGACATCAGTAAATAAAATTTCTAATGGTTTATTGCTGGTTAAAGTCGATTTACCAAAGGGTAATTTATGACTCTTATTACATAGACATGCAGGGCAAGACGAAAATGAAGACTCGGACTTATTGACCGGAAGGTTATGTGACCGGAGGAGGTTGTGGAGGACTTGGATGGACGGATGGCCTAGACGACAGTGCCACGCCAACGGGGAGGTGACAGGGTTGACAGACGCATAATGAAGGTAGACTCTTGACGCTAGTTGACGTTGTGGACTGGACTGTGGCCAAACGTAAAGATTTCCCTTATTCTGGCCTCGGACCAAGGATGCCCCCGTAGTCAGATCCTTCACAAGAAAATAATCAGGAAAAAATTCAACAGAAGTGTTATTGTGTGAGCAAAATTGAGAAACTGAAACCAGGTTATGAGAGATTTTAGGAGAGCACAAAACATTATTGAGACGAAAGGATTGATTAGTATTGTGTAATAAAGTAGACCCAATATGAGTGATAGGAATAGTTTTACCGTCCCCAAGCATGATATCCTCTGGACCACCATACTAAGAATGTAGTGACAGGTTTTGAAGATCCGATGTCATGTGATGAGAAGCACCGGAATCAAGTATCCAATTCGAGTTGGTGCGCAAACCAGGCTGTTTAGAGGTCATATGATTGGCTTGTGGCCACTGCTGAGGTGTCGGAGACGGACGAGAGCGACATGTACAGGCTGTGTGCCCCAGTTTATCACACAGCCGGCATATTGGCCGATTGCCATGAAAAGTTGAGGGTGGGCGCCATTGAGAATGCTGAGTAGAGGTGAAGGAATTCTGGCGTGAAGTGCCATTGGAGTTGTAGCGGTTTCCACCATGTGACGTTCCAGAATTTTGAGAGGACCCAAGTGAGCTGTGTTGACCGAGATGATTAAACTAACCAGAATTATTGGTGTGAAACTGACCAGAATTATTGGAATGGTGCCCTTGCTGTCCACGACCGCGACGATTGGAGGAACGTTGATTGAACTGAGCAGTGATCGGTGGACCAGATTTTTTGAACTCGTCACGGCGAAAAAAGCCTCATGATCAAGAAGTTTATCATACAATTCTTCAAAGGAAATAGGAGTGTCACGAGCTCGAATGGCAGAGGCGAGTGACATATATGCGGATCCCAGTCCATTCAGCATATGTATAACAATGGCGCCGTCATCAACCGGATGACCAATCAATTCAAGATTATCAATGATGGTCTTGATCCCTTGCATGTAATCCGCTACGGATTTGTCATCCAAACTAACATTAGTCAGTGAATCGAGGAGACCAAGTTTACGGGTATTATATCTGTTAGCATAGGCAACCTCAAGTTGTGCCCAGGCCTAAGCAGAGGTGGTGGAACGAGTGACAATAGATTGTGCAGATCCCATACAGGAAACCTGTATTGCATGAAGAAGAAGTCTATCTTGATGAAGCCAAATTAGATGATCCGGATTGGCCGGAGGACTGTCAGAGGGCTAGCTGCTAGTGGCGTCATTGGTGGCCGGAACAGTAGCAGAGGGACACGATTTGGAACCATCAAGGTATCCCATAAGACCATAGCCGAATAGAAGGTTTTCGAACTAAGATCTCCAGGCAGCATAGTTCCCCCCTTTGGAGAGTTTGATGGGAACTTGTGTGGAGTTGATGGCAAAAAGTGATTGAGATTGGTGAATATTATTGGTGTTCAGTCCTGTGAGAGAAACTGGAGGAGCAACGGAGACCTGAGGAGCAGCGGAAGGGGAAGAAGAATCTGCGGTCAAGCTAGGAGAAGTCATAGTGGCCGGCTGATTGAAGAAAAAAAAATAATTGAGAATAAGAAAAAAAAAAGATGGGTTTAGGGTTTTAGGATCTCAAGCTATTTCTTAGCTGTGCTATGATACCATAATAGATTTAAGTGTTTGTGTAAATAATGACTTAATTTCTTTATTGATTGTAAGGAGTATTTATACATACTACATCCTGACATACTAGGAATGTAGTTGAGTTATACATAAAAGGAAATAGATACAAAGCAATATATATCCTAGTTGTACACGGCAATACATATCAGGTACTAGTAGTTATCTTGTGAACCTGTATTGCTAATAGTCCTTACTAGAGAACCACTATATATATATATATAATAGGATTGTCTACACATTTATTCTACCAAAACTTAGGATTTTTATTATTATTTTAATTATTATTTTTATTATGGAAGAGATTATCCATTTAAAACATTGTTATTATTATTATGGTATAAATAAAAAATAAAACCAATAAAAAATCCTATTTAATTTGAGTTTTATTTAAGACAAAATAACAATTCTACCAACATTTACTATTATATGAATATTTTAATAATGTTTACTTTACGTATATTTTAAAGGTAATTTTGTTTATATTTAAAGTTTTCCATACATTTTTTATTTGATTATTTTTACAAATTTTCTTTATATCCATTAATTTAGTTTTTTTTATTTTTAATTTTTTACTTTGATTAATTCCATATATTTTATAAAATTGTATTCATCTTTTAATATTGACATATATGTATTCATATGTCTTACAATTTTATATTATATAATTCATGATAAACAACAAGATGAGATTAGTCAAATGGTATACCTCTCACAAGTTACAACTACGCCACAAGATTGTGGGTTCGATTATCCTCCTCCTAAAAACCATAATTTATGTAATATTTCAAAAAAAAAAAATTATGATAAACCACTAAAAAAATATGATCTTAAAAATACTTTTAATTTTTTAAATATTATAAATGTAATTATATTAATGATTAATATTACTCTAATAAAATTTTCAACTTTTTTATATTTCCATCATAAATGTAATTACATTAATTATTAATGTAATGTTATTAATATATTCAATTTTTATACACTATAAATGTAATTATATTACTTATTAATATTATTTAAGTAGCATTTTTAATTGTTCTATATTTTAGGTATAATTTAATTATCAATTAATATTAGTAATATATTGATAAATGTAATTTACTACGTATGGTAGGCGGTCCCTATAAATTGATCCATGATGTGTTCGGGCACATTATATAGTCAATTTGTGATTTTATTATGTATTGGATTCTACTAAACGGTTCTATCTTGTTGTTAGACTCCATTTGAACTCTAATAGATGTTTGGCTTGTACTTTATGATTGTATTGTATTTGTATAGGATTGGACCAGATAGCATTTAATATACCGGATTAATTCCACGGACTTTTTAGGGTTTCAAAATTGATATTTAGTGACGGAAATAATTTTCTAAAAATTAATTTCAAGTTGAATTCCATTGGTTCTCAATTCCTTATCAAATGAGGATTTCATACTTGGACTAGTTTTCTAAATTGTGTCCAATTTGGAAAACAAGTTTTTAAAATGGTTTAAAAACTCCTTTTGTGTTTGAGTTTTAATCTTAAAGGGAAATAAACTCTTTTCCTAAAGGTGATTGGATTCAAATTAGGATTTGAAGCCTATAAATAGTGACTTATTTCACGATTATCAAACATCTTATTGATTACTTATAAATATATTCAAGAGCAAGTATTTGTTTCGAAGGAAGTTCGAGATTTTTAAAAAAAGTCTGACGGAGTTTGTAAAGGCAATCGTCGACAAACAAGGTAAGTTTTTGGTAGATAGAGATAAGGTAGGCCGAGAGGAGGGTAATTGGAGCAGGTGAAACTTGATTTATTTATTTTATATTTTTTTTTTTTTGGTTTCCCAACCGGTTTCCGAGCCCACTGGGTCGACTAATCCGGTTTTCGGAGCGGGTCCCGGGGTGAAGGTTTTAAACTCCTCCCAACGGTCTTGCGGGGGATCGAACCGTGGTTCGCCCTTCCAAGTCTAGCCCCTGGCACCACTAGACCAAGACACCGTTGGTTTTATTTTATATTTTTGAAGATTGAAGAATAATCTAAACTCTCCAATAATAGAATATAGGTTAGTAGGGTGAAAATTCAGAATCTTTTGACCCGACAAATGCAGGCTAGCTTACACCGTGCGGTGTAGTGTGGTCATTGATACCGATTTGGATCCTCTATTTATCTGGTCTTTTTAAAACATTTCAACGAATCATATCCTAACCATCAATTCATTGTAATTTTTATGTGTTATAAGATTACGTGAAGTTAGAAAAAATAGAGGATTTAGTGCAGTCACTAAGTAACCAGACATTAAACTAAAGTATGACGAAAACGTGCAAGTCCCATGTTGTAAGAAAGATACACAAACGGCAAACCCTTGTTCCCTTGAAAATAATATTAGAAAATAACAAAAAAAAAAAACATAAAATTCTGTGCTCTGCTCTTCGATTGCTTGTAAGACCCATATTTTAATTTTAGTCTATAAGTTTCCCTAAGCGTTTGAGTTTAAAAGAAAGAACACTTAGGGGTCGTTTGTTTTTTTGTCTGAAGATTGAATAGTCCTGAATTTTACTGAACACTGAATAGTGACTGAAACCTGAATCTGAATGACATGTTTGTTTTTTTTTTCCTCACATCTGAATGTACTGTCAACATGTTTGTTTTTTTACAAATACAATTGTCTGAAAAGAAGTAATTTTACATCTATACCCATGTTAAACAATTATACATATAATATAGAATAAAAACAATCAAAAAATAATAATTATGTATAAACACATATGATCATGATCTTCTTCTTCGATTACAAACAAACTTTATTTTTACTAAGAAAAGAAAAGGTTTTTTTTTTTTTTTTAATAAAATAAAATAAAAGGGGAGCTAGAAAACTCACACAAAACACTCTAAAAAAATAATATATAAATACATCACCCTAATATCATAATAAAGTATTGATATTAAATACCAATATGAGATAGGGTTCTTTTTTTATTTTTAAAGCTATTTAAAATAAACAATTTATTAAAATAAATATTTCTATACAATATATAATTATGATGAAATTGGAAATATGTTATATATGGAGGATAGTATCGGAAGAAAAGATTTTAGATTGCATTTAATGCAATTCAGTGATTTACAATTAAGTGAAAAGTCAGGATTTTTTACTTTTTATTTTAAGTTGTTTTTTGGTATTTTTAAGTTATTTGACCACTTAAAAAAACAAACAAAACAACTTAATAATTATGATTCAGACCCATTAAGTCCTAAGTGGAAAAAACAAACGACCCCTTAGGTTTTTATAAATTATATTGTTTATGGGGGTTGAAGTTTTAAAATAGTAAATTAGAATTTAATATGTGTCTTTGTTCCTAAAATAACTCTTTATTTTAGATATTATTAGTAACGACGATAATAATAATAATAATAATAAAAGATAGGATTCTGATTTTGATTTAGGAATCCTATTTGTTTTCAAACACTTTGATTTAAGATACTCTTATCCTCTCTTTTATGTTCATAAGAAGAAAAATAAATTACAAAGCTCTAAAAAAGCTTTGAACTTTGAACGGCAAGTGAGAGGAAAAAAAAAACTCTCATTCTTTTAACAAGAACTTGTTTGCAAGCAAGAAGAAGAAAAACCCTTTTTTTTTCTTTTTTTTCAAGGTGTGTTTCTCTTGGCTTTATTTGTTTTTCTTTATTACTTATACGCTTAGGGGAATCAATATTAGGGTTTTGATTGGGTAGTAACCCTAGAAGTTTATTACAGTGATTTCTGAGTTTCTATCTTCTGATGTCAGTGTATTTAGAGTTGACCAATGATTTTTACGAAATTTATAGTTAAGTTATCAACGATGTGTTTTGTGATTTTTGTTTCGAGATTTCGAACTAGACTACCTAAGGGTTCCAAATAAATTTGTTTCGTTTCAAAATAACAAGTATTGTATTTTTATGAATTTTTTTTGTTTGAAACAGTATTGCTGAAAATATTGGTTTTTGTAACTTGGTCTAACTTCGAAAATATTTTTCGAAGTGTAATAATTGTTCAAAATTTTTGAAATTTGGTACAGATGTTAAAAATGATGTTAAAAGGGTTTCCAAATTTATTTCAATATTTTTAGATTTTTATTAAATTAGTTATGAATTTTCAAAAATGGGTACTACAATCTGTCCAGTATTATACAGATTCTAGTAACCAAAAGTATAAATACTTTAAAAGTATTTATTTGAATTATTTAGCTTTGAAACTTTTATTTTCAAACCATATATGGGTTATTTATGTTTTGGTGAAGTTTTATGTCAATTCAACTTTTTTAGAATTTTTAAAAATTCAAATGGCGAGTAGTGTTCGGGACTGTCTATTATCAGACAGCCTTGAATACTACGAAACTTAAAATATTTTAAGTTACTTAAAGATTTTATTAAATTCTGAAATTTTTCATATCAATATATATGTTTGTGTAAAGTGTTTTTGCAAAAATTTAAAATTTTTCAGTATGTACGTAATAAAGTAAAAATCTTACCATACGGTTTTCAAAACAACACTGGTTAGTTCTAATACTAGGATTTCGGTTTGTGAAGCGATATGTCAGACATTATTCCAGTCATAGATATGAATTAGACTCTGATATTTGTATGATTGTATGATTTTAAGTTAAGGATTGGATTATTCTCTTCATGGGCAATTGCTCTAATTTGGTTTGCTAAGAGGTAAGTATACTAGACCCATTTTCGAAATGGAATCACAATGTTATATGTATATGAAATTTGTTTGTGAATGTTTTCGAAATGTGTTCGAATTGATTTGAAATGTGTTCAAAATGCTTGGAAATGTGATAAGTATGCGTTTTGAAATGTGAATATATGGTACCAAACAATATGTTTTCGCTAGGCTACTTTTGATTATTATTGCTAGTAGACACCTATGTGAATTTGTGTGGAGCCTTATGTGATATGTGATTTGATATGTGTGTGGTATATGGGAAGTGTCCTCTAGAGTACTCTAGAGACTAAAGAGTCTTCACATTCGTGTGTCGATATATTAGTGCATGTGGGAGGACTCATCGTTGATCACGATGAGAGTCTGGCTCTTACCTTCGGGCATGAGTGTTTTGCGTTTTCAAAAAAAAAAAAAAAAATCCTCACTTTCACTTTCCCTGTATACATTAGTTGCTGACGGGTAACTTTGGCTCATATATGTGAAAAGTCCTACTATGCAATAATGGATAAAAGAAACCTAGCAAAAAAATTTGATAAATATATGTTTCAAATGAATTATGAACTGAGTTTTGATGTTTATGGCTTTTCATATTTTTGTGTTATTTTTGTATAAATATAAAACATGTTTAGTATGCTTATTGAGTTTCTAAACTCACTTAGTTCATTGTGATTCCAGATTCTTGAGGTTGTGATTTGCTCGTAGCATAGATTGGCATCTCGCAGAAGTTTAAATTCTTAGTTCCTTAGGAGATAGGAGTTTATTTAATTTCAGAATATTGATTTTTTCATTATGAACTTTGAGAGATTGTTATTGTTTCGGTTGTATTTAGAATGACTATTATTTGATATTTGATTATAAGTAAGATCGTGTCTTGACCTTCGGGTTGGGGCATGACATTACTACTGACTATTATTTGATATTTGATTATAAGTAAGATCGTGTCTTGACCTTCGGGTTGGGGCATGACATTACTACTCAAACTAAGGTAAGAGCAATTATAGTTTATTGTCAATTCTTTGTTTGTTTTGGTATAATGATTTGTATAAACTTTTTTACCTGCTGATATGTTAGATTGTGTGTTTGGTGGTGATGTAATTTCAAAAACCCATTCTGATCTTTCTTCCACTTCATTATCTTAATTTTCCATTCCCAATGACTTGCCTCCAATTCGAACATGTCAGACTACTTTCAGGGTAATGAAATGAAATTTCTGGGTCAATAAACAAGGTTTCAATCTCATTAGAATCTAGGTTTGGTTAAGACTAGGATTTGTTTTGTTTATTTAATTAAGGGCGAGTTTGGTATCGTTTTTAAAATGGTGTTTTTAAAAATGAAAAACATGTTTTTAAAATATTATTTTTTAAAATGTGATGTGTTTGGTAGTATTTTTTAAAAGTAGTTTTCAAAAACGGAAAACGATGTAAATGTGTTTGGTAATATTTTTAAAATAAGTGAAATAGTTGTTTTGAGGGAAAAATTGTGGTTTATTTTGAAAACCTGTTTTGAAAACAATAGAAAACAATAAAAAGTTGTTTTTAATTTTTTAGTTATAACTTTTAAAAATTTATTTTTTGTTTTTAAAAACAAGTTTTATAAAACAACTATCCAAACACTGTAAAGCTGTTTTTTGTTTTTAAAAACAAAAAACTGTTTTTAAAAACAAAACCAAACACCACCTAAGTTTTTCAATTTCATGAATTCTTGTTGCAATTGCAACCCATAATTATATTGATTTTATCCTTAATATTTGCAGGAGGAGGCCGCTTATGGATATGCAGAAGCGTACGCATCACAGAGATTGGTTGAGACTCCCTGAGAATGTCATTGCAACAATCTCAGATAAGCTATCTCTATGTGACTTTCTACCATTCAGTAATGTCTGTAAGCCATGGAGGAGTTTTCAGAAAGAAACATTGATGATTCATCCTAATCCATTACGCGGATTTCCGTGGCTGGTGATGTCTAAGGAGGGTGGATCCGAAGCAAAACGTTGCTTCAGCGTATTAGATAATAAACTTTGGAAGATTAAGATGCCAAAGGCTGATGGGGGATTGATATGGGGATCCTTTGAGGATTGGTTGGTTATGGCAAAACCACTTTCTTATGACTCTGATGAGTTATATGTCGATATAAGGTTCTCCCTGCTAAATCCATTCTCAGGAGCTGAGGTTGTACTTCCAGAAGCATACAGTAACTATAACAAGTTGGTGTTCTCTGGGGATCCTGGCAAGGCAACTTGTGTCTATATGGCCTTTTGTTATGTATCCCCGAATTTTTTCGCATGGATTCCGGAAGCAAAAGATTGGTTGGAATCTTGTTTGGAGGAAGAAACTGATGATGTCCTTGTGGATTTGATCTCCTTCAATGGATGTTTTTATTTTCTGGCGAGGGAATACAACATTAGAGTGGTAGATGCAGCATATGCCTACTCAACAGTGCAAAGTAATGGTTATGCTGATCAGATCGTCACTCAATTTTATGAAGTTAAAATGGCTCCCGATATACCAATCGAAAGCAATAAAAATGTACAAATCATTCGCTATTTGGTGGAGTTTCGTGGGGAGATTCTCCTCGTCATAAGATTTACGAGGAATCTATTTAAAGAGACTTATGACTTCAAGGTATTTCGGTTGGATTTCAGTTAAATGGAATGGGTGAAATTGGATAGACTAGGAGATTTTGGTATATTTGTGGGTAAGAATTGTACGAGATGTTATTCTACAAAGGAATTGGGTGTTCACAAGGGAAATTGCATCTATTTTACCAATGATGCTGGGACTATGGGCTTGATTGAGCGGGACCATAAACTTTCATGTTCTGATATTGATGACTGGGGAATTTTCAGGTTAAGTAGCGGCAATGGCAGTGGTGGTTCTGAAAGATTCTCACATCATTCCAGTAAAGATAAGAGGTCACCTACCTGGTTAACTGCACCCTTGTCCTGGTACTTCGAGGAGTTTAGGCCTTGATACGGGAACATCTGCCATGGTTTTGAGGAGTTTAGGCCTTAATATGGGAACATCTGCTATGGTTTTTGTTACTGAACTATAATCTGTCTGGTTTTTTTCGTTTTTCGTTTTTTGTTTTTTGTTTTTTGATGGAAAACTCGGCTTTATTATTCTAATGAAGTTGAATTCTGGTTTTTATATTTACTTCTAAAAAAATTCATCCCCTAGTAAAATTAGTAAGTAATTAGACAGATTATCAATTCCACAAGCTACAAAAATTCTACAGAGAGAAAATTTTAATTAAATCATCACCGATCAAACATGTTAGTTTATCAGGTTCTTTCTCACAGGTAGTGGTGGCAACGGGTCGGATCGGCCTGTCCCAAACCCGAAACCCGAACTGAAGAACAGGGGAAGTATCTTCAGCAAATGTTTGAGCAACAAAGAAAAATGGGGAATGATAAGTCTAAGGTAGACGATCCCTCTACTTCATTGTCAAAATCAGAGCAGAATTCTCCCAAAAATGAAAAATCAGATGCGGCAGAAGTGGATCTTGCTAAAATCTGTGCTAGTACTGGTCAAGCCAACACTGCGCAACAAGAAAGCTCCCCTAGTTCAAGCAAGAAGCAGAAAGCACCACAAACCGAAGCTGCTGAGGATCTTGTCCTAGATGATGATTCTGGCCTTACAAACGCAAAACGGGCAAGAACGAGTGAAACATCAGAACCTTCAGCCAAATCTCCATCTGATTGAACAGCTTATTGAATCGACATTTCAGCTCCCGGAGATGATGTGAAAAGCAGGATAGTTGGGATGCTTGTCATTTAGAAATATTACTATTTCGAGTTAAACCAGTAGTTTTTGACAATGGAGACCTTACTATATGTGGGTAAAAATACTTGTCAGGGGCGACAGTTATTTTCTTTCATCAAAGATTCGAAGGCTTCTGTTTAAATTTTATCTTCCATTTTCCAATTTAAGACCTTTTCGATCTGAAAACTGGCAGTAGAAGAAGATTGATTTGTTCTACTTGTATATATGTCTGCATTGTTGATGACTAGATTGTGCAACTGATATTGGAATAATGGTTCAAGTAATGTAACTTTTAGTAGTGATATGTTGAAAATCCTTGCGTAAGTAAATGTATATCTAATCCAAAACAGTAATGCTATACATCTCATCTAAAATCCCACATTTTTCATCTCACTACATGTGGCATGTGAGGTGTTAAATGGTGAGTGGATACATGAGGTGGGTGAGATAAATCATTATTAATGTGTATCCACTCACAATTTGACACCTCACATGCCATATGTAGTGGGATGAAAAAAGTGGGATTTTAGGTGGGATGTTTAGCATTATTGAATCCAAAAATTTGAACCTATTTTCTAACGTACATGTTAGCAACATTCAAGTCTCCTAAGATACGTGATTGTCACCACCATGGCATCACCCAATGTTGTTCGGTGATATAGAGCGTTCATTGTGGATCTGGAATATTAAAAAAAGAAATCTCAGATTGTTTTTTCATTTTTTGATTATGGAAGAGATTATCCATTTTAAACATTACAATGGTTATAAAGAAGAAATGAAACCAATAAAAACTCCAATTTGAAATTTGAAATCACATTCTTAAAAAAAAAAAAATTGAAATTACATAATTATAATTTAATTTGAGCTTTAGTTCAGAGAAAATAATAATATTAAAATTCATAACTATCTGGCTACTATAATCTGAAAAACATGATTCATAGCTAAACCCCTTAAAATAACTTAATAAGTGAATTATCATTTTCACACCACCTTCTAGAACAGGTGGTTAAGCACCTCCCTTTCACGGCATGGTATTTTTATTTATTTTTTAAAAAATCAATTGCAAACAAAAATAATAATATATATTTTTATTTGTTTTTTTTTCTTCAAAAAAACAATGGAGAATTGTAAATAACTCCATGTCTTTCGAAGAAAAGCCCAATCAAACCCTCTGATTTGAGAAACCGGCAAATAACCCCTTAATGTTAATTGACTATTTGACTGTAGTTGACTTTATTTGAATCTAAAAAAATTATGACTATTTATAGATTATTTATTATATAACTGAATAAAAAGTGAAAAGAATAATAACAATAATAAATAAATAAATTCTTATGAAATTTTTAAATATATTACAATAAAACAAATCTATAGAATTTTAAAAAATTAAAACAAATAATATCAAAAACTATGGAGAAGCATGCACATTACCAATATGGACATGTGTATATGATCATCTCCTTCATATTTTTATTTAAAATAATTTTGTTTTTTATTTTTATTTTTTATTATATTATTATTTAGTTATAGTATATATTTTAAATATTTTAAGTTTTAATTAAATATTATATATATATATATTCTATTTTCTATTTTTAGTATATATATATTTTTCTTTTCAGTTCTTTTTTAGTCCATTTATACATAAAACCGCTTGAAGAAAACTCTTTTAAATGATAAGACTATAATATTAATATATATATATATATAAACATAAAACCGCTTAAATAGTCATGTGTTTTTTTTTTAGATTTAAATAAAGTCAACTAACAGTCAACTAATGGTCCTCTAATATTAGGGGGTTATTTACTGATTTCTCAAATCAAATGGTTTGATTTGGCATTTCTTCAAAATACAGGGGATTGTTTACAACTCTTAAAAAAAAAAAAAAAAAAAAAAAAATTGCAAATAATAATAATAATGATAATAATATATTGTGTGTTAAGGCACAGCCCCTCTTGGCCAAATGGATTTCTCCCTCTTATTTGTAAAAGAGTAGATATCAAGATATTGGGACACTCTTGTATTGCTTAATGACATATCTGATTTATTTGGCTAGATTTCAAAAATAAATAAATAAAAAAGAAAGAAACTTTTTACGTGCCAATGGACTCTTGCCAAGTGAGCCCTCCACCAATACGGTTCAACACCCAAGGCAGATATATATTCTATGTCCCACTTTGGCTATTGATCCTTGATCCCAAGTTTGGGTGCCCTCTCCCCATTAGTAGAGTAGTCTCCCCATTAAGGGCTCGTTTGGTATGCTGTATTGTATTGTATTGGATTGTATTGGACTGTATTGAATTGGATTGTATTGTATTGGACTGTATTATTCTTATACAATCATGTGTTTGGTGATATTTTGTATTAGATTGTATTATGCTGTATTAACTAATACAACCTTATATTTTGTATTAGATAATACGATATCCACTGTATTAGACCAATTAAAATGTATTAGTTAATACAACACAGTAAACAGTGCAAAATAAACCAAACATTGTATTGTATTATTCTAATACATTTTAAACTCCTAATACAATACAGTGCGGCGCACCAAACGAGCCCTTAGTGAGTAGTATTCCGGACTACTCTGTAAATTCAATCCAAAAAAAAAGTTACATGTCCGGATGTCCCAATTAAAAATAGATAAATAAACCTATAAAAAGCAAACTACAAAGCAAATATAAGAGGAAATTGCCTGCAACAACAAAAACTCAAAGAAGAAGAAGATGTTGTTTCAGGTGGGAGGACAAGGGACGCGTCCCACCTTCTTCGAGATGTCCGCCGCTCAACAGCTCCCCGCCAGTCTCCGTGCCGCTCTAACTTACTCTATTGGCGTAACCTATCTATTTATTCTCTCTCATTTACATACATCAAATGCGCATACCAATTTATATGTGTTTTATTTATTTTTTGTTTTCTTTTGGTTGATCACATGTGAAAATAATATCTACCCAGTTGAGTTTTCATGATAATTTTCACATTTCTCATTGAATTTTCCTTTCTAAGTTGTGATATGACTTTGTAAGTTGTTTATATGAAGTACTCCTCTAGCGAATATCGAGGCAAGGTTTTTGTGAATTTACTTTCAAAATGTTATCTGAATTATGTTTATTTAAAATCTTTACAGTTCTTACTGAAATTTGATAATTATACAACACTGCCCATTCATTATTAAGCGCTTTTGAAGTGAAAATTCAGGCAAATTTTGCTTCAAAATGCATTAAAATTACTTACTTTCTCACTTAAATACTGTCCCCCAAAAAATTAATTATTAGCTGGATCAATTACTTGCTTTATGTTGTGTTCATGCTAAATCATTTTCAATGTTTAGTTTATTTATGTATATGTCTATGCATTGAAGTTCCTCAAATGTGCTTAATTTGGTATTAAACTGGCAGACCCACTGTTCCCTTATTTATATTGGCCTTATGTGGGATATTGCAGGTGTTGGCATTAAGAAGACCATTTCTCCATAAGATTTTAGACTATGAAGATGAATTCTTTGCTTTGCTTATGCTGGCTCTTGAAACCCATAGTTTGCGGAATACAGGTCCGTTTCATTTTGCTCTTCAGATTCTTGGTGTGAAACTGACTCCCTTTTTATGGATTGTGTGATTTGTCTTCTTTTGGGAAATTCTAATGTTTACTTGGTTCCCGGGTGCATATATTCTTGATTTTTTGGACTTTGCCAATTGCTTTAGAAACTAACGAGGTTGGTTAACTAATCAAACAGTTCTCTTGCATATAATTAGAACTTTTTTGGCTTTGTGGTGGATGAAGATGTAGTTGATCTTATAATAATGTCAACCGTCGACACTATATTTTGTTGAGATTATTTTTTGCTGTTACCTGGTTAGTATTCCAAGGTTCCTAATATATGAAAGTCCATGCGGTGTCCTTCCATGAACAATCAAGATTATCTACAAAGTCTTATCAAAAGTTAAAATCTTTGCTAACAAATTCCAAACTAGGGTGCAATTTTCTATTTTGTACAGTGTCCCTATGCATGCCGAGACCCAACTGATATCACTTTAAGTTACTGTTGAAGAATTGTGGTTTTAGTTTGTGAAATCTCATTCTTTTGATGACATGTTTCTACAGATGCATCTTTTTCTGAATCACTATATGGTTTGCGAAGAAGAGCGGTGAGAATAAGAATAAAGAAGGATGATACTCGATTAAAATCCAGTGATGGGATTCATCATTCAGGGTTAGAAAAGCACCAAAGAGTCCTTTCCGTTGTATTTATGGTACTGTATTCTACCTCTTTTTTCTGGCTGGGGTTTATTGAGAAATATTAGTTTGTATTTTGATTGATTGCTCATATAAATTCTATGTGGATTTGTGGGAGATATTTTGTCCTTTAAATGCTCATTTGTATTGTCCTTTTAAGACTTGAATCTTTGTATCCCTAAATGTATCTACAGCTTCCATTTAAGTTAACAACTTCTTAAAGCCCTGGCCAGAAGATGACTTGATTTTCCTGTTTAGGTTGTGTTGCCATATTTTAAGTCAAAATTGCACTCTGTCTACAACAAAGAAAGGGAAGCCAGGCTGCAAGCAAGTTTATGGGGACCCGGTGAAGAAAGATTTGATGATGCAGACTATTTTGATGGAGGGGGAGAACCTCTTGTTTCTACAGGAACTTTGAATGCAGAAACATCAGTTAGAACACGTATGACAAAGAAAATTCAGAAAATCATATTTGCTTGCTATCCATGGCTTCATGCTAGCTGTGAAGGTACATGCAGCATTAAGTTCCACTTTCGTGTCTTTATAGGTGTCAGTACTGATCATTACAATATTTTCTTTAGAGTTCCATAACCTAAGGAAAGTTATGATGAATACAGTTATGAATTCATTTTTCGCTCACAAGAGATTGAGCTTTCTTTATGTTGCAATGAATTGAATCAATCATGAAGCAGTAATCAAGTTGCTTCTTATGGATTATTCCCATTCTATTTCTCTAGGTCCCTAATATATTCTGGAAACTTAAAAGAAGCATGAAGCATGAAACTTTAATATTACAACTTTGTGTGTATGTGGGAGTTATATTGGTGCAGAGTTTGCAATTATTGACCTTTAATTATCTCGCATTCCTTTACTTTTCAGTGCATAATTAGGATTGTGGTCTATAGACTATAACTGTGACAATATCATTACCAAATTGCTCCATATTTAACTATCTTTAAAGTATTTATTTCTTATTTGGAATTACCTTTAGATACAACTTTTGGCTTGTGAACTGTTAAATTAATATTAAAATTCTCCTTCAAGTTAGCAGGATTTTCTTATGCTCTGTATTGATACTTTAGGTTTGAATCTGTAAAATTGAAGCTCAGGAGGGAGGTTAGGTGGAAATATGGTCTTAATCATATGGTTTTCTTAGAAGTGACATGTAGGCTGCCTAGCTGTCTTTGACTACGTTTTTTAAATCCCAGTTAAAATCTCTATTCTAATTTAGATTTCTACTTTGCAGGATTTTCATTCTCTTACCAGCTCTTATATCTGCTGGATGCTACTGGATTCTATTCTCTCGGATTGCATGCACTTGGGGTTCATGTCTGTCGAGCTACAGGGCAAGAGCTGGTAATATATTTATAGAACTGTTATTCTGAATTTGAAGTCATTAATGTATACATTACATACCTGTTGTGATTACACACACACACACACACACTTCATGGTTTATCATGATTATTGCTTTGTGAAATTCTCTGTTGAATGTTATTATCTTATCCACGTTTTTCTGAATGATTAGGATCCAATTTTTTGTTATATCAATGTATATCTAAGTACTTTGTACTTCACCTTTTTGATGCTAAGGTAGATGGATAATTCTTCTAGAATTTCAAAGATACGAAACCATGAACGTGAGAGACTTCATGGCCCTCCATGGTTGAAGGTATAATTTCAATTTCTTTGTATAGTTAGTGACTTTATATAAACTGTTATACACTGAACCCATCTGCACATACTGAAAAATCTAATAATGCGGCGTTGTAAATGTTTACAGGCACTACAAGGAGCATTACTTAGTTGTACATATACAGTACTTGACTATGCACAGACTGGCTTGATTGCAGCAGTATTCTTCTTTAAGGTGAGTGTCATTAACCTGTGCATATGATGTTATGTCCGTAGTAAAATAGTAATTTTTTTTCTTAAAGGCTTAACAAGGCAAAGTTTTGTAATGATTATTGTTGTTTGGTGATATATTAGAGCAGCTATTGAGAGTCTTGCAGAACTTTGTTTCATAATTATGACCATCATGTCCTCTTTTAACTGAACTGATTGTAGTTTAAGAAACTAGGGAAAAACAAAGTAGAAGAGTGATGGAACAGAAAAGCCGACAGTTATAGGGTCTTCTTATCTCCATGTTCATGTTGTTTGAAAATTTTAGATTTTTAGTTATGCTGGATGTTTTTATCTCCATGTTCATGTTGATTAAAAATGTTAATTATGCAATGCCCCGATATATGTCCCTCTAAAATCCACCTTTTTCTCCACTTCTTGAATGCAGACCTTGGATTTCTTACTTTTTGTTAGCCTCTTGCTTAACACATTTTCCCTCAAACTGCACCTCTAAACGATACTCTTTTCTCCAAATGCTGAAGACAAACCTCATATTTCTATGCAATGCCATCTTATTGAATCTGACACTTTATTTGTTTGCCATATTCATATAATATTATCAAGTGAACTGTCCAACCTCTTGAAGCTAAGTTGATCTATAGTTATTTGATTTTTGCTTTAGTTTCTGGAAACTATATATGTACCCACGTCAACTAGATGCATTTTTTTTTTTATAAAACCAGATATATTTTGGAAACTGATCTTATTCATACCACCTGAGGCATTTCTTTTATGCCTTTCGGTCCTTTATAGATATAAATTAGTATCATTCACATTTTAATGAATGTTAATTACACAGATGATGGAGTGGTGGTACCAATCTGCTGAGGAGAGAATGTCTGCCCCAACTGTGTACCCGCCGCCGCCGCCGCCTCCACCCCCAAAGGTGAGAAGCATTTTTCATGTTCATTATCTAATTTGTCTTTCTCTCACACACACATACACGTATCATTGCCCTGGTATGTATTTATGTGTGACTCTGTAAACCGATGGAAGTATCTACCTTAAATCATTGAAAGATTAAGTATGAATATAACTTTATTTCAACATATAGAAATAACAGTGCACTTTGAATATAGGACTATTTGATGTGGATGCCAAAGTCACTTTATTTTCCTGAAAATGTTAATAGCTTGTTGATTTACTGACAAATTATGACAGATATAATCTAAACTTTCTTTTTCTTTTTCTTTTTTTTTGATAAAATAATCTAAAGTCTAAACTTTCTTCTTTTTGAAATTTTACTAGTAATTTCCATCTACCAGATATGGCAGAAAATTGAAGGGAAAAATAAATTTGGTTTTGTGTTTAAATTACAAGTTCAATTCCTTAAATCAGGTAGCCAAAGAAGGCATTCCACTACCGTCTGATAGAACAATCTGCCCATTGTGCTCACAGAAGCGTGCAAATCCCTCTGTAGTTACACTCTCAGGGTTTGTCTTCTGCTATGCTTGCATATTCAAGTATATTTCTCAGGTGAGATCTCTGGACTTTTTTTTTTATTAGAAAAGCCAGAAATTATTTATTGGGGAGTTGAATAAAAATGAAATTATTTGATGCTGTAGAATGGACAATTTACTCACCATTTTTCTTCACTTGCTCCTATTTTTAGCTGAAAGCATATTGACCTCTGTTAATAATATTGAAAGGAGTAAGCATTCATTAATAATCCAATAAAATTAGCTAAGATTTCTTGTAAATCTCCATAATTAGCAACCTATTTCTTAAAATTTTAAGTTCCTAGTCATTGGAAACCATCTTCCCTGCAAATCCTACTTTCCAGGTCTGACTGGAACATGTATGAAACTACTATCCTGGGAATTCAAGAAAACCCGCTTCTCAAACCAAAGTTTCTATTTAGTAAAATAAAATCTTCAGATTTTTGTTTTGCAAATCTTTGTTCTTCTATTGACATTCAATTTCATTAAAGCTAAGAACAGACCTGGTAAAAACAAATTTAGACAACAGGATTATCTAATTCTGGTTTGATGTTTGTTCTCAATTCCTTTGTTCGATGCCCTTTAAATTATCTTCTAATATATCAATTTGTGCCGTGTTGAATTGTATTGCCACAGTATAAGCGATGTCCAGTCACGTTGATGCCAGCAACTTCTGAGCAGATAAGAAGACTATTTCACGATGTGTAGGAGAAACCTTGTAGATGCATCGAATATTCAAGTCAAATGAATAAGCCAAGATGACAGGACAGGACATGAACGGTGCCATTACAGCCCAAATAATAGCGCAGTGTTTGTTGGCAACGTGCCATACCCCATGGCTATCAACTTTCCATCTTGAAGCCAAGATTTCCCCATCTGTGATTTCGGTTGGCACAGGTCATGTGGAATCAAATGATTGCTAGCAGAAAATCACAAATAATGCCAATTAAAAAAGCTCGTGATGTTTATCACGAGTTGTATGATAGAACATAGAACTTATTTTATACAAATGCTTACAAAATATTTGTGCAGTAAATTATCTAGTGGTGTTATTCTTGAATGATTCCAAACTCTTATGCTTTTCTGGAAATTAGCTTGATGCTAAATGGCGTTTATTCCTTTGGTTAGAACAAATCTAAACCGGAGGGAAAATGCTAATTTTCCTACTGACCATCTCAAAAAGCCAACATAAGTTCACACTGCATCACTAACTAGATAAAACCACATATGCACGAAAATAGTCATCGGAAGCCTTTTCGTGCTTCGTCGGAAACCAAGCTAAACTTCAGCAATGCCTGTGTTCAAAGCTTTCTCTAACCTTGCTTCAAATGGGATGGAATCCCACTTCACTCACTCTTCCTGCACAGCAAAAACAATTAATCAATACCCACAATGACCAAAACATCATGCAATGCAACTACACACCCATAATATGAACTTACGTTGTATCTCTTTAGAAGAGCTTGAATCTGAATCCATAATCTTCCCTGTACAACTCCAGTAGCTCCCAACAGTTCCAATTATAGGTTCATCAGGACTCTGGCTCCTTGACCGCCTTGGAGAAATAGAAGAAGCGGATAATTGTTTAAGCTCTTCGACTGCTAATGCTGCTAAAATCGATTCATCTTCTCGGCTTCTTGGTTTGCTTTCATTCTGTGATGGTGAATTCCCAACAGAAACAGTACTAGTCTTGGACATTGGCGTGGTTTCGGATTCAACCAACCAGCTTGAGAGGCTGGTATCAACTGCAATTTCTTGGTCGAAAACCTTTTTATTATCGGAATTCAATACTGAACTGCAAGTTGATAGCTTGAAAGTTGGAACTGGACAAACAGGTACATCAAGATCTTGCTTCAAATTAATGTTCTCCTTCGATTGATACTTCGATGGTGGAGGTGGTGTTGTTGCCCTTGCTTTTACTACTTTCCATTGAGTAAGATTTTCGACTGGATTCAACACAGAACGAACATACCGACTCCTATCTCTAGCATTTCTACTCAACCCATTTTCCTCATTTTCCTCAACTTCTTGAATAGGTAAACTACGAACCGGCATTGGACTATTAACCTCCTTTTCGCCCAATTCAACTTCATAAACATGTTTTCTAGAGTCAATTGATAAAGAAAACAATGACTCAGATGACTCCTCTTGAACCAAATTTTTCTCATTACTACCCACCAAATTATCACCATCACTGTCATCATCATCATCATCATCATCATCATCATCCAAATCACCTTCTTCCAAGCCTAAATCTTCAGATTCATCTTCACTGGTTACACAATTTTGGTATCTATTGTTTGGAACATGAGAAACAACATTAGGGATGATTGAACTAGGCACTAACTTGGTTTCTTTAGGTTCTGTTTCTTTCTCATCTTCCTTTTCAATCTCTTTCTTGTCAGTGACTTCCTCAATAGGTTGTGATTCTTGTTCAGTGTTGTTGACATTCAAATCAAAAGTGACTTTCTTTTTAGTAATGAAAATGACTGGATCATCAACCTTCTCTCTACATAAATACATACAAACATGGAAATTACACATAAAAGTTACTCAGATTAACAACTTCTAAACCCAGAAACCACTGAACTCAAAATTTCCTAAAAACAAGAAAGATTGAAACTTTTTAAAAAGATTGACTCACCTTGACACTGAAATGGGTTGTTCAGATTCTTGTTGTTTTGTGGATTCACTCACTTGGAGATCTTCATGTATCTGCAACACAATGCAATACTCAATTGAATTTTTTGCTTTGAAAAAAAGAAAAAAAAACATATGAAGAAAACAGAGAAATCCCAAGAAACTGCAATCAAGATTGAAAATGGACACTTACATGGCCTTCAAATTGGGTTACATTCACCAAATGCCGGCGCTTTCGATGCTTACAAGCACCAAAACATGCAAAAAGGCAACCCATCAGTAGTAAAAAGTGCTTTTTTTTTTACTTCCAAACCCAAAAGAACAGAAGCGCTTTTTCTTCTAAAAAAGTAGTAGACTAGTTTAGAAAACGGTCTTCATGGAGATATAGAAGAAGAGAGAGAAGAAGAGGAAGTTGAGGGGGGTGAAGAGTCAGAAGGGCAGAACGGTCAATCAAAAGTTGCAGAATCTGATTGAAAATGTGACCGTTGCGATTCTATTTTAAATATCCGTTTGGGCTTCATTAAAGACAAGCCTGGGTGTGTTTAAGCTTTTTTTTAATCCAGTATAAAAATTGGTTTTAAAATGTTTTTCTATATATATATATATATTTTTGAGAAAATAGATACGATTTTGTAACTACAACCTTCTTGGGGGGTACAAGGAGCTAATTACCACTCATTAAGCCACCCAACTCACATTTAATCATTTTATTTTCACTTTATTTTGTTTAATCCGATGTAGAGATGCACATTCCCCCCGGGGCCCCAATTTTCCCCGTCCCCATCCCCATTTGGGGATTTTTTTTGGGGGGAAAATGGGGAAATGGGGGGGGTGGGGGGACCCCTCCCCATCCCCATTTCCCCATTTTCCCCACAATTATGTTGAAATGGGGATGGGGATGGGGATGGAAGGGAGGTCCCCCATCCCCATTTCCCCCAAATATATATAATAATATAAATATAATTATAATATATATATTTTATATTTTTTTTATTCTTTGAAAACCTAAATCCCTAACCCTAAGTATATATACAATTTTACTCATTTTAACTTTAAGAACTAAAACCTAAAACCTAAAGTTGCTCTCATTTTCTCAATAATTAGTTGTTATTGTAATGAATTTGTAAATTTTAAAACACTTTATTTTGTATTTGTAATGCACTAATGAATTTTATTTTATATTTGCAATGGAATGTTTGATTTTTCAGTTTAATTTGTAATTTTTATTCAAATGGGGAAATGGGGGAAACAGAGAAACGGGGAAACGGGGAAAAACGGGGAAAATAAGGAATTGGGGATGGGGATGGATATAGGTCCCCCCAAAATTCCCCATCCCCATTTTCCCCAAATGGGGAAATGGGGAGGGATGGGGGAAGGGTCTAGGTATTGGGGATGGGGGGACCTATATCCATCCCCATTCCCTAAACGTGCATCTCTAATCCGATGGGTTCAGCTACTATACAATTTAAATTTAAAGATTTAAATTTTAAAAAAAAAATAAATAAATAAAAGAAACTGACTTTATCTCTTATAACTTCCCCTGAAATGTGACTATGCAGATCCTGTATAGTAGCTAAATCCTAATTTGATTTGTGTTTTCGAACAAATATACCATGACACTAATTATCCACGATTGATAAATAAATATATAAAATGACACAAAAACAAAATTTTTAAAGTAACTCCAATTATCCACGGTTAGATAAAAAATAATAATAAAATCAAATAAAATCAATCTAGCCATCAAATAATTTTCAGAAAAGCTAGAAAATCTGAAATAAATTATCAGATTTGTAATTGAAATGGGCCTAGGTAAGCCCATAATATAATTGAACCGTAGTTTGGATGGGCTTAGCTACTTGGTTTTTGAAGTGCTTTCAAAAGTGAACATCAAATTGTTGGAAACACGAGCATTTTCTATTCTATATTTACATAAGCAATCCTCCTATGAAGATCTTTGTCGAATTACAAAGGGAAGAATACCAATTTGTACTCTTTTACATATACTTGGAACTATAATTTTGATTCCTAAGGGTTTATTAACATTTAATTTACTTGTTGTCCCAATCAATCAAGCTGATGAATCTACTTCTTGTCTTGTTTGATTGATGCTAGTAAGTGTTCTATCTTTGATATAGAAGAATTTCCACTTCTTGGTAGAGTTGATTATTTCTTAGAATAAAATTTTGGGGATTCCCTCTTCATAATCATTAACTAGAAGCTATTAAATTTGAGCATTTATATTTCGTTTTTGCTGTTTAGGTAAATATCAAACACAAATCCATATAATTGGAATTGTACAAATGAAAAAGACAAAACATTTTACACACTCACGTATGATTATGCTTACACTCACTCTTTAACCAAAACAACCCATAAATTTGTAAAAAATTAAGATAAAGAATGTAATTTTTGGGCAGGTTTGTCTTGGAGGACTTCAAGTCTTGAAGCTAATTTTCCATCCTTTTTTCTTGACACCAGCGATTCTTTTATCCAACTCTGCAATCACTTTGTTGTTGTTCCTGTTGGAAAAATGGTAAATTGGTGAATAAGAAATTGATACTCAAAGTGCACCCGTTAAATTGGGAAAAATAATGAATCCACATTGGTAGGAAAATAAATGCTTAATCATGTGTGTGTGTGTGTATATATATTAGAAATTTTCAAGTTAGTGTATCATGATATAACTTCATAAGAATATTGAATGTGAGTCACTAGTTTTACATGTTTTGACTCAAGTGTGTATGTACTTATCAAAGCTTCTCCATAATGAGTGACTCACATTCAATATCCTAATAAAGTTATATCAGGATGTCCTGACCAAATCAAGACCGTATATATATATATAAAAATTTTCAAATGAGGACGTCATGATATAAATTTATGAGGATATTGAATATGAGCCACTAGTTTTACATATTTTGACTCAAGTATGTATGTACTTGTCAAAACTAGTGGCTCACATTCAATATCCTCATGAAGTTATATCTGAACGTCCGCATGAGAACGGGATTATATATATATATATATGTTTACTTGTTTTGTAGCTTACAAGCATGAGCACAAATCATGTGTGTGTGTGTGCACCCACGACTTATTGTGATATTACTACGTGTTTGATTTTTCCCAAATCAAATAATGAATGAGATTTAATGTCAAAATTAATTCTGTAATTATCAAAATTAAGTTTTGAATTTTAAATTGTAATTACCAACTTAATGGCAATTGATTTTGATTAATTCCGGATTAATTAAAATATTAAATTTTGAATTCAAAACCAATTTGACTTTTAAATTGCCATGTTTAATGGGAATTATTTCCAAATTAATTCTTTGATTTCCAATTGAATTTTCTATGGAATGAATTGTCTATAGATTGAGTGCCTTCTCCTTCATTCTAAGACACACGGAAAAATCATAGACACCGGAAGTTCAGCCATTTGTAGAGGTCTACGAAGTTTAGCCCAGAACATCCAGCTTAAGTCTTCGCGCAACAAGATAGATGGCCGAATTTGAGCCTGTTTTGATCTGTTAAAGAGGATGAAGTCTTCATAACATCTATAGGGCTCGTCTTGGGCTTTCCGAAAATATATTATAATAGATGATCCAACCACATATGCCCTCTATAGAGTTTTACGAAGTTCAGCCTAGAACATCCAGCTCAAGTCTTCGCGCAACAAGATAGATGCCCGGATATGGGCCTGTTGTAATCTATTACGGAGGACAGAGTCTACATAACATATATAGGGATCGTCTCGGGCTTTCCGAAAACATATTATAATAGACGATCTAACCCCATATGCCCTTTGTAGAGGTCCATGAAGTTTAGCTCGTATTTGGTTGGTTCACGCGACACAAATACAAATTCGCCACCTGCTCCATGTATTCCATTGCCTTAGCTGATGCTGCATCATTACAGAGGGAATATAGGGTCGAATTGTCTATTATAATATGTTTAGCTACATCAATATATGAGTAGTTTTCTCTCTGATTGATGTTGTGGGATTAGATTATCTATCTTTCTGTTGTTCGAGTTGATATCTAAACCATGCATATAATGTTTGATCTCGATATATACCATCAAGATAAAAGTATACATATTAATTCAGCATAAAATCTAGTTGCTCATGTGTGAACTCTCTATTATATATTGTTGATGGTGATTTTTGGATTATAGGAAAAAATCACACGTCCAACAAGTTAACACGAATAATAACAATACTATAAGGTGAGAAAGCAATGTTTGAATATGCACAACACAAAGTTTTACATGGAAAACCCCAAAAGGGAAAAAACAACGATTGTCGTCGAAGGCGTACTTAGTCTATCTTGCACTCACGTCAATGGTATTAAGGATCTACTTATATATGCATAACAAACCCTAATTCTCGGCACACAAGTAAGGAAAGTTGATGAAACTATTGATAGAGCCATAGAGGAATTCAAATATATTTCATTTCAGGGAATTCAACTCCTCAATTCAAGATAGAAAATGATGTAAATAGCTAGTTGTAATAAAGTAAAAAACTGTTTTAGTATTTTTAAGACAAAAAATGATTTGTGAGAGAAAAAGGGTGAAAAAGAGAAGTGACTTATTATGTGGTCTAGGTAAAGTGACTTATTTGGTCTGGGTAGAGTTTCATTTCAACTATTTAATTCAACTACTTACTGAATAATAAATTAATGACACTTAATTCCTAGCTCATAGTACACAGACTATGATATTTTATCATCTCTTTCTATTCTATATATACCCTTTCAATCTTAGCTTTAGTAGTTGTCACTATTAGAAGAGACCGGATATGGCAAGACATTTGCCCAGTTGCTTTGAGGTCTATTCTATTGTAGTTGTTCTGTTGTTTTTGATGTTGTTAGCTTTGAGTGTCTGGTTCTCTTCTCCCTTTTTGCCATGGTGTTTTGTTGTTTGCATCTTCATAGTTGCTCTGGCATTCTGGGTTGGTGCTGTTGGTTTTTTGGTTGGCTAGTCCTCTATTTGTCTTTGTATGTAACTAGGGCTCTTCGTATTGGTGGTTTCTTAGCCGGACTGGCTCCATTTTGTTGTTGTTTTGTGTACGGTGCTTGCTATTTCTTAACGTCTCTGTTTGACGAGTTAGTGCTTTAGCCTTTTGTTCTTTAGTTTTGAGGTTTTGTTTTTGTTTTATTACTTAAGGCTCTGTTTTGATTTAGTTGGGACTTTGTTTGCTGGTGTTGCCTTTAACTTGATTTGTTTTTGTTTGTTTTGCTGTTTTTCAGCCTCTTTATACCCTTTCGCCGTTAAAAAAAAAAAATACCCTTTCAATCTTAGTGTGTTTTCTGTGCCAATCATATATTTGAGAACTAGCTACTATATATCGAAAAGTTTAACAAAACGTTCTTGTCTTGTCCTCTCCTCTTCAACTACAATCGTGAGTACCGAATTTAACTTCATTTAACCATTCTCTAGTCTTTTCTGTTGTTAGTAAGGGTTTTATTTATTTTTGTAATAATTGATGCGATTTTCTTGCTTTGTTTATTATGTGTTTGGTGTTAGTTTAGGCGTTTGAACATCCTAACGATCAAAAGTACATCACATTGACACTCTAGTGAACTTCGTCTTCCATGTCAACAGAAAGAATTTCAAACATGTGTGGTTCTGCAGCTGTAGGAGTCAAAATCACCCAAAAAGGATTTCCATAGTGTTGGCACTACAAATAATTTGTATTTTCAAGTTAAAGACACCCATGAAATTAAAATATATAATTAAAAGTTTTAAACTGAAAATTTTAATGATTACCCGTTACCAGTGGTTAACATGGAATGACCCATTGTTTTCGGTCTGTATAGTTGTAGATCCAAGTGACAAGTTCAAGAGGTGTGCATACAAGAACATTGTGGGTTTTTACATTGAACCTGAAAAAGTAACAAAAACATGCTAATTATAACTATAACCCATAGTCGTAGTTGTTATTTATAAATTAGGTGTAATATATATATATATATATACCCCCAATGTTGTATACTTGCCGAGGATAATGAAATCCTCCCTCAAGTCGCATGTTCCTACACCCAGTTGTTTTATAATCAAACGTTAAGACTTTCGGAGAAGCAGAAACCATCAAAGCTAATTCTTCATTCCCCATTTCCCTTGCTACAACTAGAGAGAGAGAGAGAGAGAGTCACATGTGTGAGACAAGGTAAATTAACTAACAATAGAGAATCAAGAATAGTTAAATATAGTTGAAGAAAATGAGATGAGTTAAATGAGACTAAATTAAACTTGAGGAATGTATATGTATAGTGGTATGAACAAACATAATATATAATAATACAATATTTAATTGAGATCGAGTGTTTCGGTAACAAAATAAATAAGTACAACATACATTACAAACAAACACGGAGTTGGTGTACATTAAACTAACCAGTTCTACCTCTAGTACTCATTGAAAGATCAAACAATAAAAACAAGAAATGGATGATAATTGCCCCAATAATCAATGCATGTACAAACGCCTAAACTAACACCAAACACATGATAAACAAAGCAAAGAAAATCAATGCAACCATTACAAAAATAAACAAAACCCCCACTAACAACAAAAAAGACTAGAGGGTTAAATGAGATTAAATTTGGTACTCACAATTGTAACGATTGTAGTTGAAAAAGAGAAAACAAGACAAGAATGTTTTATTAAACTTTTCGATGTACAGTAGCTAATCCTCATATATATGTAAAGGATCGGTCATATAATATATCCTTGTACTTTTCTCAATCCATAGTCAGGGTTTTTATTGTTAAGACTTATGTGGATGCGCTACAGTGAGTTGAAATATGTTTGTAGACATTCTGGTAACACTATGGGATGAAGGAAACTAAAGAATAGACACATTTGTAGATTAGTTTGTTTGTACACTTGCTCAACATGAGACATCCTAAATCTTTTTGAGTACTGGGTTTGGAGAATGCTGTCACAAAGAAGCTTTCGAAATCATCTTCTAATAAAGCTTTCGGCCCATGACGACGTTCTAATGCTTCTACTTTCTGGGTCAGTTTCTGTATCAAGATATCTTGCTCCCATTTTGGCTCGCCATCTGTTCCTGAGCGCTGACGGTTGGTGAGCTCTCGCTGGATCCTTTGAGTGTTCGCCTCAGTTCAGGAACTTAGGGTACCAAATCTTAGTAGGGACTTGTACCTTCGACATCTTCTGCAAGGTGGTCGATCGCTGTCATCTAACGGACTAGATCGATTCCACCTACTAACATCTTTATGGGTTTGCTCTGGCTCAGAATTCGCTTGACATCGCTCTTGTCTACCCTTATCCGCTAATTCCTTCGTCTCTCTTGTGCCTGTAGTCCGTTCGGATATGCTCACCTACTGAGTCATTTTGATTCTACCCAGGTTCCCTAATTTGCTTTTGGGGTGCATATGGTGTTGGGGCGACAATCTCTGAGCGCAACCTTTGGGCTTAATGTATGATAGGATTGCTTAACTTGTATGGTGAGGTTATCCCAGTGGTCGCTGATAGGGTATTCTCATGTGCGGCCACGTCTTCAATGACCTTTTGCAAAGATGCCCAATCTATAGTAATAAGCCTGTTATCATTTGCAGAAAAATTATAGTCCAACATCTAATTATTTACCCAATGCCATCTCTTTTATCTAACATCATTTGCCAAAAAAAACTATAAATCACCAACATCTGTAGAAAAACAATAATCTAACATCTAATTATTTACAGATTATAATCTCTATTATTCAACATCTTTTGCAGAAAAACTATAAAAACTATTAATTAAAACTTAGGCATATACCAAGTGCCTTTTATCCACCTACTCATCCTGGTAGAAAACGGACCATGGTTATTATTTGTCTTCAACTCCTGAAAATCCTAAACAAAACTGAAATTATTTGATAAAATATTCTATAAAAACTATAAAAATGTTAATTAAAACTTGGACATATACCAGGTGCCCTTTATTCACCCACTCATCCTAGTAGAAAATAGATCATGGTTATTCTTTGTCTTCAACTCCTAAAAATCCTAAACAAAAATGAAATTACTTGATAAAAATTCTATAAAAACAAAACTAAAAGTTAAAAATTAATTTACTTACTTTTCCTATGTAGCATGCCAAGATCATATCAATTGATTGTTGTTGATTGTACATCAAATTTGGAAATTTTATGATCGGAGAAGCTTTAAAAGTGGTTTCTAAAGGATCTTCCCATGTGCCTCCACCATCCTCATAATCATTGGTTGCTCTTTGTGTTGTATATGATTCATCAATTTCCATATAAACGAAATCTTTAAGAGCTTTGTTCATATTCATCGCTTTTATTATATCTATGACATGCTGAAATTGAAAAAAAAAAAAAAAATAGTACACATAATCTGCTTCACCAAAAAACATGACAAAGAAAATCCAGTACATATAACCTGTTCACCAAAAATACAACTTACATAAGGTGGCTTGCCATGCTTTCTCAAGTACTGCAGAAAACCGAAAACAAATCCTAATATAGGATACTTGCTCAGTTGCAAAATATGCATAATAGAAATAAATTAACGTATAAAAAAGAAATTTTCAAAACAAAACAAAAACAAAATCTCACCTTAACTAAGAAATCAAATGGTGTGTTCCAAGATTTTTTTGAGAGGAAATGAATACCGTAAATAAAAAAACATAAGGAAACAAATTATTAATAACATTATGATAAAAACAATATTAAAATATAATATAAAATAAATATATACCTAGACATGCCCGCAGTTTGATTTCAATCGTGGAATCAAACTGGAATCGCCAGCCAAAAATCGAAACCGGAATTCTGGTTCTGGTTTTGGTATAGGACCGGAACCTTAAGGCTTAAGGTTTCAGTTCCCTAAAGCCAAAAACCGGACCCAATCCAGCAGTTCCAAACTGTCGATTCAATTATGGTTTTAGAACCAAGAGACATCCTTGGTGAACCAAGTTGAAAGAGGATCCGAGCAGCAGTAAGAACTACTTAACGATAAAAGGATTTGAGCAAATCTGAACAACACTAGAAAGGGTCTAAAATTTGACTACGAGTGAAAAGATAATATTAGGTTTTTGAGTCATATTGGTATATTTCTATATCAAAACAACATTTCCTTTGTATTGATTACATTGTCTAGGTTCATGTTGACTCAAGCTTCAAAGAGGAAGGACAACATATCATGCAAAAAGAAGTCTTCAAGAGGAGCAAACTTTGTTGTTAATCAAAGGTATATTTAGACCTTATTCCTCTTGCAAAAGTATACTTAGACATTATTCCTCTTGTAAGGCATTTAGGCGCGTGCACACACACACACACACATTGCATTTATTTGTGTCACTGCATCATTGTGCTCTATTGGTATAACAAATACACACTTATTAATTTACACACATGCATTAGATTTAGGCTAATTGGCACAGATACCCCCTGAACTCTTCAAAACTTTGCACTGTGCCCCCTAAACTTTTTTTTTCGGCATTAAACCCCTTGAACTTTGGTAAATTTGCAAAAACTAACGGATTAGCAACGGGAGCCATATTCCGTCTGTTTTCAAGTCACGTGCGCCTCACGTGACAAGAACTAATTACACCAACCTCCCCTAAGGTTTGCCCTAATACTTTTTTTTTTTAAAGAAAAATAAATATTTTTTTAAAGAATATAATTAAATTTTTTAATTTATTTCAATAAATAGATTTTTTTGAAAAAAGAAAGATTGATCTCCACCGTCCATCAATCACCATGGATGTTGGAGATCATATTATATCTTCTTCAATAATTCATATAATTCAATAATTCCAACAACAAAAATTCACAAATCAATTACAAAAATAAATAAATAAATAAATAAATAAATACACAAATCTCATTCAATAATTCATATCTTCTTCCTTGTTCTTCAATCAATTCCAAAATAAAATCACAAAAATAAAATCCACAAATCTCATCCAAAAATCAAAAACAATTTAACTATTTCATGTGGAATTGTGAACACAGATCAAATTGATGCATGCCCAGATGAACAAACAATTTAATATTATTAAATAAAATAAAATACATTAAATTGATTCATGCCCAGATGAACACAGAAGAACACAAATCCCTCTCTCACGTCGATCTCTCTATCTCCCCCTATTCTCTTCTTCTCTTTTTCTCTCTCCCGCTTCTCCTCACCGATCTCTTTTTCTTCTTCTTCTTCTTTCTCGGAGATTGATGGAGATGGATTCGCGAAGAGAGAGAGAGAGAGAGAGAGAGAGAGAGAGCAATGAAGAAGAACGAGCGGCGGCTGGAACCAGACCCGTAAAGACGACGCGGCGACGGTTGTAGGAGATCGAGCGCCAAGCGAAGAGATGACGCGGCGGCGGCGGCGACAGACCAGATCCGTAAAGAGAGAGAGAGAGCGCGACGAACTAGATGTGAAGAGGGAGAAAAAAGACGCGGCGGCTTTTGAATGGTGGTGGTGGTGGCTAGGGTTTAGGTGTTGGTGTTGGTGGAAGATGATGATGATGAGTGATGAGTGTGGTGATGGTTGACCGGTGATGATGATAATGAGTGGTGGATAGAGTTTTTGTTTTGTGGATAGAGTTTTTGTTTTGTTTGGTTTGGTTGCTGATATTAAGTATTATTATTATTATTATTATTTATTATTTTTGTAATTGTATTATTATTATTATTATTTTGAAAAGGGATTGTATTATTATTTAATTATTATTTTTATTTTTTATTTTTAAAATTTGATGACACATGTCAAATTTGTATTGGATAACAAATCAAGTTAACTGGTCAGAGGGGTATTCGGGTTATATTATTATATTATTCCGGTTTAATGCAATTATGCATATATTAAGGGTGACTTAGTGCAATTTTCCCTAGACGGAATAAGGGTTCTGTTAGGTTTCTGTTAGCCATTGCCAATTTATGATAGTTCAGGGGGTTTAATGCCGAAAAAAAAAGTTTAGGGGGCACAGTGCAAAGTTTTGAAGAGTTCAGGGAGTATCGGTGCCAATTAGCCTTAGATTTAAATTGACAACTTCTATAAAATTGCATGTGAGGACTATGTTTAAGAAATGGCATACTTGTGTGTATTTGTATTTCTTGATTTTTGTTCTCTTGATATCGGACTTGAATATGTTCTCATATTGTTCCTCATTGAGTTCCGAACGTTTTAGTTGCTCATTCATATGTTTTCGAGTTCCGAGTTGGATTTTACAAAACTTTTCGTGAGTTTATCATGCATAGTTTTCGTTCTTGTGTATCTAGAGATGGCAAAATTATTTGTGGATACGAATATCCGTAAGAATCCACTTCATTTAAAATAGGGATGGATACTATTATTTCGGGGAAGAATGTCATCCTAATATCCATTTTATTTTCGGGGATGGGGATGGATATAGTCTATGGATATCCATCTCCATCCGGATCCATTATAGATTTTAATAATTTAAAAATATAAAAATTTATTATGTAATTATTAATTCTTTTTTAAAAAAAAAAATGAATTCTTCATTAAGAAAACGGAAAGAATTACAAAGAAAAAGGGCAATCGCCCAACACCAGATTCTCCACCGTAAGGGGACAATCTTCCAACCACACAGACTTACCCTCATAAGCAAGAGCAAGCTTGGCCAAACTATGAGTTACACTATTAGCTAAACGGGGAACAAAATTGATAGCAGAAACTTTGGATCTTCTTAACATATCATGGATATCATTAATAACCACTCCAATCTCAGCACCACTAACCAAGTCCAACCCAACCTCGTTAACCACTGAAAGAGCATCAGACTCAAGAATAGCCGGGATTAAACCAGTTTTAGCAGCCAGCCTAAGACCACGAAGAATGGCCAAAGCTTCCGCAATTTTGGAAGAAAAACAAGCCTTCAAACTCTAGCACAACGAAGCCATCACCTGCCCCTCACTATCCTAATCACCACACCAATACCAATAATCTTATCATTAACATTCAAAGCTGGATCTGTGTTTATTATGAAACTGCCCACAGGGGGCACTATCCACTTCGGCGGCACCCACTGACTTGCAATATCACAAGCCTCAGACTTGGACACCGTTCAAAAGTCAAAGATAAAAGTTGAAGCCCACTCCACTATATCCTCATCAGGCATTAAGACTTTCGAATGAACCGTATGGTTTCTTCTAAACCAACATCTCCACCAAACAACACAAAAGAACTCAAAAGTCATGGTGTCCATAATATTTTTGCAGGTCAACACAAAATAAAAAATGAAGAAGAATCAGAAACCTAACAAATCCCGAAAGAAGAACAAAGAAGATAAAGCTTTTTTAGAGATGAACATCGCCATAAAGCATGTAAAGAAGATTCCAATTTTTGGAAGCAGATCAGGCACACAACAACAGTCTTCATCCCATGCCTAGCCAAGTTAGCATTTGAAGGAATCCAGTTCTGGACAGCCTTCCACATAAACATTTTGATCTTCAAAGGAAGATGAAGTTTCCAAAAAAACTTCCACCAAGAAGCAGAATGATCAAGACCAGAAGCACTATGATTCAAATTAGTTTGAAGTGCAACCCAGTAACCACTTTTAACCGAAAATCTGCCTGAATTATCAAAGTGCCATAAGAGATTGTCCTCCATCCCATAGCTACTAGTCGGCAGACTAAAAATGGCACGAACCTCCTCCTCATAAAATGATTGACTCACCAAATCAGCATTCCAGGAACCATCTTACAACTTCAATAGGTCCACAGTAGCCTCTACGTTCAAGACAGGGGAAGAGATTATTAATTCTAATTATATAAGTTATTATTAATTTTTATATTTGAACTTTATTGGATGTATTTGTTTCTCTTTAAATAGGATAAAATATACTTTTATATATGCTAGTTACATTTTTCTCTTGTAAACTACAAAAAATTAAAGTTTTTTCATCAGATACGGATATAAACAGAGCGGGGATGGATATCTTTATCTTAATTACCAGATTATTCGAATTCGCCCCACTTACTTAGAAATGGGATGGATATGGGGATGGAGATATATATTTCAAACGGATATAGAGATAGATATTGAGGTATCCATACCCAATCCGATCAATTTCCATCCTTATGTTTATCGAGTCGAATTCTAAGTTTTTGGGTTAAGCTTCATAGACGTTCATGTTCGTGAGAGAGTCTCGATTCGTAATCCGTAAATAGCTTCGAATTCAGAGTTCGAAGGTCGAAGAACGCGAGAGATGTATGGGAGAAAGCCAAGGGAAGAGGGGCCAAAAGGCCACCTCTCTCGTGGAGTTGCGTGGCCTCCACGGGATAGAGACCACTCAGCCCATATGGAGGCCACGCGCCTCCACGGGGAGTTGAGGTGAGATAGCCTGCTGGTCTTTTCGTGGTCTTTCTCACGCCACATCATTTCCTTCCCAAAAATTTATTTAAAATCTATCTCTCTCTCATTTTCAAATCCAAGAAGAGAAAGTGTAAAATTTTTGTTTCCATTTTTTCTCAACTTCAAATCTTCATATCTCATTCATTTTTCAACCAAATTGAGTGATTCAAAAGTGAGAGACCTATATTGAATTCTTCTATCATCTCTAAGTGTTCTTAGAGTTGATTGTTCAAGTTCCGGTGGAGCTCTTCACCAAATTTCGTGATTGCACTTACTATTCAAGGTATTTCTTCATATTGAGTTTTCTAAGCTTTAAAATGCATGAAATCCTTGGGTCTTCTTTGATGTTTGTTATATTTGACTTGAACACATATCAATTGGAAATAGAACACATAGAATTATGTATTTAATTCATAATTTCAATTTTTTTAACACAAACATACTTTCAACTATTACGGTTTGTATTTAATTTAGAATTGGTTGAAATCTAAAAGATTTTAAAAGTCTATGTATCCATGTTAGATTTGTAAAGATTCTATGAAAGTCGGGTGGGTGTATTGGTTAAGTGATGGGTCTTGCCGCAGGTAGAGATGCATATTTCCCCCCGGGGCCCCAATTTTCCCCGTCCCTATCCCCATTTGGGGAATTTTTTTGGGGGGAAAATGGGGAAATTGGGGGGGGGGGATGAAAATCATCCCCAAATTGAAATGGGGAGGGGACCCATCCCCATCCCCATTTCCCCATTTTCCCCACAATTATGTTGAAATGGGGATGGGGATGGGGATGGGGATGGGGATGGGGATGGGGGGGAGGTCTCCCATCCCCATTTCCCCATTTCCCCCAATTATATATAATAATATATATATTTTATATTTTTTTTATTCTTTGAAAACCTAACTCCCTAACCCTAAGTATATATACAATTTTACTCATTTTAACTTCAAGACCTAAAACCTAAAACCTAAAGTTGCTCTCATTTTCTCAACAATTAGTTGTTATTGTAATGAACTTGTGAATTTTAAAACACTTTATTTTGTATTTGTAATGCACTAATGAATTTTATTTTATATTTGCAATAGAATGTTTGATTTTTTAGTTTAATTTGTAATTTTTATTCAAATGAGGAAATGGGGGAACGGGGAAACAGGGAAAAACGGGGAAAAACAGAAAAAATGGGAAATTGGGGATGGGGATGGATATAGGTCCCCCAAAAATTCCCCATCCCCATTTTCCCCAAATGGGGAAATGGGGAGGGATGGGGGAAGGGTCTAGGTATTGGGGATAGGGATGGGGGGACCTATATCCATCCCCATTCCCCAAACGTGCATCTCTAGCCGCAGGCTGTTGCCCAATTAGCATTTAGCGCCTATTAGAACATGTATTTTGGTTAAGTGATGGAAGTTGATGGATTTTAACGTTAGATTTATAAACAAATCTTGCCCAACCCTCATAGACTTGAAGGGATTTGACTTTTATATTATATTATAATTATATATATATAGTTTTTCTCTTCTCAGGGATCGAACTTAATTTTAAGATTAGAACAAGACTTATAAGCCATTGATTATATATAACAATTAACATTGATCCTAAACTTAATAATAAAAAAGTCGATAATACAAAATAAAGTCATTACAAATTTTTATATATATAAAAAAAAAATTCCAACCAACTTTAGAAATGATATGATTATTATTATTAATTAATTAAGTTCAAAATAACATAAGTTTAAATAAAATAACATAAGTTCATAATAACATAAGTTTAAATGAAATGATATCATTTTTATTTATCATTGTTATTAATTTTGTGGAGAATTGATAGAAATACTACTTAATTATATTTTTGTTATTGAGCTGTCAGCTCTTGTTATTACTTTATTTTGTCTGTTTCCCATTTTTCCCTGAACTATAGATAGCAGACCATATGTAGTGCTAGTTTTCCTTTCATGTAGGGTTATGTAGCCTTTTCTTCTTCCTCTAGCTGAGTGAATGCTATGGAGACTTAATACAAAAAATACAATATACAATTTCTTCCCTTTTTCTTTCTGCTCCTATTTTCTTTATTTTTTTATTTAGTTTTTCATAGTATCAGAGCTATGTCTACATCTCCACCATAAATCTCAAACTAATCCTTATCAGCTAATATGACAAACCCAAATCCGAATATCCCTATGACACCTCAGTCACCTAGAATTCATGTTCAAAACCCAAACACAAATCAACCACCACCCAATACTCCTTTACAGAACCCAAACGCAAATCAACCACCACCCAATACTCCTTTACAAAACCGAAGCACAAACCAAGTACCTCCACTATTTTTCTTTCCTCAAAATCCTTCAGGACATCAAAGCAATTCTTTTATGGGTCTACAGTTCCTTCCACAGCATCTACCTTCACTGAGTCAACCACTACCAGTGAAACTCGGCAAGGACAACTATCTATTGTGGCAAAGCCAGCTTCTCAATGTGATTATAGCCAATGGGCAAGAGGGTTTTATCGAAGGTACTATCCCATGTCCTCCAAAATTTCTTGATCAAGGACATCAATTGCTCAATCCCCAGTATACTATGTGGCAAAGATTCAATAGATTGGTTATGTCATGGATTTTTAGCTCATTGTCTGAAAGTGAAATGTCAAGAATAGTGGGGTTGAATATAGCTTTTGAAATCTGGGACAAGTTGGGTAGGAATTTTTCTCAAGCTAATAATGCTAGATTGCTAGACTTAGAACAAAGCCTACAAGATGTAAGTAAGGATGGAATGTTTGTTCAAGAGTACATCAACAAAGTTAAGGGATTGACTGATAGTCTAGCTGCCCTTGGTGAACCAGTACCAAAAGCAAAACAAGTTAGGTTTTTCTTGAGAAGTTTAGGGCCTAAGTATGACTCATTTGTAACTTCTATCACCAACAGATAAGATCAACCTTCTCTAGAAAAGGTACATAATCTTCTGATGACACATGAAAACTGAATGGAGAAAAGAAATTCAACCAACAAACTGAATTTGTTTCAAGCTAACCTTGCTGCCTACAACAAAAGGTTTTAAGGATATCAGTCAAATTCGAATCAGTTCACCCCAAGAAACAATTTTCAAAGCCAAAACACCAACTCAAACCAATCATACAATCCTTTTCAACAACCAAAGATATTAGGAAAGCCACAAAGAAGACCATTTCAGGGAAATAATCAACAAGTGCAAAAGGGAAATTAACAAGGTAAGCCTCAGTGTCAGATTTGTGGAAAGTTTGGACACACGGCAAATGTTTGTTCTTATAGGACCAATTTGAACTATCAACCACGGAATAATAACATCATCAGCACATTTCAACCACAAAATCAATTGGTCACATATGATACAACAACAATAACCACCAATCCCTTTGCGGTCCAGTCATAGTTTCAACCTCAAGTAAATCTCACCTATTGTCCTCAACCTACTGATCAAATACTCAGCAATGTGGCTTCCCCAAATACCATTGGTGACGAGAATTGGTATCTCAATACAGGAGTAACTCATCACTTCACACCAAATCTGAATATGCTTCCAGAATATACTTCATTTAATGGTAATGATCAAGTGATGGTGGGTAATGGTAAGCTCATTCTTATCTCAAATGTTGGCTTCACTTTGATTCTTACTTTAAATAGACCATTGTTACTGAATCATGTGTTACATGCTCCTCAACTCACCAATAATCTCATCAGCGTAAATAAATTGTGTAGTGATAATCGTGCACTGGTTGAATTTTATCCTAATTCTTTGTGTTAAGGATCTGTTCACGAAGCGGGTTCTTCTTCAAGGCCAGCTTGATCGAGGTCTTTACTGAGTTTCCTTCAATTCAAACTCCATCACTCAAAATCCAGTTTAAAATTCTAGTTTAGCCTTTCTTCTTCAACACAAAGACTCTTAACTATGGCATGATCGTCTAGGACACCCAGCACTTAAGATTGTCAACCAGGTTTTAGAGTTTTGTAATTTTCACAAAGTCAAAGAAACAGATTTTCAGTTTTGTAATTCCTGCCAATATGCTAAGGGTCATAGACTTTCCTTTTCTTTATCTAATTCTACAGCAAGTAAACCTTTTGAGTTAATACATTCAAATCTTTGGGGACCATCCCCTATTACTTCCATTTCTGGTGTTAAGTATTTTATGCTACTCATTGATGATTTTTCAAGATTCTCATGGATTTACATGCTGGAAACTAAGAATCAAGCTTATACTACTTTTTTGAATTTCAAAGCTATGATTCAAACTCAATTTAGTGGGAAAATTAAATGTCTTCAAACAGACTGGGGTGGAGAGTTTAGAACAATAAATAAATTTCTTGTTACTTAAGGAATAGAACACAAATTGTCATGCCCATATACACTAGAGTAAAATGGGAGAGTGGAACGGAAAAATAGACATGTAGTAGAAGTAGGGCTGTCTTTAATGGCTCATGCTCATATGCCTCTGAAATTTTGACCATATGCTTTCCAAACAGCAACTTATTTGATAAACAGATTGCCTACCTCAATTTTGTCAAACAAGTCTCCTTTCCAATATCTTTATCAAAGAAAACCATCTTACTCATATCTTAAAATATTTGGTTGTTCATCCTTTCCTTTCCTATGCCCATATAACTCAAACAAATTAGAGTATAGGTCCAAGGAGTGTGTTTTTATGGGTTATAGTTCATCTCACAAGGGTTATCTGTGTTTTGATAAAAAAACAAATAGAATATACATATCTCGGCATGT
Organism: Acer campestre; assembly: GCA_954870605.1. NCBI lineage: Eukaryota > Viridiplantae > Streptophyta > Magnoliopsida > Sapindales > Sapindaceae > Acer > Acer campestre. The sequence goes on along the minus strand of OX940801.1, from coordinate 14,694,852 downwards.
TACATTTAATGAGAACTCTTTTCCTTTCCATAATAATCCCTCAAATAATTCACATTCTCCTTTTCCATCAGATTCAACACATCTCATTTCCTCATTCTTTCCAACAGAACAACCTTTTTCTGAGAACTGTCCAAATAATCATCAAGTTACTGAGTCTGCAACTCTAGGTTTGAGTTCAAGTCATTAACCTTCTATGGAATCATCTTTCCCTATAACTAATAATACACCCTCTAGTCCACAATTAGATCTTTCAAGTTCATCTCAATCAACTCCAGCTTCATCTCCTTTATCCATGTCAGATAATTCTCTACCTACTGATGCTTCACCTCCAACTCTTATTCCAACAGTCCCTTGTCACTCAGGTCCTATCATCCATAGGTATCATGATTCCTCAAACACACATACAATGACAACAAGGTCTAAAAAAGAAATCTTTCAACCAAAGCTATATTTGAGTGGTTTGATGCAGGTACCAATAGAACCTAACAACTACAAGCAAGCTAGCAAAGTTCTTGAGTGGATTACAGCAATGCAAACTAAGTTTGATGCCCTCATTCGCAACAATACTTGGGTATTGGTTCCTTCTCACTTAGCACAGAAAGTTATTTCAAAATGGGTATTTAAGATGAAGCTCAAACCAGATGGTAGTATTGAAAGGTATAAAGCAAGGTTAGTAGCAAAAGGGTATGATCAAACTCATGGGATTGACTATTTTGAGACTTTTAGCCCAGTTGTTAAACCTACAACAATTCGTATTGTTCTCACAATTGCATTGTCACAAAATTGGTCAGTTAGGAAACTTGATGTTCATAATGCATTTTTGAATGGGGAATTGAATGAAGAAGTGTTTATGGAACATCCATAAGGATTTGTAAACACCTCTTTTCCTACACATGTATGCAAATTGAACAAAGCACTTTATGGCTTAAAGTAGTCCCCTCGGGCTTGGTATCACAAACTCAGTTCTTGTTTATTATAGTGGGGATTCATAAATTCCAAGTCTGATACTTCCATAAACAGAGCTATTAAAGGTTATTGCATAACTCAACTCTCAGTTTGCCTTGAAAGATCTTGGAAATTTAAATTACTTCTTGGGTATTGAGGTAAAAAGATCTAGTACCTCGATGCATCTCAATCAATCCAAATACATTCGAGACCTCTTTGAACGTGCTGAAATGTTGGAAAGCAAGCCATTGCCAACACCTATGGCATATGGTACTTCATTATCTGCATATGATGGTAGTCCTCTTTCAGATCCTACAACTTACAAAAGTATTGTAGGGGCATTACAGTATTGCACCATCACCAGACAAGACTTAAGCTACCCTATTAACAAACTTTGTCAGTTTATGCATTGTCCCACTGAAGTTCATTGGTTGTGTGTCAAACGAGTATTAAGGTATCTCAAGTCTACTATTTACTTTGGTCTTTCATTCCAAGCCTCAGCTGATCTACCTTTGAAATGTTACACTGATGCTGATTGGGCAAGTTGTCCTAATGATAGACGAAGTACAAGTGGGTATTGTTTATTTCTTGGTTCCAACATGGCGTCCTAATCATCCTCAAAACAACATGTTGTCTCTCATTCTAGTGCTGAATCATAATATCGACGATTAGCGAATGCAACTATAGAAGTTCGATGGATTGAATCTCTTCTTTATGAATTACAATTTTCTTTACTAGCTCCACCACTGTTATTGTGTGATAATATCAATGCTACATATTTGGCAACCAATCTCGTCCTACATTCTCGTACAAAGCATGTTGAAATTGATTACCACTTTGTGCAAGAACGAGTGATGCAGAGGTCTCTCTTGGTTCGACATACATCATCGGAAGAACAATTAGCAGATATCATGACTGAGGCTCTACCTACCCAGCGTTTCATCAGTTTAAGAACCAAGCTCACAGTGCTTCCAACCCCTATGATCTTGAGGGGGATGATAAAAATACTACTTAATTATATTTTTGTTATTGAGCTGTCAGCTCTTGTTATTACTTTATTTTGTCTATTTCCCACTTTTCCCAGAACCGTAGATAGCAGACCACGTGTAGTGCTAGTTTTCCTTTCATGTAGGGTTATGTAGCCCTTTCTTCTTCCTCTAGCTGAGTGAATGCTATGGAGGCTTAATACAAAAAATACAATATACAATTTCTTCTCTTTTTCTTTCTGCTCCTATTTTCTTTATTTTTTATTTAGTTTTTCAAGAATGCATGATATATTTAATTCCATGACATGAAAATAAAGTAAACACGAGAAATCAAACTCTCGATCCAATAAAAGTTTCGTGATAAAAACTTTTCATTTTTAAAAATTGAAAAAAATAAAGAGCTAATTGCAACCAAAATCAACTTTATCATTAATTGACTATAACCTCCCCTATTGTTAGTCAAAACTAGTCAAGTTTAACCGTTGACCGGATTTGACCGCTACAAATACCTAAATGTCAATAAATAAATAAAATCTAATTTTAAAAATATATAAATATATGAAAATAAATTTGGATCTCCACTATAAAAAAAAAATCAAAATTTACAAATTTAAAAATAAAAAAAAAAAAAACGTGGAGACATAGGTTGTATCTATATTTTTCTTCAAATTCTAAATTCTAAAAAATTAATAATATGGATCATCAAAATCCAATTCAACAACATTTTCTTCAAATAATTTTTTCTTCTTCCATATGGATTCTCAAATTTTTCTTCATATTCAAGTTTTTTAGATTTTTCAAAACTTAAAAAAAAAAAAAAAAAAACTCGCTCATCTAAATCTAATATAACAATATTTTCTTCTTCCATTGATGTATTTCTAGATTATTTTCAAATTCAAGTTTTTTAGATTTTTTAAAAATTAAAAATTAAAAATTTGGCTAATATGAATGGTGAAGATTTAAAACTTTTAAATCTATTTTTTTAATAAATAAAAATATTTAAAAGGATAAAAATACTTTTATCTTTATTAAGTTTGATTAACTTTGACTAATGATAAGGGAGGTTATTGTCAATTAATTATAAAGTTGTTTTTAATTGTCAAAGACTAAACCTGAGGAAGGTTGGCTGCAATTTGTTCAAAAATAAATAAATATATAAACATATACGGTCCCAAAAAATCCCGAACTGGCGGCCGACCACCTCGGTAACGTAAATAAACCTAGTTTAAGTTTAGTAATAAATAATTTGGTTTTTGGTAAAGAATCATATGCAAACAGTATGTGGTCCCCAGTCCCCACCACCCCTGATCTGAACGTCTCTCCAAACTTGATCATCATCATCATCATCCATCCAACACTATGGACGGTCCTGATCAAAGCACGAGTGAATCCCAAAACTGTGACGGACCACATCTTACAAAGTGTACAAAGCATCAATCAAATCAATCAACTTTACTTCCCCAATAATAAAAACAAAATTATAGCCTTATAGATTTGCCAAAACAAAAAGAAAAGAAAGTAGAATCATTCAATTGCTCATCAAACGATCCACTCAACATTTCTAGCTCACCCGTGACATATGTCGGTGTTTACCTACAGGGAGATCAAAGATTACTATTTACTTTATTTCATGTTTCCGATATCTACTTCCAATCTTCCTTAATTAGAACATTGGTGAGTTGGTTTAGATGGTTGGTTTATATATATATTCTTTTTTATCGTTAGTTCGTTACGACAATAAATATATCAAGATGAAGAATATAAATATATCAAGATGAAGAATATAGGTCACGGATTATAGAGAAGTTTTAACATATGCATACACTTTGACTCAAAGTATGTAAATCTAGTAATCCATATTCTTCGTCCTTATATATTTATTATCAGGACGAACTGATAATAGAAAGTCTGTATATATATATATATTGAAATTGTTAAAATATAGTTTCCGTGTTATTAATTTGGAAGTTCTATGAGAAAGAATTAATTAATTAATTAATTAATTTTTATTTTTTTTTATATACTACTAGATTGAAATATAAAGAATATAAATCAAGAGAAAATAATACTTTTTAACCAAAAAAAATTAAGGAGTTTCTATTTATATCTGGAATTAGTGTTTTCGTTGTTTTTACCAAATTTTCACTGAAGAGACAAATTTACCCCTTCATCATATTAAACACACTAATCTGAAAAGTTTATACTATAATAAATTTACAGATAATTTTATTATAAATTTAAATTTAAATTTAAACAGATAATGAGATTAAACTATGCAGATCATCAAAACGTAACAAAAAACCCGAATCATCATGAACAATCAACCAACCATTCTTGCTCTAGAGAACAGCCACGTGGCTTCTTCTTAGGTGATGTACACGTGAAAAGCGTAGAGTGAGTGAGTGAGAGTATTTTAAAAGATGACAAGTTCATGATAAACTTGTACGTACGATGATGAACTCAACCACTTCCCCCATTATTTTTTGCTTTCTGTTTGTTTTTTTAAATCTCCAACCGACCAACCAAGTCATCAGCACTTTCACTCTCTCACTCAAAACTAAACTAAATTAAACACTCTAATCATATTCAATTATTTATATAGGAAAATCTTCGATGTATTCGATCATCGGAAAGTTGACATTTAGATTCTTTTTCTCTCATTTTCACACATTTCCCATTTTGTTTTCTCTCTTAATACAACCATACATAAGATTTTATCATTCATAAGATCTCATTTTTGTTCATTAAAATATTCATCAACCTCCATTAATCTAATCCAAAATTGAGTGTAGTTTTCTTGTTCTTTGTGTGTTTTTTTTTTTTTTTTTTCCATACAATTGGGATTTGGGAAATGACAGCTATGATGATAAAGACAGTAAATGGAGCCCACTTTGGGTTGTGTGGGGGTGGGGCCCATTTTTGAGGGAATATGGTCTTACCTGCTTTTCAAGTCACGAGTGGTCACAAAGCACGAGCATCCATCAAAGTCACAAAAATTGAGTGAACAAGTAACAACTGTGTGTATATGAGGAGCATATGATGACGTGTGACTGTCTTTGAGTACTATCAACTATGAACAAGCTACAGGATGATGATGATATGTGACTGTCTGTTTGTTTCTCGAGAAAACTGGACTCTGGTCTCTGGTTAGTTAATTAGCTTCCCAATCCCCTCTCTATTATTGACAGTTTCTTTTTGTTCCTGGGTTTGTGATTTATTTTTATTTATTTTTGTGGGTGTCATTTATTTATTAATTTTAACTCATTTTTCTACAAAAAATAATAATAATTTTTTTTTTTTTACAAAATTTGGATTTTTACTGACAAGTTTCTTTGAGTGGAATCTCTTTTACTTGTATTTTTGGCATGTGTCTTTCTGCATGTTATTTCTCTCATGGGATTATTAACACCATTACAGACCAGCTGTGACCTCTTTTTTAAAAGCTTCTTCGTTGCTAAATCAAATATATATATTTTTGTGTTCTATTTTTACAGTCAAATCTTTTGGTTTTGAAAATGGCTGCTTTTATCATTCAAATGGGTTCAGGTAAATTATATATATATATATATATATATATTTATATTTCTCTTATTTTTCTTCATTTTCTGATATTAAATATGTTCCTTATTGTTTTCACAATATCTTTTACTGAATTCTGATTAAAATTATTTCATTTATTTTGCAGCTGGAAGGAGTATAGAGGTGGACCACTCAAACTAAAGAAAGACACAAAAATATAAAAGAAGTTTTAAAGGTGATATAGATGGCTGAGAAATTGAGTGTGACAATTTGGTGAACAAGGAAAACCTGTAAACAGATAGAAAAGGTTTTATTTGGCAAAATTATCATATTTTTGGGAAAAGAGAGCAATTTGGGTTCTTTAGAACTTGACAAAATTTTGGTAGCTAGATAGAAGAAAATGGAGGCATTAAACCAGAAGTCTCTAGAGAGAGTTGTGTCACAAAGAGCTCTGCAGATGGGTAGTTCATTTTCATGTCAAATATGTGTTCTGGGTTTGCTCTGTGGTGTCTGTCTCACCTCTTTGTTTCTTGCTGCTCTCACTTCATTTGGTAGTTTTGGGTTTGCTGGAATTTCATTTTCATCTACTGGCTTCTCTCCAAGGAATTCAACTTCAAACTTTCTCAGTAAGTGAATTTTTTTTATTTTTTTTTTGATTGTATGCTTCTCTTTGTTTCTTCAACATAGTTGTAGAAAAAAAAAAATTTATTTTTAAGTTTACAGAAATTGTTGTAGTTTATTAGAAAGTTTAATGTTGCATGAATTATTGCTGGGTTAAGTTTAGATTAGGCAGATTTTCTTGGATGGAAAAGCAATAATGGGAATGATTAAAGAGTGTGTTCAAAGCAACAAAACAAAATGTTAAAAAAAATGACTTGTTGATTACATTTGTATTATCTTCTCTAATTGACTTTGACTTGATATGATAAATCATGCTTTATCAAAGTTAATCTAATTAACTTGATTTCCTTAGAATTAAAGTCAATACAGACTCTCACTTTTTCGATTCGTAAATGGCAAGCAATTCTTCATGAGAATGTAGAAAGATCATTCTTTTATGGGCACTGAATTAACAATTATGAAGATACAAAATTTATATTCCAGGACATGCCAGAATCGGGAGAATTTGTTGTTCGCTAATAGTTTTTGATGCTCTAATTTGAGTGGTTGAAAGAAATTTTATTGTGTTGAATTTTAGATGATGTTACAAGTACAGACTGCGAATTTAAACCGAAAGAAACAGAGAAACGGGTTGATTTGAATCAAAGTGAGACGAAAACTGATGACGAAAAAACTTCTTTGCTGTATTCGGTTTGGGATGCTATACTAACTGGATCGGTAAATGGAGAAAGAGAGTTGTTGAAAAGATTTGGACTGAACAGGTCCAGTGTGCCCAATGCGCCTCATTTGGAGAATTGTAAGTTGAGCGCTAGAGTAAATAAACGGCTTGATACCCGTATCAACAATGGGAGCTTCCCTCCTTGGACAAGTTGGAAGGGACTATTGGACACATATCCAGCGTCTGCAGCCAACGAACAACTTAGGCATTTTCGGCATCATACTATGTCAGAAGGTGCCTATCCTCCCTGGGTACGTATGTACAATTTACACAATCCAATCTGAAAAAAAACTCACATTTGTAGATATCATGGTGCATTTGTAATTTGATGACTACTTTATCATCATTTACATATGCATTTGAGCATTTGCACATTCATATTCTAAGTATTTATGCTTACTACAGATCACTGGTTCAGATGAAGAAAATTATCCGTTAACTAGGAAAGTGCAACGCGACATTTGGATTCATCAGCATCCATCAAACTGTAGGGATCCTAATGTAAGATTTCTTGTGGCTGATTGGGAGAGATTACCCGGGTTTGGTATCGGGGCACAGATTGCTGGAATGTGTGGGCTTCTTGCTATCGCAATAAAGGAAAAACGGGTCCTTGTAACGAATTATTATAATCGAGCTGACCATGATGGCTGTAAAGGTATAAATTGTGACAATCAATTTCAAAGAAAAACTTAAGCTTTTAATTACTTAAATAAGTACCTATTGTCGGATGTTCTTGCAGGGTCCTCCAGAGCTAGTTGGTCTTGCTACTTCTTCCCAGAGACATCCCAAGAATGCCGAGATCGTGCATTTGAACTTATGGCCGATAAAGAAGCATGGAAAAAGGGAATTATAACGGGAAAAGACAATTACAATTCGAAGGAAATATGGGCTGGACAGACACCAAGGCAAGTGTTTCATGTCAATTTTTTAGATTTTGATTAACTTTTTCATGGAGACATAAGACCTCAGATCTTTATTCATCGATATCGATATCTGATACAGGGTATGGGGTGATCCTTGGACATATTTGCAGCCAACAACAGAAATAAATGGGAGTTTAATTGCTTACCATCGCAAAATGGATCGAAGATGGTGGAGAGCACAGGTGCAAATTTTGTTTTATTTTTTCAGGATAATAACTAAAGTTTCTTCTATTTCTGTACTTCATCAAGAAACAAAGATATCTAATAATACTTTCTTGCTAGAGGGAATGCATATATGAATCTAACCGCTTGTAAAATCGTGTGAAATCTTTTCGTTTTTCTCCTTTTTGGCTGAGAGGAAAGAAAAAAGGCCTATGCAATGGCCACATTGTGTCATTAATGCAAAGCGGTAGTAGTATCAGAGAGAACGATTTGCCATTAATTGTCAAGCTGATGAAAAAGGATCAGATGAAATGCTGGACGGTGCATAACCTAATCCATTGATAAAAATGATCTTTTCTGCCAAACGAGCACACAGATGATTCAGCTCCTTGTATTCTGTGATCAGTGATCCCTTGACTACCTATTCTTTTTTTCTTAGATTGCAAGACCATAGGCCCCATTTTCTAGGACTCTCTCTACTAAAAGTTTCAACTATATTCGGTCAATAGATTTATATATTTAGTACGATTGACATTTCTCTCTCTTTTCTTTCTCTTAGTTGAATTTTTTTTCTCTAAGCATCTAGAAAGTGTACTTGAAGATGTATGAATATCTAACAACATTTGCATGATTAACAATTTGCTTACATTATTTTTCAGGCCGTTCGCTACTTAATGAGATTTCGAACTGAATACATGTGTGGACTGTTGAATGTTGCCCACCATACTGCATTTGGCAAGGAAGCTGCAAAAATGGTTCTTACGAGTCTTCCCAAAGATTGGCCAAAGGTTCTCTCTGTCCTGGAACTTGTAACTTTTTCTAGTAAAACAATCTACAAGAAGTTTGGAATTATCATTTTGAAGCTTAATTGTCTTGTACAACAAACAAGAACAATGTTGTTAAACAATTATCACTAATGTGTTTTCTTATCACAGGAAGCTACAAACAATCCAAAATCAGATATGGAAGAATTTGTATGGGCGAGTCACAAACCATGGATTCCAAGGCCATTGCTAAGCATGCATGTAAGAATGGGAGACAAGGCATGTGAAATGAAGTTGGTTGAATTTGAAGGGTATATGCGACTCGCTGACCGCATTAGAAACCACTTTCCACACCTCAACAGTGTCTGGCTTTCAACCGAAATGCAGGTTAGCATTTGCTACATTTCATTTCACTCTCTCTTCTGAAACTAGAAATATTTTGTTTTCTGATACATTTATTATATAATTTTGTGCTGGTTTTTTTTTTTTTTTTACTTTCAGGAAGTCGTTGATAAATCAAAACTTTATTCCAATTGGAACTTATACTACACAAACGTGAAACGCCAAGTGGGAAACATGAGTATGGCCATTTACGAAGCGAGTCTTGGTAGGGAAACTAGCACAAACTACCCACTTGTTAATTTCTTGATGGCAGCTGAAGCTGACTTCTTTATTGGAGCTTTGGGTTCTACATGGTGCTATCTTATCGATGGCATGAGGAATACTGGGGGTAAAGTAATGGCCGGATACTTAAGTGTCAATAAGGATCGGTTCTGGTAGAGATGTATCTAGAGCAGGAAGTTGTATAGGTATGTAGATTATAACTACTTTTCCGAAACATGAATTGGATCTCTCTCGAGTGACTGCATTGTACAGACAAACCTCTTCAAGAAGACGGTACAGACTTACACGAGGAAAGAACTCCTAGTAGTTTTATAGGAACACCATGACACTGAGGAAGCTCTACTTGAAAGCTTAATGTACAGCATCCCGGATTCAAGCTCCATAGTAGCCTCTTCTTCGATGCAATCGTGTTGAATCTCATGTGTTCTATGAGAATCCTCCCTATAATCAAAGGTAGGAGAGATCCAAATCCAACTCTTGCATCGAAGAAGAGGCAAGAGATGCCATTAACTCCTCCCGACTCTACTGTGAGAAGCTCAAATCAAAGGTCCGATATCTCATAAGATATATATATATATATATATGCTTTCCTCTCCATGTCTGTATGTGGATTTTCATTTTCCTGCCTATATTTGTTCTGTACATAAACCTGATGTAAAATGTAGTTACACATTCCAAAGCTTTCAATTCCAGCTTATAGTTATTGCTGGCAAGATGGTACTGCTAGAGTGCTTTATATCGTTGTTTGCGTCACTCGAACCTGAAACAATGTCGGACTGAATAAGTGCTAACGAGATTGAATAATATTCACGCGTTTATTAGAGATTGTAATTATCACTCCACATATGAATTCTATTATTAATAATTCCATTTATCATTAGCAAAGGAAAGGGCTACGAAATTTTCATGATTCCATATTTCCATGTGATACATGGTTTACAATTTCCATAGCAATTTCCAAATGTAAAATCAACAAGGACAACAAATTCTTCGGTTTGGTTAGGTTGACATTTAATATTGTACAGTCCAATACGATTTGAGTCGGTCTACTAATCCAGCGACCTAACAAACAAACCGATATATTTCTTGAATTTTGTATGTTGAATGTTTTTTTTTTAAAATATATTATATTCAGATTTACTATTATATGTTTTCCAAATGATTGCTTGTGTGAAAACAATGCATGATAATGCGTTTGGTATCCGAGAACTTGGAAACAGAAGACTCGCATCCCATAGGCTCGGACCATCAAGTAATATTAATTATTCAAGAAAATGATTACATATTTGAAAACTGATACGGAAAGGGTCAAGGATTTATCGAGATCCGTTGAAACTGACATAAAAAATACATGTGTAACTTAGATATCCACCTCATAAATCATAATTGGGTAATGTAAATGGTGAAATTCAAACTCTCCATAAATATAAAAGAGAATATACACATCACTTGAGTTAAAAGGGGACTTACGAAAGACAATGATTATCGAAAGGAAAAGATGGTATCATAGCATACGAGTCTTAAGACAAACATGGAAAATATATTTTTCTTAACTATGTTATGATATCTTTGTAAATTATATGCATGAAAAAGTCATATGATTAAGATAATATAATCATTCCTTATTCTTGTGGCAGACAAAGATTATGCTTGTAATCATATCGGTCGCATTGATCAAAGATAAATATGGTTTTGCTGACATCAACCCTTAGCTTACACATTTACGAGCATCGGCATGTGTACCCATACCGTGGGAGTAAATATCTGGACCAAGCATGTAACGACTAATTTCAGTAGGTTCCGATAGAACTGTAACCCATTCTGTATCGGATTTCAAAAAAATAAATACGATACCTACGTTGACTCTGATATCATGTAAAACACCATTGAACTCAATAATACTAAACGGATTGAATTCTCTCATTGCTTGTCATGGAAGTGACCTAGCTGTAAAGCTAAAATCTAAGTAGAAATATTTCCAACATTTTCCTTATTTAAGAAATGAAGCTAAAAAAAGAAGTGTATTTGGCTATTAGAAGTGGAAAAGGAATACAAATCACAAAAATGAAAAATTTGACGAACATCGACTTAGATACAAAGATTGGAGTCTATGAAGAATTAAAATCGAAACAAGCAATTCACGAAACGAGGAGATTGAGCTCCTCTCCAATTTCACATCACATGAAAAATACAACAGAAGAAGATAATGCTCTTAATCAGTAGCCAGTGATCAGCATTTTTCATTATCCTGTAAATTCTCCGCACATAATCCCTAAGATATGAATAAAGGTCAGATGGGCACGGGAAGGAGGCTTACCTCCTCTTAACTCCTGAGGAGGAGTTTGAAGTTGAAAGGTAACTTGAGATTTTCTATGCAACTATTCTTCCGCATCTTCATTTAACTGATGCCCCGCTTCGCCACCTCTGGCTGGAGTCTGTTTTCTGTGTTTCTTGCTCTTGGCTTTCTTGGCTTTCATGCGACGTTTCTTCTCATTGGCATCAACCCAAGTATAATCAGATGGTATAAGGAAAGGATCAATCTCATCCTTATACCTGTGACTATCACTATCACTTGATTGGCCACCACGACTACCTCTCATCCACGAAATCCAAGATGAGGACCCTTCTGATTCTTTGGATTTGGAATCCTGGAAATGTGCTGGGCTGGAGAGGGGAGTTGAAAACTCCTCCGTTGGCTGCAGCTCCTCGAATTTTGTAAAAGTAACAAGGACCCGAATGGTTGGAACAATAGGGATAGCAACCTGAACCAGGTAAGGAGAAACGTTATAACAATGTTCAAAAGTCAAAGTCAAGCACACACAAATTTATATGCAACATATATTTTTTGTTCGAACAAAATTTAAAGATAAGCTAAAGAATTTGAACTAGAAGTATCTAAAAATATATCATAATTTACAGAAAACTTTCCAGGACACCATAATTTACACATTACTGTAAACAAATATCTACTATCAATCAGGCCCATAATAAACGTATCAGTTCAAGTCAGGCGTAAGCATGATTCAAACTGTGTCAGCAATGGTCCAAAAGACAACTCAAAATGAACTTAATGCATCCAAGCATACAAACTGGGACTAGGCAGATTCATTGAAGGGATTGGTCTTTCACTTGTTTCTCATCACTTCACAAGTCAAACTCGCTCTTGCCGTCAATTAAACCAAATGTACAACGCATAATCATATGTCAAGAAAGCTACACTGAGCCCTCAAAATTAGTATATTCTTCAATAGCACACAAGACACAAGCCTGATTGGCCCAGGTCAAATATAAGATTATCTTAATATTAATCTAGGACGATTCTAACTCTATACCACCTCAGGATATGAGGTCCTAGAAATGGGTTCCACCTTCATGTCCTACAGTTGGTTATCAGCATCACACCTACAATCTCGACGCTACAAGTTAATGCACATCCACATCCAAGACAATATTGGGTTTACCCATTCATTTCAAAACATCAACTACCTCGTTGGGAATTGGCAAGTGAAATTAGGCAGAAGGCAATTCGTACAGACAGACAACAGTAGCCCTCATGTGCCACCTGTGATCTTCAGTGCTGCATCTACCACAGTTTTGCACACATAAGAGTTCTAACATGATGCATATAACTTGGAATCACAGCCATCACCACTGATGCACTTTGAATTGCAAAATTGTCGGCATCCAACAAAAAGGAAGATTGGTCTATGAAACATATATCTCCACCAATGTAATAATGTTTTTGGAAGACATCTGCTCTAACTGATCTAACTTATTGTATTCACAAGGTATATATTATAGCAATTCTTCGCAAAATTTCACTTTACATTTGTACCTTCCCCTTTAAAATAGTGATTTCATTTAAATCTGAAGACATAAAAAAGCAATCTGGTGGATTCAGATCCTATTTATGGGTATAATGATACTTTACATACCTCACCTCATTTAGTAATATGGCTTCTAACACTACGACAGCAAGATAACAACTTCTTCAGCATTTCCAGCTCACAATTCGAACTAGTTGATCAATTGCTGAATCTCATTTCGAATTCCAATGGAATTTTAAGAATCTCTGACTAAACCTCAAATCTTAAGTCACAAGATATTTGAAATTCCCATGCAGACCTTAAAAATCTCTGCCTAACCAAATAAGGTATTTGTAATCTAGCTCATTAAAAGGAGATGCTCAACTAACATGAATTTCAACTGAGATCCAAGAAACCTCCATGGAAAAGCAATGACATGTTTGAAGCAATGACATAGATGCAATTTCCGTAAGAGTACAGGAAAACTAAAGGAAACGTTTCAGTATTTTGGCAATTGGAAAGAAATAAAAAATGATGCTTGGCTAGTTGGTTGTATTAAATTGGAAACCCTACATAATATGTTTGATTATTTTTCTAGAATATATAAGATGATTGTCATATTGTTCTGAGGTGCAGTTTACCTGACTACTAGATAACTTTTATTCTTTCGGACAAACATCATAAAAATTCGTTAAACCACTAGGTTGATATCAGGAATCTCAAATTATTACTCAAAAGAAGAAAGACAACAAAGAAAAGAAAAGAAAAGAAATGCAGGTATTTGGTGTTTTCCTTATCAACTTCCTCTCCATAAAACTTGTTTATGAATTAAAAAGAATCAGATTACCTAGAAAAAAGAAAAAAAAAAAAAAAAAGGCAGCAGAATACTAACTTCTAAGAAAAGAAACATTTGCAAATATTAACCACATTGAAAGAAAGATACAAGCAAGTATCTACTGTTACCTTAACTGGAAATGTCCCATGAGGCAATTTTGTAGTCAAAAGCTCTCTGAGTCTCCTGATAGCCTTGACCTTATTGGCTAATATATCAAGTAAAGGAAGGAGCTCATCAGTCTTTAGAGGGAAATCCGGTGTCAACCAAAGAACAGGTCTCAAGCCCTTTTTGTACTCGCTCTCCTGCTTAGGCTCACTACTAGGCCCTTTCTTTTTTTTCTTCTTGCTGCTTTTATCCTTTGCCTTCCTAACATCACCCACATCCTCTCTAGGATATTCAGACAAGGATTTTTGACTATCAGCTGGCCTCTGGTTGCTGCCTTCTGGAGCCAACTTCGAGAATTTCTTTAAAATTTTTGATTCTTCAGGATCATCATTGTTATTCTTCGCACCTTTCTTGTTCCAACCAAACCAATTCTTCTTCTCCTTAATACCACCATTTGATTCACAATTTTCATAGGAACCCCCTGAACCATTTTCCTGACTGGCAACCCCCCCATGTTCATCATCTTCACAAAGACCATCAGAGTTCCCCATACGAAGTGCAGAATCCAATTGCATCCTTTCCTCAGCTGTCAATACATCATCATACTCATCATTGTCACCGCCAGTTGCCAACTTTTCTTCATCTTCCACTGCAAAAAGCTCTTCATCAGTCATTGCACCAGGAACCCGCCTTGACTTCACACTTACCATCACATGGAGCATATCATAAACTTTGGCCTTCCAGTTTCCAACTGCCTCAGTCCTCTCTTGACGCCTCCAATTTAAATGGGGAACAAGTTCAGCCTGAGTGACATCTATGCCAGGCCGATACATATTAGTTTGAGACATCAAGGCCACTTCATGGGCAACTTCTGCTTCAGTTGGCTGGGCACCTGCCCCTTCCAAAGCATTTGTAACTTCTTTCTCCTTGTGGGAAAGAACAATCAAAGAACCAGGTTGCAAAGATACATTGCCATCCTCTGAAGTATAGCCTTCTCCCAGGAAAAGAAATGTTTGGTCTGACCGTTGAATGCGAAAACCATCAAACCCAGCAAGGGTCATATCTGCACGGAGATTGGATCCACGCTTCCAAATGCGGTAAGTATCTGATGGAGCAATTCGACCAATAAACGGAATGACAGAGCTCTCAAAATGAAACGTTATCTCCATGTAAAAATCACGGATACGAGCTGCTGAGGCAACAATTCGGGGAAGTCTACGACACCATTTTGCCCAAGCAAGAGGCTGGTAATGCCTTGCAATGATCAAAGCAATTGACTCCTCTCTTGTGCAAACAGCTTCTTGCAAAGCACTCCAACCATTCTCATTCTGAAGGCTCCAATCTGCACCAGCTGCCATCAGAATCTCTGCAGAGACTGGATCACGCAGCCTGACAGCCAGGTGCAAAGGGGTCTCACGGCCAGGAACGTCACGGCGGTCAATGACAGTGGATACAGCATCTGCTTTGACCTCAGCTGCAAGAGACTCCTCTTCAGTATTAACCTCCCCTGCTTTGGCAAGCCGAGGGAGGGTTGCAATAATGCGCCTCAAGGCAGCATAGTCACGGCGTGCAACTGCCAAATGAGCAAGACTATGGGCATATTTGCTAAAATCTTCCATTGATTCCGTTTATCTTCCCCTTTGTCTTTCAAGTTCTACCTCTAAGCTGTAATAGCTTCCATTGCTGGTTAAAAAAAAACTAAAGCTAACAAGGGCCAAATCTAATGGAATGAACTTATGGCTCTATATCAATTTCTCAATCAGGGTCACCAAGATTAGGGTTTAAACTAATAAACTCCAAGGACTTGTCCAAAAAACAAACCCACCAGAAAGAGATCAATAACCTTCAAAATTCAGATTCATACTTCCCTATACAGCTCAAAATGTCTTGCACTTTTCATCATTACCCAACTTTCTTCCATTTTCTCAGCTCCCAAACACTCTATCGCACTTCAATTACCTGTCCTTGAGCTCTATAGAGTCTTCTTCAGCTTCTACAGAGCTCAAATCTGACAAAAACAAAAACAAAAACAAACAAAAAACTACAAATAAGTTCAAATCTGCAGCTTAAATTACTAAAACATCAAAAAAGAACAACAAATGGTAAAATTTTGCAACTTCAAATCATAAATTCGATAAATTTTACTAATTAGCACCATAAAAAAATCAAAACTTTACTTAATTGTACCTAACTCAACCACTTAACCATAACTAGAATTTCACATTTTCCCCTTTTTCTTAGGTTTTGAAATTCAAAAAAAAAAAAAACTAAACAACACGATCCAATCTTTTTCACTTTCCTTTTCCTACCATTTACTCAGCAACCAAACAAAGTAGTAGCAAGAAAAAAAAAACCTAATAAAAAGACCCGAATTCCGACCTGATCGAGTTTTGCTCTTGCTTCTGCTTTGTTCAGATTCGTGTTCAAAAAATTTGAGCTAAAGAGAGGAAATGAGAGAGAGGAAAACAAAACACAATCGGACGGTTGGTATTGACTTGGCAGACGGGATCTAATGGTCAGTATCTTCTCTCCGCTTTACTCAACAATTACTTCTGACACGAAACCTCAACTCAGTTCCCTGACTCGCTCTTTTAACTCAGATCTCTCTCTCTCTCTCTCTCTGATTTTTCTATCTCAGTCTGTACATTTTCACGTTGCGTCTCTTCACTTTTGCCTTTCTTTTCTTTTTTCTTTTTTTTTTTGGGTGTGTTTCTCTCTCTTACCGTTGTAGAGCGAGAATATATATTACCCCTTAGTTTTGGATTTAATTACTTTTCTACCATTACCTGATTTTTTTTTTTTTTCCAGGGTCGGCGTCTCTCTCTTCAGTCTCCACCTTTTCATTTTCGCTTTTGCTATATTGACTGGAGTCAATATTATATTTTCCCTTGAAGTTAGGAGACGATTTAGTAATGAGTTAATGACTAATAATTTTAGGGTTCTGCAGATTTCAATCTAAAATCCAATCCATCTGACCCGATTCAATACATTGGATTGAATTGGATTTGAGGTCATAATTGGATTAGTTGGGATCCTAAATTCTAAATCGATTGGATCGAATCGGATCGAATCTTGGATTTCCATTTGAAAATCTGTTAATGTGCCGGATCTATCAAAAGATAAGGCTTGATTTATATTAGGCAAATTTATTTTGTCTTATAGAAATAAATATTGAGCAATTTTATATAATTTTATTTATGTTTGTGTTCATAATCTATGTTTAAAGTTTATTATTGATTGTGTTAATTTTAGAAATATTTTAATTTTTATATATTAAGAATTGCTTCACATGAATCTAGACCGTTGGATCAGATCGAATATAAGTATTTTACAATTGGATCTAATCGGATATGATCTAAATGTAATTGGATCAAATCGGATCAGATTCCGCTCTAAGATTCGATCGGATCATAATGTAATTTCTTTGATTCAATCAGATCAGATCGGATATTGGATCATGACAAATCCAATGGCTTTGATCCGTCGCACAACCCTAAAAAAATCTCATTTATGTTTGTTTTACTTTTTGAATCAACTTAGAAGTCAGTTTATTAGTGGGTTGCTTTTAGCATAATAATGGATTGGAGTTGTTTGTCAGATATACCTCATGATTTTAGCAATTTAGTTTCATCTGAACGTTGGTGTATTAAGTAATTAGTTACTGCTAACAATAGCCTCTTACCTTGGTGGTTGGAATCTCCCAAGTGTGGTTCCACCACCAAGGTTCAATACCTTGGTATGTAAATAATTATTGTCTCATCTTTGACTATTAACTCTCCAAAATGTGGGTAGCCCTATCCCGATATTATGGGATCGGCCCTCTCTCCAATTGACTGTGAGAGTTGTAAGCCAAGTTATAACCTCTCCCTAATAGTGGGAGTAGTATTCCAGACTATGCTGGTAAAGTCTTATCTTGCCAGGTTCCGACTGTTGCTGTATTTTATTTATTTTTTATTTTTAAAAAAAAGTAATTAATTACTGCTAAGAAATAAAGTGTGAAATATTTTATTGAAAATGTTTAATCGGTTCCCTCCATTTCTCTGCTTGAATTTCAATTTATGATATAGGTTCAAAAAGGCAAAGGTATTCTGGTGTGACCATTCCAGAAGTTTATAAATTTAGATTTTTTTTTTTTCTTAATTTATCATCAGTAAGGGGTTTATCGAGACCTATCGAGATCAAGTACTACATGTGTGATCCGGATATATACCTCCAAAACCGAGAGATATTTACTCGAACTCGAAATATTATGAGACTAAATGAACGTTCTTTATCACCAAGTCATATTTGGTTACGGTAAGTTTTCATTTTCTTATTAACTCCTAATGTGACAAGGTTAAACGTTTTATTGTCTTTTTTACAATTATGTTTTCTTGCTTCTTCATATTCATTTTGTCAACACTAAAATTTGAATTAACTTGATTGTGTAATAATGTTGTCTTTAGAATATTGTTCATCATATTTCGGATTTCATAATTAATCAAATAAGTCAATGAATTGGAATTATTCTTAAGTTATATTATATGTACAATAATGGTGAAAAAGATATAATACCGAATAACTAATTTTAAGTCTATTATTCATAGATTTCCGACTGTTATTGTAACTTTTCAAACAATCAATTTTTTTTTAAAAAAAAAAAAACGAATCCCAACGTCTGTTAGGACCTATCGATAAAAATCATTACATATACAGTTTGAATATCTAATCTCACAAAACTCGAGGAGAAATCTCTCAATACATGTTGGTAAGATAAACTGAGGTTAGCCCGGTGGTATAGCCTCTTACACCCACACTACAAAGTGGTAGGTTCGAGTCTATCCCCTCCCCCATAAAACCTCGAATTATTACACCCCACATCACAAACGTGGAAGGGAAGATGTACACTACAAAAATTTCATTACTTTTAAATCACCATAAACTACCTTGATGTATCATCATCATTCAAACTCAAATCTGGACTTGGTGCATTAATTTAAAGTACACCATGTAATACACCATATAATAGAGACATGTGAACCAAGCAATACACTAGCGATGATATAGACATCAAATTTGCATAAAATCCTCTATAAACTGGTTATTCAATCAGAAATCAAATAACTTGTAAAATAAATTATATAATGACAATAATAATAATAATGAATCATGAGGGTTTTTTTAAAAGATAGAAGTATAGAACCTTATCATTCTACATACACTACCAAATATAACAATCTTATTGTCGGACTAGTGAATGTATGGTTGTAAGCAAACTTGCAAGTTAAGAGAGGTAGAGGGTTAGCAGAATGGTCAGGTCTATGGTTTGCTCCCACAGAGTCTATAGTTTGAAATTTGAATGATAAAGGTCTTTGTTTCCTATTTTCCGAAGATTAGAGGGTTCGGTCAATTCACTGAGCTGGAATGATAAGGGTAATTTCCTCTCTCCCAAAGATTATAGGGTTTGACGGGAAATTCAGTTTCCGAACTCAAATTCACCGAGCGGTTGGGGGGATTTATAGGATAGATTGGACACACATGCACCACACTAGACTAGGGCACCGACAGTACTTTGATAGAATCTGGTATCAATCTATCTAACAAGTTAACAACATAAGATTGGTTACACTTACAAGCCAAGTTTTAATCAAAGAAAAACTCTTTGTACTACTATGGAGAGACAGAGAGATAGATAATAAGATTGCATGATCACCTGCCTCTCAGTTCCCTGCCCCCTCATGCATCCTCACGTGAATTCTGATTGGGACTCCCACTTTTTTAATTGTCCATCCATGTGACTTCATGCATTCTTATTTATTTGCCCTAATTTGTATATTAACTCCCATTTTTTTTAAGATCTCCACTAGAAAGAGTGAGTGGTGTTCATGTTGGAGAAATAATTGGGTATGTGGGTCGGCCCGGAGGGGTGCACGAGCACCCCGACCATACGATATGAAATCAATTAGGGGTGGACCGTGGACGTCAATCGGTTTTTGGTTGAAACCGTCAATGACTCACTTATATTCGGTTTTTATTTTTTTTAAATCGGATTGACTCGTCTTAATATGGTGACTCGATTCAAATACATATTTTCAGTTCGATTCAATTAACCATGGATCGTAAAACAGTACCCACCTCTAAAATCAATATATGATCAGATGAACAATTAAACTTTTATCATATGACACTTCTAATTTTTCTAATTTTTTCTTGTCGGTGTCGATTTAACGAGTCATGTTGCAAGATGGTTAGATGGTGACAGAAGGAACTAGTAAAAATGATCGCAAACATTTTTTTGTGTTTTTGAAAAAAAAAAAAAAACATTTGAGATAAATAATGAATTCTCTTAAAATATAGACATCAAATAAGAGTATTTTTCATATTATGCTGAAAATAAAACTCTAGATCCAAAAAGAGAGAGAGAGAAAGAGAGCAATGAAAATTGGTTTCAATTATTTAAATTATGTACACGTGACCGAATCAAAACCATGGAGACTAATAAGAACCAAACAACATGTTTTTTTTTTTTCTTTTAACATTTATTATATAATATAAATATTCTTTAAAAAAAACAGAGAAGACAATGAGGCGATACGAGGTTGACTCCAGTGGCATGCACAGCACACCTAGATTATGTATGGGTTCGAAACTTCAAATCGTATCCCTTTCTTCAAATTCTGAATTAATTGTAATTAATAGCTAGTTCAAAATGAGATGGCAACGGTGTTTGTCTTAATCAAAAAGGAAGGCAGAGATTGATGTGGGTGAGGATTGAGCTTATATGTTGTCCGTCCCTTTTTGTTTCTCAAAAACTAAACCCTTGTGGGGTGTTGCCTTCTAATACACATGCTTTGCCCTTAAAACTGTCTCCATAGGACATGGTCCCCCTCAACACATGTGCTTGTGTGGCTCACTATGCTCACATTACCCTTTTGTTCTTGCTTTTTCTCTTATTGAGACCCCTAAACCCTATTAATAATTAATTTTAACAAAATTTAATTGAAAAAGAAGTAAAGATGTAAATACCATGTTTCCATTAATTTTAACTCACCGTTGACCAACGGGGAGACTATTCACTATTGTAATGCATGTTTCGAAAGTTAAGGACCAAAGAATCTAATACTCATGTAACGTATAAAAATGTAACTTCTCCTAAAAACTCCCTTTAAAAATTTTAAATGTACTATGTATAAGAAGTGTTCTCCCAATTGTTTTTCTAGCTTTGAATGACACAATGATAAGAGTTTTGTTGAGACCCTACCTAGATTAAACATAATCACAACCATGGTTCAAGTATCGACTCCCATAAATGAGAAGTTACGTTTCTTACTTCCTACACTTCTTTTTTTATGGATAAGGTCAGACACAAACTCTTCCCTTATCTGATTTTTTTGTACGAAGCATTTTCTGTATAAATACTTCCAAACACATCAAGCTAGCTAGGTATGTAGATAGCATGGTTGGTAGTTCAAATCTTGTGAAATCTCATCTTCTCAAAAGTCACTATCAAGATTTCTGGGAAATAAAACACAGAGAGAGAGAGAGAGAGAGAGAGAGGAGAGAGAGAGGGAGGGGGGTTGGTTGCGGGTGGATATGAAATTACATGGGCAACTGTCACAATTGATAATGAATGTGAGGGTGATATGATGATGGCAGCCTCCTCCTTCCCTTAGTGGTTGTAGGTAAGCCAACAATCTATGCAATTGGTAACCAAACTTCTCCCAAACCATGCATTTTTTTTAGCATGTGTGGTCGGTCACATTACAGTACTATTACACTTTATATGAATATTATCCACTACTAAATTAAGTCTATTGTTATTCAGGAAAATGTAGTTCATCCGGTAGATCAACCATTGTTGTTTGTTGTTTGAATGGTTTCCTTCAGAATAGTGACAATGGTTCAAGTAGGGATCGATTCCCATCCTTGTCTCTAAAATTGCAAATATCAGAGCCGGCTGAAGCATTAGGCTAGTTAGGTGGTTGACTAGGGCCTCCAAAATTTAAGGCCTCAGATTTTTATTTTTATTTTTATTTTTATTTTTATTTATTTTTTCTACTTGTAGATAATCTTAAATTAAAAGACCTTATAATATCTAGCCATGACATATATTATCTCCTAAAGAAAAAAAATAATAATTGTTAACCGCCAAAATTGGCGGAGGACCAAAGAAGAATTTTCCACCTCGACATCAGAAGGCTATAACAGTACCCAACCCGGATACCACGACAGAGTGGACCCCGGTTAATCCCAACACATACCTCCTTCAGTAGGGTCCACCCCGCCAAGCATCTTAGCTCAACAAAGAGGCCGAGAACCAAAAATACTCACTAGAACTCACAGCGAGATCAAACCCGGCTATAACCGGGCTTCCTATGGACCCCGCTACACCCCGATACAGCTTCCTACGGACCCTGCAGTATCCCGACACGGAGTTCTACTGATCACCTCACTACAAAGCTGGCTAGATATCCCCCTACAGCCATCAGTAGGATGCTTACTAGATGTAAGCAGCCCGCTGGAGCAGAAGAACACCAGGGAGCAGGATCCTAAACACCAAGAACTAAAAACTCCACAAAGAGCCAGTAAAACGTCACCGTACAAAGGAGGTACACTCCTTCCCGCCAGAGAGTCCCAATTTAAGCAGGACGTTACAGTAGGAATCCTACTAGGAAGGTAAATGATTGACTCCTCCTAGGAAGGAAAGACTGAATTTAGCGCATTAAAGCTCCGATTTTATTTCCTAAAAAAAGAAAGGGATTCTGCAAGCGGCCAAACCCTAGTCCGAGATTGTAGGAGTGCACGGCAAGCAAACAGGACCTATATATATAACAACTTATTGATCAGAAAAAGGGGACCCGACACTCTACTTATCGACAGACACAGATTTACCTCCACCATGATCCCACTTATCGACGGAAATCTCCTTATCGCTACCATGATCAATATTTTCAATCGAAACCTTCATGTAATCTAGTGTTTTAGTAGATTTATAGTCGGTGTATTCATGTAATGGAAAAGAGGGATCAGTAAGACGAATTTCTACTCAATTTCACGTATTCTTTATCATGCATGCATTGGCAGGATCTAGTTGGTATCGAACCACTTGATACCCCTCCGGCCAGGATCAATCTCGATCTTGACCCTTTTTAAAGTGGTTATTTGGATTATCGTCCTTTTAACGATTTTCGGATAACACTTTTGGCGCCGTCTGTGGGAAGCTAAGATTTCCCAACCATTGTTTAGCAACAGCCTACTTCCACCCAGAGATACTCGGAATGAGACTCCGATCCTCCCAGGGTCGTCCCGAGCCATCAGGGCTCCAATCCCTTGCCTCCACTGAAAGAGCCCAGAGGCGGGGTAAGAGTATCAGGAGTGAGAATCCTCCACCAGTGCCCCCACCGGCTGCAGACCCTGTCCCTCAAAACCCCGCTGGGCCAGGGGACAACCGAGATGTCTTAGAACAGCAAGCCGCAGCCTACGTAGAAGCGATCCGGCTCCGGATGATAGCCCAGGGAATCCCATTTGAAGCAGCCGGGATCCAGGACGAGGTCAGACCAAGCACTCGGGCTCCAGTCTTCGACCGATTGGGCCCCCCTCTCCCAATCCGACAGGCGAATCTTAGACCCCGACTAGTAAAATCCGCGATTGAGGTTCCTCCCAGGAAAATTCAATCCCCACCAAGACCGCGGACCAAGGAGAGGGAATCCCGTCCCAATTCTGAGGAAAGTGCCAAATCTCGGAGGATTTCCAGGGAGAGGCATCAAAGAGTTAAGCGAAAGGAGGTAGTCATCGATTCAGAATCTTCGGATAATGAAGTTTCAGTAGCTCGATCCGGAACCAAGAAGTCTCAGCGCCTGGAGGACCAGATGACGAGGATGGCGAAGGAGTTGGAGCAGTTAAAGAAGGGAAAGCATCAGGGGATCCAAAAGAATCCTTTGGGCGAGATGAATGCACCATTCTCCAAGAGAGTTAGGGAGGCGAGGCTACCCCCCAAATTTAGGATGCCTTCAGAAAAGTATTCTGGAACAGAAGACCCCGTCAGCCACCTGGAAAGCTTCGTACACTAGATGGAGGTCCAGAGTGCAACCAGGATAGCCATGTGCAAGATGTTCCCTTCAACTCTAACAGACTGTGCCAAGACATGGTTCAGAAAATTACCACCAGGTAGTGTTAATTCTTTCTCCAAACTTACCAAAGCTTTCTGTGCACAGTTTCAGGGAATCAAACCCCGTCCCAAGGATCCTATCCTACTGCAGTACGTAGTTCAAGAACGAGGTGAAACTCTGAGATCTTATGTGGAGAAATTCCACAAAGAGGTCGTCCAGATGGGTGTGTTCAACGAGAAGGAAACGTTAGCAAATTTCCGGAGGAATTTGTGGGCTGGCAGGCTTTTCCGATCTTTCGCCAAGCATCCACCTGAGACGTACCAGGAAGCCTACAATCGGGCTCTAGAACAGGTGGACATTGAGGAACAACTCCGGATCAAGATTGAGCATGATGAAGCCCGGTTAGCACCACGCCCTAAAAAGGAAGTTCCAAAACCTGCCCCAGCTAGGAAGTTTCAGAATCAACCTCCAAACCGGTCGACGTACAGGCCGCCTCCCATTCCTTCGTACCAAGAGAGGTACCCGGTCAGGAGGTCGCCCCCCAGAGAGCTCCCCTTGAAGGATGTATCCAGAATAACGAGAGAGGAAGAAGGATATAACCATTATACCCCTCTCAATGCATCACGGGAAACTATCTATCTCGCCATTCGAGACAAGGGTCTACTCAGAAAGCCGGTTCCCATAAAAATCCCGGTAGACAGGAGGAATCAGTACAAGTATTGCGACTTCCATGAAGACGTGGGGCACAACACCTCAGAATGCTACAGTCTCCGCAATCAGATAGAAGCACTGGTAAGGGGAGGACTCCTAACCGAATTTTTACAACAGGTACGAGATAGCATCAAAGAAGGGAAGCAGGTTCAAAGCGGGATGCAAGAAGCAGCGGAAAGGAGGAGAGAAGGAGAAAAGGATCTAATTCAGCAGATCCAGGTGATTCACACCATCAGTGGGGGCCCCACCTTGGCTGGGACCTCCAACAATTCAAGGAAGAACCACGCAAGGAAGATTCCCAGGCTTAACGCTGACCATGAGATACTGAAAGTCAATGGCGGACCCCGAGATCTATCCCGCTCAACCAAGATCATCTTCACGGAGGAGGATGTCTACAACACGGTACAGCCACATGATGACCCCATGGTCATAACAGTGCAGATCGCTAACTGCCTAGTACACCGCGTCCTGATCGATACGGGAAGCAGCGTGGATATTCTGTTCAAGGGGGCTCATGAGCAGCTTAACCTGAAGAATTCTTGCTACAACAGTTGCACCTCTCTACTATACGGATTCACAGGGGACTCCGTAATGCCGATAGGAACGAAGATACTGCCAGTGATAGTCGGAGAAGCTCCTCTTCAGCAAAACATAATGACGGAGTTCGTCGTGGTAGACACCCCATCTGCGTACAATGCAATTTTAGGAAGGCCTTTCTTATCAGGGATTAGAGGAGTACTATCTATCTACCACAACGTGATGAAGTTTCCAGTAGGGTCGAGAGTAGGAGAAGTAAGAGGAGACCAGCAGGCAGCCCGAAACTGCTATGCAGTGTCAACTAACCCCGCTGCATTGGCTAAGCAATGCGCATCGGTGGCCAGCTACCCAAGTCAGAGAACGACAGAGCAGGATGATTATGTTTTAGAAGAAGGAGAGGTACCAGACGTAATCGTGGAGGAGTCAGAAGAGGAAGAGCGAGGTTGGGCCAGTGGGAACCCCGTGGAACAGCTAGAGGAGGTCCAGATCCGGAGGGAGGACCCAACAAAGACAGTAAAAGTGGGAGAAGGTCTGGACCCGGAGGTGAAGAGTAACTTGATAGAGCTTCTCAGAGAGTATAACGATATTTTTGCTTGGAGTCATGATGAGATGCCTGGCATTCCCCTTGGCCTGGCTTCCCATAGGTTGGCAGTGGATGCAACTTTCAAGCCAGTGAAACAGAAAAGAAGACACTTCAACACAGAACGGAATGCCGCAGTCCAAGAAGAAGTTGACAAGCTCCTGAAGGCCGGATTCATCAGGGAATCCCGGTACCCTGAGTGGATCGCTAACGTGGTCATGGTAACCAAATCCAACGGAAAGTGGCGGATGTGGCGGATGTGTGTGGACTACACCGATCTCAATCGGGCTTGTCCCAAAGATAGCTTCCCCTTACCAAAAATAGATCAGCTCATTGACTCCACTGCAGGAAATAAGCTCCTAAGTTTCATGGATGCTTTCTCGGGGTACAATCAAATCATGATGCACCCTTCAGATCAAGACAAGACTAGTTTCATCACAGGACAAGGTCTCTACTGTTACAAGGTAATGCCATTCGGACTCAAAAATGCAGGTGCCACTTACCAGCGCATGGTGAACAAACTATTCAAGGAACAGATAGGGAGGTCCATGGAGGTATACATAGATGACATGATCACTAAATCTCTAGAAGCAAGACAGCATGCAGGGGACTTACGCCAAACCTTCCAGGTAATAAGGCAGAACCAGATGAGGCTGAACCCCGCTAAGTGTGCGTTCGGGGTGGCAGCAGGCAAATTCTTGGGATTCATGGTGCATGAAAGGGGAATCGAGGCAAATCCTGAGAAGATCAAAGCCATTTTAGATCTCGAGTCTCCTACAAACCTCAAGCAGGCGCAAGGTTTAACCGGGCGGATAGCGGCTTTGAACCGTTTCATATCCCGCTCCACAGACAAATGTCTCCCCTTTTTCAAAATCATCAAGCAGGGGAAAAAGATGAAGTGGGATGAGCAGAGCGAGCAGGCCTTTCAGGCTCTAAAAGGATACCTGTCAAGCCCTCCGCTATTGGTAAAACCAATCCCGGGTGAAGAACTCCTGCTCTACCTAGCAGTTTCTGAAGTAGCAACTAGTGGAGCCTTGGTGAAAGAATGCAGTGACGGGACACAGAGGCCGGTCTACTACGTGAGTCGGGCTCTTTCAAAGTCCGAGAAGAATTACACCTTGCTAGAGAAACTCGCCTACGCCTTAGTAACAACATCCAGAAAGCTCCGGCCTTATTTTCAAGCCCACACCATCGCGGTCGTCACAGATCAACCTTTGAGACAATTTCTCCAGAGGCCGGATGTTTCAGGCAGACTGGTTTTGTGGGCCCTAGAGCTCACACAGTTCGACATCAAGTACAAGGCGAGAACCACGATCAAAGCTCAAGCCCTAGCGGACTTCATAGTGGAGTTTGGCCCAATCCTGAGCCAGGGTGTGTTGGCAGACCCAGACCCGGATCAAACCCTTCTGGAATGGCCCGTAGATAGCAAGATGTGGATTCTTTACACGGATGGAGCATCGAACCAGTCGGGATGCGGAGCCGGGATCGTCCTGATCGACCCCGCGGGAATTGAAGTTAGTCATTGCTTCAGGTTTGAATTCAGAGCCACCAACAACGAAGCGGAATATGAGGCTCTGCTAGCAGGAATAAAGGTAGCAGGGGCTCTGGGGGCTAAGTATCTTCAGATCAAGAGCGATTCACAACTAGTGGTCAACCAGGTGACAGGATTATACCATGCGAAAGGTGACAACATGATAGCCTACCTTGCTAAAGTTCGGGAGGCTATGAAGAAGTTCAAGGGTGTAAGAATAGAGCAAGTGCCTAGGGAGAAAAACCATCGCGCAGATGTTTTAGCCAAGATTGCCACAGGAGAGGGACACGCTTTACCAAAAGGGGTACCCCTTCAATTGGTTCCTTTCTCCAGCATAGCGAAAGAGGCAGAAGTCCTCCCAGTAAGCCGCCTCCCGTGTTGGATGGATCCAATAGCAGACTATCTCCAAAGCGACATTCTCCCAGCAGATCCGGATCAAGCCCGTCGGCTCAAGAGGATAGCTACCCGGTACTGCTTGGTAGAAGGACACCTATATCATAAGGGGAAATCTCTCCCTCTGCTCAGGTGTCTCCACCCCGATGACGCGCACTGGGCGCTCAGTGAGGTGCACTCTGGGGATTGTGGTAACCACGTGTCGGGGGAAACTTTGGCTTACCAGGTAGTCAGGATGGGCTACTACTGGCCGACTATACACCAGGACGCAAGGTAGTTTGCGCGATCCTGCGAGGCTTGCCAGAAAACAGCCAACCTTCATCATCTCCCTCCAGAGAGACTCTCCTCAATCAGCACTCCCTACCCCTTTGCCATCTGGGGACTAGACTTGATCGGGCCACTTCCCACTGCACCCGGCCAAGCCAAGCACGCAGTAGTGGCGATAGATTACTTTACTCGGTGGGTGGAAGCTAAGGCACTCACCCGGATAACCGAAGAAAAGACCACCAACTTTGTCAAGGAACACATAGTCTGCCGATTTGGCACCCCAATGGCCATCATAACTGATTTGGGAAAGCAGTTTGACAATGCCAACTTCCGAGAATTCTGTGCAGACCGGAGGATCAATCTCCGTTTTGCTTCGGTGGCCCATCCTCAAACCAACGGGCTGGTCGAAGCAACCAACAAGGCCATTAAGAAGCTCCTAAAGAAAAAGCTCCAACAGAAGAAAGGATTATGGGTGGCAGAATTACCCAACGTGCTTTGGGCCTACAGAACAACTAGGCGGACAGCAACCGGAGAAACCCCCTACTCCCTGGTGTTTGGGGCAGAAGCAGTCTTGCCCATCGAACATAAGCTCATATCTTTCCGGGTTCAAAATTATGAGCCAGAAGATAATGAGGCCAAGTTGAGAGCTAGCTTGGACCTGCTGGAAGAAAAACAAAGCAAAGTCGCAGAGAAGGTGGCCGTATACCAGAGCAAGATAGCCCGACATTTCAACAAGAATGTGAGGGCCCGAAATTTCAAAGAGGGAGACTTGGTTCTCAGGAAGGTGACACAGAATACAAGAAGGAGGTCTGACGGGGTACTGGCCCCTAACTGGGAGGGTCCATACTTGGTTAAGGCATCACTCCGGGGTGGTGCTTACAAGCTCGAAGACATGGAGGGTTACCCGGTGGATCATACATGGAATGCCGATCATCTTCGTAAATTCTATCCTTAAGAAACTATGCTTGTACCTTGCGGAATGCTCACCCCGAGTTCATATTTGTACCGTTTGGGAAATTAAATAAAAGTAATTCTTTCTTCTATATGATTCTCCTGTGTTCCAGTGCCCGATTATCTCCTACTGATATCATTTACAGAATCATCATCACGGAATCGCCTAAAGGCCAGGAGAACTTCTTAAAGCTCCTGATGCCCTAGACGGGGTCAAAACCTTCTAGGAGGATCTCTGTTACTAAGTCAAGACCAGGGGAACTACATAGTACTCCTGATGCCTTAGACGGGGCCAACCCCGCTAAGAGGATCTCCATTGTTAAAGCGCCTCAAGACCAGGAAATAGCCTAAGGGCGCTCCTGCTGCCTCAGTCGGGGAATACCCTCCTCTGAGAAGCCTGGTGCTAAAGTGGCCTTAGTTGCCTACCAGGATAGCCTTGGTCGGGGAATACCCTCCTCCGAGAAGCCTGGTGCTAAAGTGGCCTTAGTTGCCTACCAGGACAGACTACAGTAAGAGTTGGGCTGCCAATTTCTTACTTCGCCTCGAGACCAGGAAATAGCCTCAGGGCGCTCCTGATGCCTTGGACTGGGCCAAGCCCGCCGAGAGGTTCTCCACTGTTAAAGCGCCTCAAGACCAGGAAATAGCCTAAGGGCGCTCCTGCTGCCTCAGTCGGGGAATACCCTCCTCTGAGAAGCCTGGTGCTAAAGTGGCCTTAGTTGCCTACCAGGACAGATTACAGTAAGAGTCGGGCTGCCACAGGGTACCCAATTTCTTACTTCGCCTCGAGACCAGGAAATAGCCTCAGGGCGCTCCTGATGCCTTGGACTGGGCCAAGCCCGCCAAGAGAATCTCCACTGTTAAAGCGCCTCAAGACCAGGAAATAACCTAAGGGCGCTCCTGCTGCCTTGGTGGGGAAATACCCTCCACCAAGAAGCCTGGTGCTAAAGTGGCCTTAGTAGCCTACCAGGACAAATCTACAGTAACATCAGAGAGGCTCATCGGGATACCTCACTCTTTATTTTCTCGCTTGCTACCCCGACAGCGGACCAGCAGTCAGAAAGAAGCTTAGAAGTCCATCCTCAGCAAGATGAATTGTTCATAAGGAGTAGGATTTCTCGAATGACTGCTATAACACTTTATACTATGATATGTTTAAAGGAGTCCGATTAGAGGAAGATGTGGTTTTACCCCATTGGTTCTTATGGTTATAGGCACGTGTTTTATCTCTATTACCCATCGGGGTCCAGTCATCATCCTTATTACCCATCGGGGTCCAGTTACCCATCAGGATTTCAAGCATCAACAAATTTATATGCAATAAAGTTTTCTAAGTACAAAGTAAACAAGACACAGTATTCAGAAAAGCTGCTATATTTATAATCAGGGTGCCCAATTCCCCAATCGGGCTACAAAAAATTTTAATAAAAAAGGGAGGCCAGACTAAGCTTCTTGTTCCTCCTCTGGATGCTCTCCTTGACCAACTGCCCCTTCTCCCAAAGGCTCAGTTGCTGCATCGTTGTGAACCGCCTCCATGGCAGAAGACCCAGACTGAATCCCTTCAACCATAGGGACCCCGGATCTAGCTGGCCCATCACCTTCCTCCACAATGACTACTCCCGAAGCCGACTCGGGGTCCACCACTGGTTCTTCAATGACAGGAGGATCTAGATCAGCTCCCTCCGCGCCATCTTGTTGGACCCCAGCAGCCACGACGGTTTCTTGGCCCGGGTGAGCCATTTCCTGTGGAGGGGCCTCAGCCTCTTGATTCCCTCCAGCTAACCGGGCAGCCTTAGCCATAATTTGCTCCCGGTCCCAGTTCAAGGTTGCCCTGAGGTCGAAAGAAGGAGGCAAAGCTGTAGCTACCTCATAGCAGGCAGTGAAATAACCATCATCGAAAGAGGGCCCCTGGTGGGCCTTCAAATCCTCTAAGGCATCCCGCAGAAGCTGGTTCTCATCTGACAGCAGCCTCTTTTCAGCTTTTATGCGATCCCTCTCCTCTCTGCGGCGCAGGGACTTGATGGTTTCTATGTCTAAGCAACGCTCAAGGCGTCTGATCATCACCAAGTCCTCCTGTCGCGCTTCTTCTGATGCCCTAGCCTCTTGAAGTAAAGGGGCCACGTTTTGTTGGGTCTGGACTAGCTCCTGCTGAGTTTCCTCTAACCTCGCTTGAAGGCCGATATGAGTTTCTTTCAATGACAGCAGCTGTTTCTCCATGGCCAAGGCAAACTTGAAACCCTGCAGAAAGAAATAGAGTCAGTACCCGGCAGAAGGGAGAAATTAAGTAGCAAGAAGGGAGTAAAAGTTTACCTCAGCCAGAACCGAAACCCCCTTGGTGACCAAGATGCCTGTAGGAAGCCTGGCCATATCTGTCAAATCTCCACCGGGGCAGGTGGCCGCGAATCTAGATACCACCTCGTCAAGAGTAGCATTCCCCGACCCCGATCCAGAGGCCACACCAGCATCAAGAGTAGGAGTGTGGACAAATGCTTCCTCCACCGGGGCCCTCACAGGATCCACGGGAAGAGCTACGGCAGGAGGAGGAGCAGAAGAGGTTTCAGTGGAGGAGACTTTCTTTTTCTGAGCCGGCTTTTCAGAGCTTCGGGCCCTAGCCGCCCTGGCTAGCAACGCCGGGATCCTCGAACGGGAGGGAGGAGTAGAAAGGTTGCGAGCTGGAGCTTTAGCTTTAGACCCTGATGGAGCAGGAGTAAAGTCAAGAGGGGGGGTGGAGTTGGAGCCTTCTCGGACGGACCCCGACCTAGTCCTGACAGCCGAAGTGGGAGAAGGAATAAGGGAGGAACGAGGTAGCAGGGTATTATCTTTACCCCTCGAAGAAGGGAGAGGCCCCGTGACCATCAGGGAAGCTGATATTGCCAAAAGAAAGGATGCTCAATAAGAATCAAAAGAAGGAATATAAACATTGAGAAATAGAGATGCAGGATGCGGTTAACTCACCGGGAGAGGTGGGGGAGATCCTCAGGTACCGTTCCAAGCGGGCTCCCTCAAAGGGATCCAAAGAGGGGAATTGCAGGTTGGTATACCCTCTCTTTAGGATCCTTGTTAAAATCTCTCGGGACTCAGGAGCCAAGGTCCCCTTCGCCCACTTGTCCCTCGCGGTAAACTGGGTAGGGACGGGGTACTCATACCCCCCAACTAGAGCAGTGCGCCCCCAATCGCCCTCGATCACCAGCCACTCCTCCTTCCAAGGCGCCGCATATTTCACATTCGCCCCGGGGACGACAAACTTCAAATCATTCGATGCCCTCAGGTAGAACTGACCCCGGGGTACCATGCTCGTAATGTTGAAGAGGAAGCGGAGCTCATCCAGACCTGGTTCCCGCTCAATATGATCTCTCTCGCACTGCTCCCTCCAGAGCACCAAGAACCCTGTCAGGTGCTTCCAGAAGCCCGGAGAGAGTTGGAGAGGGGCCAATTCGAGCGCGACGAGAGCTCGACGAAGAGTGGGGTGTAGTGGGAGCCGGACTCCACACTCCAGAGCGGCTCTGTGGATCAGCAAGCGGTCTGGAGGCGGGGCGTACGCGTCATAGCCTTGGGGAGGAAGGGAGAGAATAATGTACTCCGGGATCTTGTACTCTTCCCGTAGTTGATTGAGCGTATCCATTGTACAAACAGAATCGGGAATAACCCGACTATCGCGAAAGGCGGCAAAGGAGCCCGTCTGAACTCCGACCAGCGCGACATCAGGTCCGTCACTTTTCTCACGGCCACCAGTCTGAAAGGCGCTCGCCTCGTCACCAACCAGGACTGGGTCTTCAGGTTGATTATGAAAACCCAACCCAATTCGGGGGTTTCGGGTAAAACGGCGTCGCTGAGCCTGCGGGGTTTCCTCAGCAGTTGCATCCCCCTCTCGACCCCGTTTTTTCCCCTCTGACGTCAAGGAGTCCGCTGCAGCCTCAATCGCCTCAGCATTGTCAGACTGGGGAGAGAAGGCAGGATCTGAATGAACGGGGTTCGCCGTTACTGGAGGATTTTGTTCGGCAGCAACTTCTTGAGAAGAAGGGATTCGTGAAGGAGAAGCCATTAAAAGAGAATAAGAAACTTTGAGAAAATTGGGAAAGTAAGAAAGAAAAGAGGTCAGGGAGAGTATTTTTGTTCTCGTTCGATTTTGAAAGTCTGAAAGCTCAAAGGTGAGAAGCGCCAGTAAAACCAGTCTATTTATAAAAGAAGGAATGACGGTTACTTACTTGGAAACCGGAATCGGTGACCGGGAGGAGGGGTTGAGGCGTTTTTCGCATTAATCGCACCAAAACGGCTCTTTTTGAAGAAAGGGGAAACCCAATCAACAATCGACACGTAATCAGTTATAACGGACAAAATAAGAATTTCCTTCTCTTAAGTGGAAACCCAGTCAGACAAGGAAAGCAAGGGGATAAGGTAGAAAATCCTTCAAGCAAGCAAAAAGATCCTGACCCCGACCCCGACAAGGTATCGGTGTCCAAGTCAGGGGGGACTTCTGTTAACCGCCAAAATTGGCGGAGGACCAAAGAAGAATTTTCCACCTCGACATCAGAAGGCTATAACAGTACCCAACCCGGATACCACGACAGAGTGGACCCCGGTTAATCCCAACACATACCTCCTTCAGTAGGGTCCACCCCGCTAAGCATCTTAGCTCAACAAAGAGGCCGAGAACCAAAAATACTCACTAGAACTCACAGCGAGATCAAACCCGGCTATAACCGGGCTTCCTATGGACCCCGCTACACCCCGATACAGCTTCCTACGGACCCTGCAGTATCCCGACACGGAGTTCTACTGATCACCTCACTACAAAGCTGGCTAGATATCCCCCTACAGCCATCAGTAGGATGCTTACTAGATGTAGGCAGCCCGCTGGAGCAGAAGAACACCAGGGAGCAGGATCCTAAACACCAAGAACTAAAAACTCCACAAAGAGCCAGTAAAACGTCACCGTACAAAGGAGGTACACTCCTTCCCGCCAGAGAGTCCCAATTTAAGCAGGACGTTACAGTAGGAATCCTACTAGGAAGGTAAATGATTGACTCCTCCTAGGAAGGAAAGACTGAATTCAGCGCATTAAAGCTCCGATTTTATTTCCTAAAAAAAGAAAGGGATTCTGCAAGCGGCCAAACCCTAGTCCGAGATTGTAGGAGTGCACGGCAAGCAAACAGGACCTATATATATAACAACTTATTGATCAGAAAAAGGGGACCCGACACTCTACTTATCGACAGACACAGATTTACCTCCACCATGATCCCACTTATCGACGGAAATCTCCTTATCGCTACCATGATCAATATTTTCAATCGAAACCTTCATGTAATCTAGTGTTTTAGTAGATTTATAGTCGGTGTATTCATGTAATGGAAAAGAGGGATCAGTAAGACGAATTTCTACTCAATTTCACGTATTCTTTATCATGCATGCATTGGCAGGATCTAGTTGGTATCGAACCACTTGATACCCCTCCGGCCAGGATCAATCTCGATCTTGACCCTTTTTAAAGTGGTTATTTGGATTATCGTCATTTTAACGATTTTCGGATAACAATAATAATCTATCTTATTTTTTATTTTATTTTTTTCTACTAATTTCTACTCACTGTCTAACTTAATTCCAAGTTGTTTCAATCACTTTCTTCAAAATTGAATCTTGATATTTTGAGTTCTTTGAAGGAAATTTTCTTAGAAGAATTTTACACTTTGACGATTTCCAACCTTCTAGGTTCTATTGTTACATAATTTTCTAATTTCTAATTTTGTTAATTGTTGTTCTATTTTTATTTTGATATTGTTAATCTTTCTATTCATTCGTACGGTTATTTGATTGCATACTAGTGATTTCATTATAGGATTATACAACTATTAGAATATGTCAGGTAGAAAATTTGAGTTTGGATATGAAAAACTTAAGAAAAAAGAAGAATAAAAAAAGTAGATTCTTTTCCAAACACATTTATTGCTTATCGAATACTATTGACAATACTTGTAACAGTTACTTCAGCTAAAAGAAGTTTTTCAAATTTAAAACTAATAAAATCATACTTAAGATCAACAATGTCCCAAGAAAGATTAAATGGATTAGCTTTATTATCAATCGAAAAAGATATGGTAAAAAAACTAGAATATAAAAATTTAATTAATATTTTTGCATCACAAAAAGCAAGAAAAATCAATTTTATGTAATTTTTTAATGTAAATTTTTATGGGAAATATAAAATAAGGCCTCATTCGAAGTTTTCGTCTTAAACCTCCAATATTGTTGAGCCGGCTCTAATTGCAATGTATATGAAGACTTCTTGCTTGTGTTATGGAAGTAAGTAACCATACATTCAAGTCATACTTGTTGTAGTTAATCTCGTCTTAAATATGGACATATAGTAAAATATGAAAAGAGCAAGGCTAGCTAGTATATTTAGCAGACTGAAGTTTCCAACCATAAAATTAAGGCCCATTTTAAAGAGGACAATTAGGGCATCTTTGTTTCTATGTATTGTATTGTATAAGAGAGTTTAAATGTATTAAATAATATAATACATGTGTTTGGACAGTGTCTATGTATTGAACTAAGGTTTAGTGTGGCATTGTTGTACTGTGGGGAGAATTGTCTGTGGATTTGTTGTGAGAAGAATCAACCGAATATTTAGTAAACTGATTTTTAAAAGTGTTGTAAGAACCATAAACATATTATAAAATAAATAATTTGTTTTAAAATATAGAATAAATATAGAATTGTTATTGAAGATGTTTTGAAAATAAATATTTTATTTTATTTTTGTGTGACCATAAATATGTTATAAAATAAATAAATAATTTGTAGTGAAAACCTGGTCAATGAATAATAATGCATTGTCATTTAAGGGTAACTTTAAAAAGAAAAAGAATAAAAACCCACCAAAAAGACTCAGAAGTAGAATCAGTTTTTTAAATGCTACAAAATATAGCTTTTAAAAACCTCAGTTGGGAGAATATAATAGTGGCCAAAAGCATTAGAATTTTACCAAACACCCTAATCTATGCTTATAATCACTTTTTGTCTCAAAAGCAGCTCAGAAAGCATTCTCAAACTGAGCCTAAGTAATGTGAACAGTTCCTTTTAATACACCTCTCACTGTACTAATTAATACATAGCTAAAACATGGGTTTAAGTTGTATTAGTGACATGGGTTTAAGTTGTATTAGCTTATGAATGATTTTTTTTTTTCCAATACGTTCCTTTATATAATTTAAAGCTATATTTTTAAAACCTCTCCTCATATTACAACAAAACATTTTATGAAAATATGAATATATTAAATTATGAATAATGTTTTATATATTATTTAGTTTTTTAATTATTTATACATATTTTATTTTTAATCATTTTTATTTTAATTATTATTTTATTTTATTTTATAATAATCTAATACAATACAATTCGGATATGCTCTTTACCACTTAAATGTTATTCTAATAAAATGCTATTCTACCAATATAATATATGTTAACATTTATAAATTAAATAAAATATTACAAACAATTGTCAAGTATTATTAAAACTAGTTTTTCAACCCGAGCATTGCATGGGCTTTGTATAAAAAATTGTTTGTAAAACATTGTATTGTTTATACCAAAATTTTTGATGCAAACATGTTTAAACTTAATGAACATGTAGTTTTCCCTTTCAATAAAGTATCAGTCATCAGATAGCAAGAAAAAATAAAACACATCAACATTGATGATATACATAGATCATCAAATTAAGGAGAAATGTTAAAAAACATTTATTTGTTTATAAGAGAAGTTGACATGTCTGTTGACTTTCCCAACAAATAATGTTCATTGAATTGTAATGTTAAATTCATTAATGATTGAATTATCGATATTATTAATAAATAACTAATTATATTTTGATAAAAAAAAAACTAATTATAAAACAATAAAGCAAGATGAATCGATTCTTAAGTAGTTAAATCTGATTTAATTAAATCATTGTCAATTATAATGATGGTTATTGTCTCTAATAATCAGTAAAGAAACTCTTAGGTCTCCAATATCATTAATAAACAGAGACTCTCCATTTCTATCTCCATTATTCTAATTTTTTATTTTTTATTTTGTATTAATTGAAAAGCTCTCTATATATCTCCTTAGCAATATATATATATATATAATGACAAATTATTAATTTTTGTTATGTTATCATTAATATATTTCCATTGATATGCTTTTAAAATTTACCATTAATTCCATAAAAATAAATAAAAAATAAAAACAAACAAACAGATTACCATTGATTTGGTAATACAATTACTATTTTAATTTTTTTTATAAAATATTTATTTATTGCCATTTATAAGAATAATTAAAATTCAAAAACTTTTATTTTTAGAAATAATCATATTGTATTTAATGCATAGTTAATACATTCTAAACAATCTAAAAGAAAAGAAAGCAAAAAGGTAAAAAATAGAAAAAGAATTATAAATATTTATAATTATTTAGAGTTAAATAACTATTGAGATTAGTTATTCACAATCCAATTTTTTTTTCACATTTATTTTCTTAAGACATTTCATTTTAATAAATTAAAATTTTGAAACCTCTAAATACACCCCAATTTACTCAAAAATATTATATGTATATATTATAAAAACGTTCATTCTAGAAACACTTGTAGAAGTATTAATTAAATAAAAATAAAAAATAAAAAATAAAAACTCCATGGAGGATATTATCAAACCAAGTGATAAATTAATTTATTTTTCCACAATTTTTTTCTATAACATTCTATTTTTTTAATAAATTCTTGATTAGATTTTTTTTCAAGCGTCCTTCTCATAGATGAATCAAAAAAAAAAAATAGTGAAGAATTTTATGGATATGCAAATAGTAGTAGGAGTTATTTGTTATTTATTACCATATATATATGTGTGTGTGTGTAAAATTAAGAGTGAATTTCATATATTTAGAAAATGAATCTATTTAATTGAATGTAATAATTAATGTTTATAATGTGTTACCATTAATAATTGATCAAAAACTATTATTTTAATTTTTTTGAAACCATTATTTTAATTATTTGTTATGTTATCATAATATCATTAATATCTTACAATTAATAAGGTTTTAGAATTTTTCATTAATTCTATAAAATAAAAAATAAAAAAATAAAAAAAGGGATTACTATTAATTTGGTATTACAATTGATGTTTTAAAAAATATTTATTTATTATCGTTTATATGGATAATTAAAATTCTAACGGTTATTTTTGGAATAATAATCTTGTATTTAAAGCATAATTAATACATTCTAAAAAACCAAAAAGAAAAGAGAGCAAAAAGGTTAAAAAGAAAAAATATATATATATAAATATATATAAAGAAAAAAAAAACTGTCAAAAAAATGTATAAATTACCTTTAAAAAATCCGGGGAAAAATCGGGTATTTGATTCCCAAAAACTGGAGTAGATACAATATTTTTTTTTTATATATATAAGAGACTATATAGTGTTACAGTTAAAACCAAGAATATAACCCTAATATTTTTCTATAGTAATAGTATGTTTATTGAATTCATCGTTCATAAGTACAAAGCACATCATAAGTCTCGACCAGTTTATTGATTTTCTACATTGGTGGTTATGAGCAGGATGCTAGCCTTACTGGATGGTTTCATAACAAACACCTTAGTTGACAGCTAATTGAAAATCCAAGACTGTTAAAGTTAAAATTCCATGATCAATCCAAAATTACCTTTTTAACTACTAAAGTGTTGCCTACAAACAAAAATAAATAAATAAAATAAATAAAATAAATAAATAAAATAAAAATTCTATCAAATATTAAAACAAAATCTGTAGAAATTACTCTCACCACCCAACGCCATCAAATTCCCCACCGCTTGTTTTGAGTTTGCTCATAAGGGAGAGTCAATAGGTTGAGATGGAAAAAAACATGAGATTAAAATAAAAAAAATAAAAATAAAAACAAATAAAAAAAAAAAATTTAAAACTAAAGGATTAAAATTATTCAACCAAATATTTTTTTTTAAAAAAAAAAATCTATAGAAATTCCTCTTACCACCCAATGGCATCTAATTCTCCACCGCTTGTTTTGAGTTTGTTGAGAAAGTCAATGAAATGAGATGGAAAAAAATATGAGATTTTGGATGGTTTTTATAGAGAAAATTGAGAGAGATGAGAGGGCATAAATGATTTAGAGAGTAAATAATTGAGTCTACAAAACCTCAATTGTCATTAATCAAATAAAAATCATTGTTTTAATTCCTTGAATTTAGCTTGGCAGTTTAAGAATCTAATATATTTCACGTTAAAGTTGAATAGGAAAGGGTTATTATTTATTTGCTTTTATTATTATTATTATTATTATTATTTTACTAAATTGATTTAACTGTAGCATTTATTTCTTTATTATTTTGAAGAAATGAAAAAAGCATTTAATAATAGAATAATAATAATAAGATGAATAGCCAATTTAAATTCAAAGCTTAATAATAGAAGATATTATGAATATATGATTACATTTAATTTCTCTATTATTATTATTATTATTTAGCATTTATTTCTTTATTATTTTGAAGAAATGAAAAAAGCATTTAATAATAGAATAATAATAATAAGATGAATAGCCAATTTAAATTCAAAGCTTAATAATAGAAGATATTAGGAAGCTTAATAATAGAAGATATTAGGAATATATGATTATATTTAATTCCAAAACCCTCATACGGTGACATGTGGTGAAACTCTATTATTATTATTATTATTATTATTATTATTATATATATATATATAATAGAAGATATTAGGAAGCTTAATAATAGAAGATATTAGGAATATATGATTACATTTAATTCCAAAGCCCTCATACGGTGACATGTGGCATCGGTGAAACTCTATTATTATATATATATATATATAATTTGTTACGTAAATAATAATTTATGCAATAAAAATATTAATTATATATTAATTATTGTTTTTAAAAAATATATTACAACAAATATATATATTTTATAATTTGTATTTTTTTTTCTAAAAATATTCTAATTTATTAGTTAACAAAATATTTAGAAAATAGAAAAATCACATCCTAACATTGTATAATCTAATACAGTCTGATACGAAATATCACTATGACTCCGATAATATTCTTTAAACCAATAAAGCATAAACTCATCGGTCAATCCTTATACATCGCATACATGCAGGGGCGAAGCCAGGATTTTGGCATTTGAGGGGCCGAAACAAAAACTAATATTGTCGGTCAATAGGAATCATATACAAGAAAAAATGCGTAATCCCGCACCTTATACTTTTTAACAAAATGTGATACTGTTTGGTGTTAAAAGTAATGATATAAATAAATAAATAAAATAGACATTAATTAATTAAAATGTAACATGCCTATTTTATATTTAGAAAATTATTTATAACCAAATCAATCTAATTTTCTTCTTAATTTCCATTTCAATTACATAATCAAAGAGTGTATGAAAAAACATCTTTTATTTTGTTGTAAAATTTATGCCTGTTCTTAACAGTATGCATAACTAAAAAAAAAAAAAAAATTAATAGTTCCAGCTTA
This sequence comes from Acer campestre, assembly GCA_954870605.1. Taxonomy (NCBI): domain Eukaryota; kingdom Viridiplantae; phylum Streptophyta; class Magnoliopsida; order Sapindales; family Sapindaceae; genus Acer; species Acer campestre. The sequence goes on along the minus strand of OX940801.1, from coordinate 14,654,215 downwards.
TAAAATATAAATTTCAATAGCTTAATTAAAATATCATTATACCATTGATATATTTAAATCATAATTATTTACTTACTTATAACTTAATTTTATAATATCCATGCCAAACCAAATTAACTTATAATAATTTTGAGGAAAATTTAAATAATAAACTAATAAAGTAAATTTATCAAAATCAAATTAATATTTAACCTAACAAAATAAATAGTAAAGGTAGTCACTATAAGAGTTCAACATTTATTTAGTTTGTTCTAGTAAAATCTATATATATATATATATATATTATATAATGAGTAATGCTAAGCTTCCCAATTTTTATTTTTTTTTTCAAATTTCCCAAATGTTTGTAGAATGTGAGGTGTCAACATCACATCATTCACCAAATAATTTCATGATTTACAAGATATTGACATCTCAAGCTCTACATACATTTGGAAAAAAATTTGGGAAACCCAGCATTACTCATATATAATACACACTAGATTATATAGTAATGTATGAAATAATAGGAAATTAAAATATTAAAATTGACTAATTTTATCTCCTATTTTCATGGTCATTAGAACTATAAAAACAAAAATTATAAGTTAATTTATATTATTAAAATAATAAAAGTACAAGAGAATAATATTACCTAATATATATAATTGGTTTATATTATAATTTATTGGTTGGGGGGGCCATGGCCCCGATGGCCGCCGCAACCCTAGGGGTGTGAAAGGCACCCTCAACATGTAAGGATTCCACATCGACCCGATTTGGCGACGTACCCTGTTAATTTTAAGCTGAAAAAAAATTAATAACCAAAAACTTAAGTGTATTCTGTAAACATTTCAATAAATTGGAGGGAAAAACAAAAACAAAAACAAAAAACAAATTACAATATTGTTGTTGCCAAAAATATATGTTGGTGAATCATATTGTCTTTTTAGGGATCTCCAAAAACAACTCTATCAATCCGATTTTTAAGATAAGAAATAATTCCATGGAGTCAAGATCCAAAACATCCCGCCGGTGGATTATTAATACAAGCAAATGGTCGGATAGAACAATCCTTCAAATGTAAAACAGCTGAAAAGTCTTATCATGAATTACAGCTAACCCAAATTTCAACACCAGGGTCTGGTCGATGAGTTTGTATATAAGCATAATGATAACTAGAAATTAACCTTATGAATAATTGTTCTGGTTTTGGGTGCTGGGAGGTTTGCATCCATGGATGATATAATTACCTATGAACTATTTGCCCAGAAATCCTGAGGCTTCTTTGTTTGTTGTAGGGCCAGTTTGGTATTGCTGTAACTTTTATAATAATCATTATTAACTGTGTTGAAGAAATAATCAGCTGTGTAATAATCACTATTAGCTGTGCTGAAAAAATAATTAGCTATGAAATTAATCAGCAGATGTTTGGTTAATTATACTTTTAAAACTACTGTATAGCTCAAAAGCAGTATACATATGTTTGGTAATTTTATTTCAAAAGTGCTGAAATTAGTTACAATGATTAAAATAGACATGATTTTAGAACCTTATTTTATTTTTTTCATTAATTATATATATTAAATCAATATTTAAGTAGAATATTTAAATTAGAAAAAAAAAATCCATAAGAATAATAAAAATATTTTTATAAGATTTTATAAATTAAATCAATATTTAATTAAAATCCTTAATTTTAAAATGAAATAAGAAATATAAATGATTTTAATTTATTTTCATAAGGATAATAATGATATTGTAAAAAATTCATTAAATGCTGAAATAGATTATTCCATAATCACTTTCAAAAAGTAACCCTCCACCTACTTCTCAAAATCACTGTCAAAACTTGCTAGATTATCAATTAATCACTTTTGGAAGTTTTACCAAACATCATTTTATGTTAAAATTATGAAATAAGCTGATTTTATCTTCTCAAAAGCAATACCAAACTGGCCCGTAGAATATATAACTTATCTTTGATGGTAAAGTCCAAGAAATTGAGAAGTACTAATTGCACAAACATCCCCTAATTTTAGGCATAATTGTATGCATATGGAACTTTTAACCATAATTGCACAAACGTTCCCTGCCGTTAGTTGACTTCCGTTAACTCTAACCGTTGACCACAATTTTAATAAAATAGGGTAACTAGGGGCACTTTAGTCATTGTAGGTTAAAATTATGGTCAGGGTTAGAGTTAACAGAAGTCAACTAACGACATGGGATATTTGTGTAATTATGGGTAAAAGTTTCATATGCATGCAATTATACCATAACTTAGGGGACATTTGTGCAATTAGTCTAATTGAGAAATATATATTTATGTGAAGAGCAAATTGCACTAAACCTCCCTGAGGTTTGGCCTCTTGCACCCAAAAACAACTTTATCATTAATTGACACACGCACCCCCTTCTATTAGGTCAAACTTAACTGTTGACTAACTGTTACCTTTAAAATAATAAACTACCTATGATCTCTAAATTAAATTAATAAAAAAAAAAACATTTTTTTTTTTTAAAATGGATCTGATGTGTAAACATTTACACTTTTGTACTACTAATTTCACATTTTTGTAAGTTGGCCCCCCCAATTTTACACTCCAAGTTCCGCCCCTGCCCCACAACTACCATGTACTAAGAGATGATGTGCAAATTAAATAAATAACCATTTGGTAAATAACAATTAGTAAATAAGAAAATATGATGAAGGAGAAAATGGATTGTGTTGGATGTGTTATGTCCAAGGGCGGCTCAAGTGTATCCGGGGCCTTAGGCGAAATTATAAAACAAGACCTTGGATGTGTATGTCAAAATATATTAAATATACAGTAAAAACAGTTTATTTAAAATTAATTTTTTGAGTTTTTTTGTATCTAGATTCTTATTTTCTATTGGATATGTCTTATGTCTATTATCTAATATAAGATTATCAATTATAAACGCTTAAAAAAGCAAATAATTAAGATACAGGTGGAAAAAAAAATGACAAAAAAAAAATTAAAGTAATTGAGTTTAGAATTATAAAACTTGGAAGGCTGGAATATTGACAGAAAGAAGATATAGCAAGAGAGTTTGATTGCAGCAGGTTTGATTTCAATTTCCAAACTGCAATAGAAGGATTTGATTGAATATAGAATATATAAAACAATAGATTTTATTAACAATTTATAATTAAAAAAATTAACCGTTGAAACTTGAAAGAAAAAAAATTACATTAATGAGTATTTAAGTCTACTTAAATGCGGTTTACTTGAAAATAGGAATCTTTTACTTGAAAATAGAAATAAATGGAAATTCAAAAGTAAAAAAGAGATATTTTTTTAATAATAAATAGAAAGAAAAATATTGAATATTAATTGTTAAGATATATAATTATATATACATATTTTTTGATAATGAAAATATGGGGCCTTAATTCTAGGCGAGGCCTTAGGCAATTATCTTAGTTGCCTATAGCTTCAGCCGCCCCTTGTTATGTCTTCCTCTAGTTAAATAAGCACACACATGTTCAACATTATAATTTTGGCATTGTCACTCTCCAACCATGCTAATGTTACACTTTATGTCGAATCATATTGATTCATGCCAATTCTTCTTCTTCTTCTTCTTCTCCTTCATGAAAAGTCAAATATTGAAATTTTCTCCAGAAAATTTTAATACAGTTTATAGTAGTTATATGTAGCTTTCACGGGACCAAACCAAGTCTTTACCAAATAGAGAGAAATGAAAAAAACCATACCAAGAATAACTTTTGCAAATTTTGGCTTATAATTTGTAAGCACTTTTGAATAGTTTAAATTTTAAAGGCTTTTCAGATGTTTGAATGGTTAATAAAAGCACTTAAGGATCATGAATAGTTAGTTGATAAGTTGATATCAAAACATATAATGAAGTGATATAACTTTTAGCTTGTATGAATTCAAGCTAAAATGTTTAAAATAGTCAAAAAAATTTCTTTTAATTATAATTTTTTAGGTTTTATAAAACATTTATGTATTGTTGGTACAAACTGGGTGTTCTGTAAAATTATAAAAAAGGCCTCTTAAAAGCTTTTATATATTGTATTTTTATTTAGAAACATTTCTCATAGAAGCACAACTAAAAGGATCATTATTATAGTCTTGAGCAATCTAAGGGCTTGTTTGGTACACCGTATTATATTGTACTGGATTGTATTATTCTTATACAAGCTTGTGAAACCTGACCCGGAATAAGGAACGGGTCCAATTCAAGGAGCGGGTCCATGTGGGAGAAAAGGCATCAAAGAAATTATTTTAACTATTGCTAAAAGTTATATCACTTTATTATATAACCAAGGAAGCACGGATACGGATACGGATACGGGATACGGATACGGCACGATACGGGGATACGGTAAATCTCCAAAAACTAGGATACGGATACGGCAGGATACGTCAATTAAAATAATATATATTTATATATTTTTTTAAATAAGAATATATAAAAAGATATTTAATAATTCATTCAAAAATCAAAACATATTCATATCCAATCATCCAAATAAAACATGTCACATAATAACTTAAGCCATAACAATTTAACATATTACAATATCCAAATTAAGTCGTAACATATTACAAAATTGAAAATCCAAATAAAACATACATCACATAAGTTATAGTATATTACAAAATCCAAATAATACATGAAATAAACTCATCAAATAGATACTAAATTCCTAATTAACTTCATTATCATTATTCACATTGTTAAATGATCTAAATAATTCGGCATCTAACTCTGGTTCATCAAGTGAAAGGTTTGTAATCTCAAGTATCCCGTTATTCTCCATGTCAATGGAATTAAAGCCAAAATTTCTTTACAGTTTCATTTTGACCCCTAAAATTTTGAAATTATAATTTAACCTCATTTTATACTAAAATAATTATAATATTGCCCCAAACGTATCCTCGAAGTATCCCCTAAGTATCCTCCAAGTATCCCTCAAGTATCCTCCAAGTATCCCTCAAGTATCCTCTAAGTATCCTCTAGTCAAACTTGTGAAAAAGTCAACGGATACGCCATTTGGTGTATCGGATACGTATCCTGAAGTATCCGGGAAGTATCGGAACTGGATACGAGTTCGATACGAGTTACCTCCACCAAATGAAGTATCCGTGCTTCCTAGTATATAACATACTCTTTTCTTAATTGAGAATGTTATTCTATGTTTTGACATCAACTTATCATCAACTAACTATTCATGATCTTTAAGTGCTTTTATTAACCATTCAGACATCTGAAAAAGCCTTTAAAATTTAAATTATTCAAAAGTGATTAAAGATTATAAGCCAGAAGTTGCAAAAGTAATTCTTGGAATGGCTTTTTTACTTCTCTCTATTTGGTAAAGACTTTATTTGGTCCCATGAATGCTACATATAACTACTATAAACTGTATTAAAAATTTCTGGAGGAAGACATCACACATGCAACCCAATCCTTTTTCTCCTTCAAATTATATCTTATTTACTTGTTTATTATTATTTACAGTCGGATTCAAATCTCAATATATGTATTTTATAAACATGTGTAAACTGTTTGATTTCAACAAATCCCGATAGACCTTTAATTCAATCCATTGTAATACTTCTTGTAATAGAGTATATTCAATTTTGATATTTTTCACAATTTAATCATATTTATGGAGGAGAAAAACTTGTTATTATCTCAATCAAAAGTCGGAATTTAAACTTCAGTTCAAAATAATAATAATAAAAAAAAAAGAATTTGAAACCGAAACAAAGTTGATAACGAAACTTTCTTTAAACTCATTAATCCAATACAGTAAATTTCCATTGCAATACAGAAGAATCTAAATTCTAATGTATAAATGACCAAAACTTTTCTTGAATTCTCACATAAATATATATATATATATATATTTCTCAATTCCTTGGACTTTACAGTCAAAAATAAGTTACATATTCTACAACATGCAAAGAAGCTTCAGGATTTCTGGGCAAATAGTTCACAGGTAATTATATCATCCATGGATGCAGACCTCCCAGCACCCAAAACCGGAACAATGTTAAAAATAGGCTCCCCGTCGATTTCGGCAAGCTCGTTGAATGCAGTAGCCAACATGACTGAAAATTTCTCCACTGAAATGCACAGGCTTGTTGGGAAGTAGACCCTTAAATTCTGCGGAAAAGCAAAGATGCTAGGTGAGAGAACATTTATGATTACAGAAATATAGGAAGCACTAGCAAAAAGAATAAACAACAGATCATAATCCATATGTAAGAACTGGAAAATTTTTGGTGTTTATTCGTGAAACTGACCATTACATCTTCCCAGGAGAAGTTGTTTTCTGCAATTGTCTTGTGGAGAAGATAGATGCAGAATCGTGATACTCTTTCCATTTGTCCCTCCGTCAAACCAGTTTGACAATTCTCGTTGTTCTGATTGGCATCAAGAGACTCGGAACAGATGTTTGTGGCAATCTCACCCGTGATAGATAAAACAACTGCACATATCTTTTTACGAACAATACATTTCTGAATGCAAGAGTGATGCCAATCTGCAGGCTGAAAACCCCAAGAAGAAATGGGCACCTTCATACATGATAGGTTTTGCACAGTTTCTTCGTCTGTTTCCGGGTCCTCCGGGACATAAAGAATGGGCTTTACTTCTACAAGTGCTCTGCAACACAAAAAGGAAGTGAAGTGCATTTCAGTTAAGATAAGGAACAATATCTTTAGTTATATAACACACAAATCCACCAAATGCATTTGAATACTCGATCGTATCCCAGATTTTGATCGGTTCACGCATTTGTCACATACAGTTTAAGGAAAATAAATAAATTAAGAAATCGCGGAAAAGTGCATACAAATTCTATCCTAAGATAGCCTACATATAAACACATTAATGAGCCGATAAACAGAGAAATTACCTTTTAGGAAGATCAGAGGTGAGAACATATATGAAGATGGGATTGAGCACTTCAGCTGTGCTCCTTTCTTCTAAATGAGAGACTCTCATTTGCTTTACGAAAGTTTCCAGCTTGTCCTGTACTTTATGTCTCTCTGATTCTGGAATACGTGATGAGCAGTACATGACAAAGAAAATAGTAGAGGTAGATATTGAACAATTAAAGCACTTTGCCACAGCTTCACTGTTTTCTAGAGCTTGCTCCAGCTCTGCTGTGGGGCCTCCACTGCATAAAGTCATTGTGGGAGGGTCAAGCCCCAACTGTCCAGCCATATTAAGTATTTCCTTATGCAAAGTTGCCTGAAAATAACAGATTGAAACGAAAGGTCAACTAGACTACAGCAACTGGAATATGCGACGACCCCATAATTGTATATACGTAGAATGATGGTACCAAGAATGTAAGTATGGTAAGAGGTGTCTATGGAAATTCTATCAGGCTCTGTTAAATTATTAGTATTATTTGCTAAGAAACAAATAACTGTCAGAGCTTGTCCAATTACCGGCAGGCAACCATCTCACTCAAAAAGTATACATGGCAGCTACCTCCAATCATTGACTTATCAATTTCACCTAATTCTTGATTCAGAAAACAAAAAATAAACCTATACCTTGCATCATAGATCATTCTTGTGACACAATTACACAAACCCCAATTCTAGTAAGAACTAGACAAACAGTTTAAGAGGATGGATAAGGTGGTCGTTGCAAAGGTAGTTGAGGATGGAAGTGAGGTAAGAAAATAGTGTTTTCCGGTCTATAAAAAATAGACTTTAGAAATTGGGTTTAAGGGGTTGGGATAAGAATGTTTCCAAAGGCAAAAACATCTTTAACTTGTTACCATCCTTCTCAAGAATAGAAATAATAAAACAAAAGGACAGATGCTAAGAATGGATCCCAAATAACTGAGTGGCAGAAATGAAATTTAGCAATTTAATATACCTGGCTATATGGTCCGATGCAACTTGGTGCCCAGCAGGAAATACTTTGTACATGCAGAACTCTTTTGCTAAGGTCATTTGTCACTAGAACTTCAATGTATGCATTTCCCATACCCACTTTCAACAATGGCAGTTCAATTGTACTGCGGGATGGGACACCGAATGGGCACTTCTCCTGTGTAATAAATCTCACATATGTTTCATTTGCTGTTGCAAACTCATTCATATCAGCAATATAAAGATGTATATAAAGAACATGCTCCCAACCAAAACCATAACTGACAAGCTGCGATTCAATTTGCTTAAGACCAATTGTTATATCTTCTTGCAAACCTGCCAATAGATAACAACAAAAACTCAGCAAATAGAATTTTGAAGGAAAATACTTGCAAGGAACAACTAGGGCTATCCTTGTGATGTTACCTGCAGAAGTTTTCAATGGATCTTGCAACCAGCAGCAAATAGAAAATGTATTATCCTTCTTCGTCCTAGAGATGTGAATCTTATGATTAGTAACCTTAACTAAATCAGTGACTTCAGCAACAGACTGACATGTAGCCTCGTGTCTTTCAGTATGGTCTCCTTGCACTTCAAATACGGATCCTGTTTTCTCCCCACAGAAATCCTCAGTTCTTTGACTGCCATTTAATGAGGCAGATGCTTCTTTTTTTTCTAAATGAAATGCCAATGGATGAAGGACCCCAACTGGAGCTATGGAATCTGCGGAGTGCAGTACAACTTGAAATTCATCAAGAACAATTCGGGCATTCTGAAAATTTAAAATGTTCTAATACTATTAGAGAAAATACAAAATAAGAACAAACAAGAACTTTGTAGAACAGATATGGCTTAATTTTTTTAACAGCATTATGAGAGTAGAATACACAATAATAGCAAGAAACACGTATTCTCTGTACATTGAAGCATAATAGACTTAATGTTAACAAATGAAAGGCAAAGGGAATAAAATACTAAGAGAACTTCTAAACTCCATATTATCACCTACCGTACCATTTTTTTCTATATTTTTTCATAAGGCCTACCATAGGGTTTTATCACCCCAAAAAAAATAAAACTAAAGAGAAAGATAATGACAAGTACAATATAATTGGATCAAACTGATTTATTATAAAAAAGATAAATAAATAAAAAAGGAATCAAACTGATTAATTAGAAAAGGATAAAATGAGTGACTCACAACAAAGAGTGGGCAATCAAGTGTCAATGTTTCATATTCCCCTCCCTCACCACAAACATTTATACCATACAACCTGCAAAAGATATGGCAAAATGAGCAGAAAAAATTTGCAACACATAATAAAGGAAATAATGAGAAAATTGCTTGACATACTCTTTCAATTTATGCAAATATGACTCCAAGAAAGCTAATTCTTTGCCCAAGTGTTTTCCAGGATTTAACCCCATGGCTGCAACCTGAAACATGAGATGGCTCGATTACTATGAATTGAGAAAAATAAATAATCTACTTTTTTATTGAAACAAAGACTAATAACGTATTTCTAATAGATTCATGTGCAAATTTATACCTTGACAATGATAGCCATAATGTCATTTGCTATCTGGACAGGAATAAAAAAACAACCCATTAGACAAGAAATCTGAATGTTGTTGACTAATATATTCACACTAATAAACTATACTGTACCATCTCTTGAAGGAGCAATGATTGATCTTGTTTCCACAAATATCCCAGTGACACAAGCCCTAACCTTGAACAAACACTTTCCACACGTAGCCTTTGGTAATCTGAAGCAATGGCACCTGAAGACACTGCTGTGACAGAGGGTATTTGTCTTTTTACTTCATTTAATAAAATAAACATATCTTCGACTTCATCTCCAGGAGTCATTCTATAGGTAAGCTTTTGATGCCTATATATACAATAAATGACAATTGGATAATGAAAACAATGCAATAAATCCATTCATTCATTTTAGCAGATAGGTCAAAAAATTCAGCTTTGTTCCTAGTAAATTTAATTAGATAACCTATTCGTAAAAGAACCTGATCATAAAATTTCTGAGACCAAATGGTATGATATTCCAGGAGATTTACACCACTTTCAGCAGGTAACATTCATGAATTGAGAATCATAATCATCAAAAGCATGAACACCTATATGTGTGCTTGTGTGTAGACTAGAGGAATCAACACCTCACATATGACATGTAAACAAGTTGTGAATCTTTCTTTGACATAAAATTGTATCTAAATTCATCCATATTAAGTTAATTTTAGTAGTGTAGACACTAAGCTGTCACATAGAAAGATACTCATTATCTCAAATTTTAAATGGACCGAATCTCAATCTAATCAAAGTCCAACTCAATCATGCACCCACATATAATTATAGCGGGGAAACACAAAAGAAGCCTAACACATATGGCATGACAGATGAAAATAAACACAAATAAACCAAAAGACACTCCCTAAGACAATGACACTGCTTAGCACTTAGAACCCTTAATGTACACAATTTAACGGTGAAAAAAAGAGGTTTGATGTCTTTATTCCCTTATTTTGAAATAAAGCTAATGTAAGTCTCCTTAATTAATCCAAACTTTTGCAACATACAATGAACCTCGCCATCAATTCTATGAATTCTTCTCTTACATATACTAATCTATTCACCAAAATGAGGTAATAGAGCTACTACAGCAGTGTTGTTTTGTAAAGATAGATACCAAAGAATTCGCGGATAAAACAGCTTGCCTTGTGGATCCTTGTATCCGTCTTCGGAACAATGGCAGCCCCATGCATTCTGCATAGCTCACAATTATCTGATGCCCAACCTGTAAAAAAACAAAATTGAAGTTAAAATACAAATACGAATAAGATAAACACATCAGATACGACGTCGTATTAAAGAAGAGTTCATACTGTTTGATACATGTAGCTGTCCAACTCGTCAACTGAATCATCGGCCGGCATCAAGTTTGCCAGTGCAACAATCTACACATATCCAATCACTATTCAGTAAATTTCTCGAACAAAATTCACGAATAATAATAACAATAATTATAACAATAAATAAAAAAAAGTAATCAAAATCGACTCTGTTAAATTATTTGTCAAAAGAGAAAGAAAAAAACAACCTGGTGACCGTATTGGATGCATTTCATCATAGCGTAACAGCTGTCCTTGCCGCCGCTGACTAGCGCCACCACCTTCATCTCCTCCGCTTGTTACTACTACTTCTTCTACTGTTCTGCAACTTTTGAGTTTTTTTAGTTTTTTTAGTTTTTATTGTTTTAGGTTTGGGGTGAAATCATAATGAGCCAAAAAATTTATGGGTTTATTGTTTTTAGCCACAGATTTATTTTTTATTGTTTTCGTCACTTTTGACCACTTTCGGACAAAAATACCCTTAAAATTTGAAATTTGAAAGGAAAAAAAAAACTGATGGGGTGGAACCCACACATCAGTAAAATGAGTAAATGACTATTAGGGTGGAACCCACCCATCAGTAAAAGTAAACGTGAAAAAAGAAGAGAGAGAAGGGAAGAGAGAGAGAGAGAGAGAGGTTGAAGTCGCCGTCCGTCGCAGAAGGTCGCCGTCAGTCGCCGAGAGAGATCGCCGTCCCTGCTGGTCGCCGTCGGTGTCGCCATCCGTCGCAGAAGGTCGCCGTCCCTGCTGGTTGCCGTCGGTGGTGCTCGCAGCTGCTACCCTCGCCGTCGCCTGGTGCGTCGAGGCAGTGCATCCACTCCACCGTCCATCTCCATCTCCACCGTCTGTCGAGGTGAGTAGCTCTTCAATTTCCAATCCATTTAAATTTTATATTTTGGTAAGAGATCAATTTTATTTTCTTTCAATTCAATCGTCTATGCATTTATAGACATGATCAATTTGAAAACCATGTTTGTGATGTGATTTTGATTTTAAAAATACAAATTGAAAATCGGTTAATTTTTCACCAGTCAGTATCAAGAGAGTCTAAGAATCGAGGCCCCACAATCCGTGTCCCTGTGTTGAGCTTCCTACGAAGAACACGACAGATACAGAAGCTTCAAGAAATCAACCAATTTGGCTGCAAATATTCAAAATTTTCCTCTTACGACTTTCAAGGGATCAACGAGTAAAATACTTGTTTGAAAAAAAAAAGGTAAAGTTTGTTTTTTTTTTAAAGAATTTTTAGCATCTGGTTTGTTGTTTATGCTCAGTTTGGTGAATTGGTTGTTGCTACATTTGCTCAAGACTTTGGCTTGTCGATGTATATTTGTCAGTGTAACTAGTTTATGTATCAAGCTTTGTCTATGTAGTGATCTGGTATTGGTTGGTGTTTCCATTTTTTGTTGACAAGTAACTGATGATCTGGGTTTAGCTCAAAAACTGGCACCTAATTGGGGAAATTTTTTAGAAAGCCTAGGTTTTCTCTCTCTCTCTCTCACTCTCTATATATATATATTTTCTGTACTTTTGAGTGATGTTTGAGCTGTTTGTTGTTGTTTTTTGGTTTTGTTGTGTGCCTTTGGTGCGGGGTCTGTGTTGTTTTTGTTTTTGTTGTTGGGGCCTTTGCTGTCTGGTGCGGTGGGTGGTCTTGTGTTGTTCCTCTTGGTTGTTTTGGCTTTGCGGGTGGCTTGTGCCATCTTGTTGTGTGCTCTGTTTGAGCTTTGGCCTTTGGCATGTAACTTCAAAATACACTATGTAATTTTGATGTGTATAACTATATAGGTTATTAGGTCTTGATTGATTCAAGGCTATGCTAATTACACCGGTGCATATATATTTGATGCAAAGGAGTAGATTACATTGCTATGCATCCGATTCATGAATATGAACAAGCTATTTTAACCTGACATGTAATGCATTAATTAATGTGTTAAATGTTATGTTAATCAATAAGAAGAAGAAAAAAAAAAGGCTCTACTTAGTAATTACAGGTGCAGTGTTGATGATCATATTTAGATAAATTGTCCATGTCAGGTCCTGGCATGTAACTCCAACATACACTGGCATGTAACTTAGAAATACACTGGCATGTAACTTTTGAAGGTCCTGGCATGTAACAATACTGGAATGGTTAGTTTTCAACTCAGTCATTCAAATGGATAAATCATTAAAAATACACTAACATGTGCTGCCATGTAAGAATACTGGAATTTAATCATTTAAGTGGGTGTCTGTCAAGTGGGGAAACAAGAATATCCTGGCATGTAACTCCAACATACACTGGCATGTAACTTAGAAATACACTGGCATGTAACTTTTGAAGGTCCTGGCATGTAACAATACTGGAATGGTTAGTTTTCAACTCAATCATTCAAATGGATAAATCATTAAAAATACATTAACATGTGCTGCCATGTAAGAATACTGGAATTTAATCATTTAAGTGGGTGTCTGTCAAGTGGGGAAACAAGAATATCCTGGCATGTAACTCCAACATACACTGGCATGTAACTTAGAAATACACTGGCATGTAACTTTTGAAGGTCCTGGCATGTAACAATACTGGAATGGTTAGTTTTCAACTCAGTCATTCAAATGGATAAATCATTAAAAATACACTAACATGTGCTGCCATGTAAGAATACTGGAATTTAATCATTTAAGTGGGTGTCTGTCAAGTGGGGAAACAAGAATATCCTGGCATGTAACTCCAACATACACTGGCATGTAACTTAGAAATACACTGGCATGTAACTTTTGAAGGTCCTGGCATGTAACAATACTGGAATGGTTAGTTTTCAACTCAATCATTCAAATGGATAAATCATTAAAAATACACTAACATGTGCTGCCATGTAAGAATACTGGAATTTAATCATTTAAGTGGGTGTCTGTCAAGTGGGGAAACAAGAATATCCTGGCATGTAACTCCAACATAGACTGGCATGTAACTTAGAAATACACTGGCATGTAACTTTTGAAGGTCCTGGCATGTAACAATACTGGAATGGTTATTTTCAACTCAGTCAATCAAATGGATAAATCATTAAAAATACACTAACATGTGCTGCCATGTAAGAATACTGGAATTTAATCATTTAAGTGGGTGTCTGTCAAGTGGGGAAACAAGAATATCCTGGCATGTAACTCCAACATAGACTGGCATGTAACTTAGAAATACACTGGCATGTAACTTTTGAAGGTCCTGGCATGTAACAATACTGGAATGGTTAGTTTTCAACTCAGTCAATCAAATGGATAAATCATTAAAAATACACTAACATGTAACTTCAAGACATACTGGCATGTGACTTCAAAAAACACTGGCATGTAAGTTTATAAGGTCCGGGCATGTAAAACTACTGGAATTTGATAACTAAATTATACATGAATTCAATACTGTTATGTAACTTCAAAAAAACTACATTACGAAATATAGTGTCACCAATACATTTAAGAATTAAAACATCATTGCTAATAAGTAAGTTGTACCACTAACTTCCGGTGTCAATGGACATTTTTGTGAATTGTGGCCTTCTTCTCCACATTTCCTGCACCTGTACGGTATACGTGGTCGCTTCGATGTTACAGATGTTGCAGATGTTGCAGATGGTACCGGAATGTGACATGGTAGTGGATTTCGACAATTTTGTCGGTTGTGACCGGATTTACCACAAATCGTGCAATTTCTTGTCTTCCCACTTCCATGTTCCCCGGCAGATTTATATCTCTTCTTTTTTGGCCTTCCAGCTTGCGCACGAAAAGGAGGCGGATGAACAACCCTTGATCTCACATCTTCAGGAATAGTCCAATCACTAGGATAACCAACAGGGAAGATGTTCCCGGAATATGCTTCAACCCAACTAGTAGTTTTGTAGCAATCCCCACAAAAATCTACAAAAGGCTTTTTCGCGAACCTACGAAATTAAAGTGTATGAGTAATTACATGAATCACATTTGGTAAGAAAATAAGATTCAATGGAATAAGAGGATAATAACCTTATCGCGGCTAATGCGTGCCGACATGGCAATTTATCAACTTGAAATTTCATACAACTACAAGTCTTTTGCGAAAGATTCACCAAACCATCTTTATTTCCATCCTTCACGTTGAAGTTAACCAAATCAATTGGACAAACCGTGTACTTTTCCGAATCAGAATTCCTTTCTTTTATTAATGCGGTGGCCCATGGAGTCAATTGTGTTCGATTTTTTTCAGCTTTGGTACGGCGCTTATAAAACCATTTCTGGATCATCTCTGTAATGAACTCAACCATGGTTGTTATTGGCATTTGGCGAGCATGTACCAAACATGAGTTCATCGACTCAGCAATGCTAGAGGTCATCAAGCGGTAACGCGACACGGGAGAGTATGCACGAGACCACCTTTCGGGCCCAACATTCATTAAATCTTCGAAGGCTACCCTATTAACCTTCATCATCTCCAACATCACTTCCTTGAATTCAGATTTCTGGTATACCTTCCATGCTTGTTTGAAAAGAAGACTCACATCTTTCCTTTTGTAATCGTTTTTGATGTTTTGAGCCATGTGAAACACACAATATCCATGCGGTACATCAGGGTACACTTTCTCCATTGCAGCCTTGATCCCAAGATGGCGGTCGGATATGATCATGCAATCCTCAGGACAACCAATAGCTTTTTTAAGCTCATTTAAAAACCAAGTCCATGAGAGTTCATCTTCAACGTCCCCAAAGCCATATGCCAAAGGAAAAACCTGGTTGTTTGCATCGAGACATATAGCAACAAACAAAATACCAGAAAATTTACCCTTCAAATGCGTACCATCAATGGCAATAACCAGCCGAATCACAGTACGAAATCCATGAAGTGAAGCGGCAAGAGCGATGAACATATATTCAAACTGATTTGCATCATTTGTCATTATTGCAGTTATGGTCCCTGGATTTACTTCCTTCAATCGGTGACAGTAACCAGGTAATAGTTTGAATGATTCTTCGGGAGCACCGAAAACAGATACCTCTGCATGATCCTTTGCCCTCCAAGCCTTTGAATACAACAAATGTAGTCCATGTTCCACTTGCATTTCTACCATGATGTCTTTGGGTTTTAGAGAGTGGCCATGTACTTTCAATTTCGGGGCTAATAGTTCACCGACAGTCCAAGAATTTGCTTGTCGAAAACGTGCCTGGAAACCATCGATATTGCAAGTATGATCCTTCATGAACATTCGAACCACCCAATATTCTCCTTTTTGCATCTTAAATGCACGTAATTTGAATTCACATCCGCCATCTTTACATCCTGCCTCATAACGTGTCTTGCTAGACCTTCTAATCCGAAGTTCAAAATTCTCGTTCAAAGCATACTTGTTCACCGTTCGTTTAAGATCTTTCTTGCATAGAAACAGTTTACCCTTGTATAAGCATCCATCATCTGAAATAGCTTCGTCCATGCGATTGGATTCTAAGGAATACCTTTCGGATCCAGGAATACTCCAAGCTCGTGGGGTTAGATGTTCACCCGATCCATCCTCACCCAATCCATCCTCTCCAAAGGAACCTTCACCAAAGGTAGCAAAACCCGATGGACCAGCACTAGCAGAACCAGCACCCAAACCATCATCCGAGTAATCGGTGTCAATGTCGGGTATCGACACATCATCCGAATTATCGGTGTCCGACGCCTGACTGTTCTCTTGATGATTAATGGTTTCATCATTACATACAATTGGGTCTGATATTGGAATGGACCCACATGCTGCCAGTTGCTGGAGAAACCCGCCATACCCAGGTTCTGGAGTAGGTTCGTATGATTGTTGAAGAAAATTCGACTGTAGTAAGTTGTTATCTTCATCCAATGTAGTACCATTCTGCACACAATCTGTTGGTCCCTTCTGATAAATGGTGACATAAACCGCCGGTATCAACTTATCTTCATCCATTATACATGACACCTCATTATCATTCTCAATTATCGGTCGAGCAACACCAATATTCGTAGAGACCAATGACCATAATTCTATGGTGTACCTAGTAGCATCAACTTTTGCAACATCTTGTACCAACTTAACCAAGGCATCATAAGTCAAACCTTTAGGAACATGGACAAACTTTGTCACACCACCCTCGTAACAATTGCCCACCCAACTTCCACCGTGATAGATGACCAATCTCTTTGTATCCATATTCCTGCATGTCAAGTATTTCACTATAAATCATAATTACCAAATCACATGTAAGTTAAAAATAAACTGGCATGTAACTTTAAAACAAACTGGCATGTAAATTTAAAACTAACTGGCATGTAAATTTAAAACAAACTGGCATGTAAATTTAACACAAAACTAAAAAAATCTGGGTTTCACTAAAAATAGAATCCACTCTCTTAATCTTCATATCAAACAACATATAATTATAAAAAAAAACAACAGGAGATTGATTTCACTATAAAACAAAATTACCAAATCACAAGTAAAATTAAAACAAAATGGCATGTAAAATTAAAACAAACTGGCATGTAAAATTTAAACAAACTGGCATGTAAGTTCGTAACAAAAAATAAAAAAAATTCTGGGTTTCACTAAAAATCGAATTCATTCTCTTAATCTTCATATCAAACACCATATAATTGTAAAAAAACAACAGAAGATTGATTTCACTATAAAACAAAATAACCAAATCACATGTAAAATTCAAACAAACGGGCATCTAATTTCGTAACAGAAAATAAGAAAATCGGGGTTTCACTAAAAATCGAATCCTCTCTTAATCTTCATATCAACAAGCTATAATTGTAAAAAAACAACAGGAGATTGATTTCATTATAAAACAAAATTACCAAATCACATGTAAAATTAAAACAAACGGGCATGTAAAATAAAAACAATGGGCATGTAATATTAAAACAAACGGGCATGTAAGTTCGTACCAGAAAATAAAAAAATCGGGATTTCACTAAAAATCGAATCCACTCTCTTAATCTTCATATCAAACACCATATAATTGTAAAAAAATAACTGGGAAGGTGATACATACATTCTAGGTCACGAAATCTACTTCAAGAGAGAGAAAAGACCACAAAATGGAGGTCACGAAATGGAGGTCGGAGTCCGGTGGTGCTACCGTCGCCGTCGCCGTCGCCGGGTTGCTGCCGTCGCCGGGTCCACCGTCGCTGTCGCCGGATTCAAGTCGGAATCCGTTTGGTTGTGTGAGAGAGAGAGAGAGAGAGAGAGAGAGAGAGAGAAGGGTTGTGTGTGAGAGAGAGAGAGAGAGAGAAGAGAGAGAGAGAGAGAGAGAGTATCTTAAATGAGAAAAAAAACTGATGGGGTTTCAGATATGAGGGAAGTTTTGGGGGGAAAATTTGGGTGAAGAAAAGACAAAAACAAGGGTATACTTGTCAGTTCAAGGCTAAAAGTGACAAATATAATCAAAAATAAATCTGTGGCTAAAAACAATAAATCCATAAATTTTTTGGTCATTTCATGCAATTTCCTCTTTAGGTTTCTAGACTTCTAGTTTGGTTCCCATGTGCAATCACGTGTACATTTCAAAACCAAATTTTTTTTTTTTTTTTGGACAAATTGTCTACCGGATCTACCACATCGAACACTGCCATTACGAAACTTATGTGTATTTCCGATCATAGGTCTCTCCACTAGGAATGGTAATGGGCTGGGTTCGGACAAGTTTAGTAAAAATCAAACCCAAAATCATGAAACTTTTCGCCTACCAAATCTGTCTGTGAACCCGCGAAAATAAATGGATTTGGGTTCAGATTTCACCCTTGGGTTTTGGGGACACACAAACCCGTCTACAAACCTATGAAAAAAGCGGGTCCATGGGTTTATATTATTTAAATTTAAGAAATATTATAATTTTAAAGAATAAAAACACTTAATAGATTGAAATGTTTACATTTTATTCTCTATATAATAAAAAAGTTTCTATTGAAGTTTAAATTTATAATATTTTAAATAATAAAATATTATATAATTTTTATTATTTGCAGGTTACCCGTGGGTTTGTTTTCCAAACCCATACCCGAACCCGAACCCGAACCCGTTGGGTTTTTACTTATACGAATTCGTGGGTTCGTAGGTTGTAAATTCACCAACCAAACCCTCTTCAAGCAGGTTGGGTTCGGGCTGGTCCCATGGGTTTGGGTTTAATTGACATCCCTACTCTCCACACTTATTAAGCATTTATAGGCAATTGTTAGACAATATATACAAGATGTTAAGGTTTAAACATTACTAGATTGATGAATCGTAAATCTTTGGCCACATGTTTTGTATGAATTTGTTTTTAACAACATACAGACTTTTAATGGTTAATAACCATATTGTAAAATTTATTTTCAATCTATAATCATAGATTACAAAAATATCATTGTAGCATTTTTTTTCTATTTTTTTTAATTAAAAAAAAAAAGTGAAACCTTGTAGGAAAATGTGACATATGGGACAAAAACGCCACGTTTTATGGCAAAACATGACATCTTTGGGGAGTGTATTCAATTAGGATTTTTAAAGACATTTAAAAACATTATAAATCCTGGTATATTCAATTCGGACATTTAAAGACTTTAAAAGAATCTATATTAATCCAGTAGTATTAAATTCAGATTTCTATGGACTTTTAAAAAATCCTTTCAAATCCGAGTGTATTGAATTGAGACTTTAAAAATGTCTAAAAGAATCAAGGTGTATTCAACTATGACTAGATTTTAAAGGATTTTCTTAGGTCGTGGATTTTGGTGGACTTGATGGTGAGAGATATAAATAT
Source organism: Acer campestre (assembly GCA_954870605.1). NCBI lineage: Eukaryota > Viridiplantae > Streptophyta > Magnoliopsida > Sapindales > Sapindaceae > Acer > Acer campestre. The sequence goes on along the minus strand of OX940801.1, from coordinate 14,634,656 downwards.
CAAATAACATAGCATGTTCATTCTTCTCCTTAAAGATTTTGGTAGACTTTGCTCTCTCTCTCTTAAAACAGAAACATTTGCTTCTTCTCACTTTTTCTCAGCTCAAATAATCTTGATCGATGATCTTCACTTGCTGAATTTCGACTACAATTTAATGAATAAGTTCTTTGAGAATAAGCCTCATGGGATATCCTGAGTTTATATATCTCCCTCCAATGCCTATGGAGTCCTTATGCCAGGTGTGCCTTTCATGCCTCCTAGGCCACCTACTATTGTGTTTGTACCTGTTCCTGAACCTCTTCTCTCAATTTTGTTAATCAATAAGATTGATTATCATTTCAGTGATGCTAATTTGATAAAAGATTAATATTTGAAGTCTAACATGGATGAGCAGGGCTGGGTGCCAATTGCTTTAATTGCAGGCTTTCCTTGAGTTAAGAATTTGACGACTAACATTCAGCTGATACTAGATTCCTTAAGAACTTCAACTATTGTGGAAGTACAAGATGACAAGATCAGGAGACGTAGTGAATGGATGAAGTGGGTACCTATTGCCATTCGGGTTGCCACCGACTCAGGCCTACCATCTTCGGGTGGATCAAGTCAAGATTTGCTAACAACCGCATTTCAGCAGATGGCGGTGGAGGAAGGAACTCTTAACCAAGGCAGTAAAACCGGTCAGTCACAACTACCCAATGAGGAGGGTACTGAAGACATATAATATGAGTTAAAGATTGATCATTGACTTAAGCCGCTGCTGAAGAACAATTTTTTGGAGTGAAAGAGGACTTCACCTATGAAAGGTGTGGATCACCAATTTTAATGTTTTTGGTTTTGATGAGGAAGTAGAGGAAAATGAAATAAAGATATAAATATACAAATTTATTTCGGAAAGTAAAGAAAAAAGAAAGCGAAACAAAAAGAGCAGAGGTGAACCGTGAATGTTGACTGTGGTTTGGGGTTGTATAGTTTTTGATGCTTAGTGTGATCTCTATTGCAGCACCTGGAAGGGAATGGAAATGGTTGGATCTTGGATCTGCACACAAAAAAGGTCTTTGAGAATATTGAGTTGGATACATTTATATAGTAAAAATATTGTATATATATAATTAAGCAGAGCCAATAGGGATATGGATACTATAGTAGTTGAATTTGGTCTCCACCTCAAAATAAAAAATCACGGGTATCATATTGCAAATTAAATGGATTCTTTGAAGTTTAAACGTTGAATGAAGGAATCATGATCAAAGCAAGTGAAATTAAAGAGAAAACAATATTCTCGTGATCATCTATCTTATTGACCAATTAGCCTAATTCTTAGTATATATCATTAATTACCCTATAAGAATTTTCACTTGTGATGATTATGGTGATGATATCAGAAGCAACCATGCTTGATGTTGCTAACGCTCTAATGATTAAAGTCATAACGCATGCATGCTACCACCTGACCTTATTACATATACTAATTATATTGAACGAGTATATTGATGGCATGATACATGATAAGCTCATCCTATATATTCAAACATTTTTGAAAAAAAAATTCCTAATAATTAATCAACATTTACATCGTGGTCTTGCATGAGATATATGTTATTAAATTATTACATAGATAATGTGATACATTTATCTTATTGAAACATAATACATGACAAAAAATGATGGTTTTTAATTAAATTCATAAATGGATACATAAATGTATGTTATTTGCTAAAAATGATGGTTTTTAATTAAATTTATAAATGAATGCATAGATGTATGTTATTAAACTATTATATAGATAACGTGATACGTTTGTCTTATTGAAACATAATACATGACAAAAAATGATGGTTTTGACGTATGTTATTAAATTATTATATAGATAACGTGATATGTTTTTCTTATTGAAACATAATACATGACCAACAAAAATAAAAACTATAAGGGAGCCATAAGCAAAGTCCAAATAGAGAACTGGAAAGGGAAATAGTTGATTAAGGAGGTGAAAAGCAATAGAAAAGAAAATGAAGAAAGTAGAGATTATTGTTAGTACTGCAAATTATATTAATGGATCATATTGATTGAGTGTATAGATTGTGTTATTGGGTCATATAGTAGTATAATCCTCCATCTATAATAGAAGTCGGAGATAATAAATCCATGAAAGCCTATGGATATCTAAACAAATCCATAAAAGTCTGAGATAGATATCTAAACAAATCCATAAAAGTTTAAGATAAATGTCTAAACAAATCAATGAAAGTTCATGTGGATTTATAAAATTCCATAGAAATCCATGAAAATTTATCACTTAAATAATGTCTTTAAATATCCTCAAGAATCCTAATTGAATACACCCTCCTTAGATAAAACATGACATCTTGGCTTTATTGGAATGAAAAATTACTAAAACACTCTTCCAAAACCTTGTTTTTAACTTTTTGTATTAGAAAATTATTGAAACAACCCTTCTAGAAGGATATGTTCTAAACTTTCTCGTAAGATATAGATTGAACGATAATATTATTAATGAACCGTGGTGTGATACAAAGGCGAACAATTCATAATGATCACATATACACAATTATTAATGAACCGTTCCAAGGATCCATTTAGGCATATATACACTGTCACACACGTTCTCTTGATTGTTGAAACAAGATCAGTTTCAACCTTGACGACAGCGAGTAACACTAGAGCAGCCACGATTGTATTCGTTAGCTTGTTGAGGAGGAGCTTGCTTGTTCTGAACACCGCACCCTGGTGCCGAATTACCAGATAGTTTGCATGGATCAAGAGCAGCTGGGTCTATGCTTCTGGCTGCACCAACTTGGACTTGGTTTGCCACCACCAAGCTAACCAAAGCCAAACACAATATCCATGACTTCATGTTCGATAGACTCATTTTGTTCTCTTTCTATTTCTTCTTTTCAATCTTTTGTTGTGCTGATTATGTTGTCTTCTGTGAGAGCTTCATTGTTGGGGGTATTATATATAGAGAGCTTTTAATATGTTGGAAATTAGCTTTAACAGAAGATAGTTACAACGTTTTTTCAATTGATATTGGTACATATTTTTTGGCATTATTTGGTTATATATGTTTGGGAAATTGTTTATATATAGTCGATATTGTTACATAATAGTGTCTATTAGTTAGATATTAACAAGATAATATATTTATTTAGCATACAAATTCGGCAATTCATCTACATGATTGAATTAGAAACTCCTAAGGTGTTTTTTTTTTATTTTTAAGATTAGTAAATACTGTATATTTTTCTTGAATATATATATATATATATGTATATATATATATATGGTTTGGTATTCACAAGGAAAAACCGTTCATGACTCATATAACCTTAGTTTTCATTTTTTAAATCGGATGGATTCGTCTTAATATTAACATGGTTATCCGAACTGAACACATATTTTAGATTTAGTTCGGTTTATCTTGGATCATAAAACCATACCCACCCCTAGAGACCACCTAAGGCCACCTTCACCTCCATGGAGGTGGCCTCAAATTTCTTTTTCTTATGTTTTCTTCATTTGCGTTGGATTTTATTTTTTTATCCGATTTCTTTTCGATTGTCCTCTTTTTTTTTTCTTGATCGATTTCTCTTTGATTGTTTTTCATTTTTTGTCAACTTTACTGATTTTTTTTTTTTCAATTATTCTTATTTTTCTAACGATATGAGGTTGATCTGATGGTATATTACTCACACTTACATGAGGTTGTGAATTCGAGTTCACCCAAATTTTAGTAATACATAAAATAAAAAAATAAAATAAAAATCTGATTTTTTATTTATTTATTGAAACACCCCTTTTTATAATTGATTTTGTTTTTTAAGTGTACATTTTTTATTTGTCACTGCTGTCATATCTCTCTAGTAAGTTTTTATTTTCTCTTCCATGTTTATTTTTGTTTTTAGTTTAGCACTATTGATTTGCTATTGCCGTCATATCTCCCTTATAAGTTTAAGGGCCAGTTTGGTATTACTATAACTTTTATAATATTCACTGTTAGCAATGCTGAAGTAATAATTAGCTGTGAAGTTCTCAGTAGATATTTGGTTAATTGTATTTTTAAAACTACTATATAACTCAAAAGCATTATACATATGTTTGGTAATTAAAAGTGTTAAGATTAGTTATAATGACTAAAAAATACATGTGTTTAGAACCCTATTTCTTATTTATTTATTTTCATTAATTATATATATCAAATCAATATTTAAGTATAATATTTAAATTGGAAAAAAAAATTCATAAGAACAATAAAAATATTTTTAAAAGATTTTATAAATCAAATCAATATTTAAATAGAATATTTAATTTTGAGATGAAATAATGTATATAAATGATTTTAACTTGATTTCATAAGGATAATAATGATATTTTAAAGGGAAAATATCATTTTCGTCCATATGGTTTACCATATTATCCATTTTGATCCCCATCGTTTCGATATTGGCTATGCAGGTCCAAACGTTTTCAATTAATCCCTATTTTAGTACTTACCATCCAATTCCGTTAGGGTTTCTCAGAATTCCGTCAGGTCAACGAAAGTAAGACGGTAATTCAACGTTAGAGTTTCTAGAAGCCTATCTAATGAAAGGGCATAATCGTAATTTTGAAATTAATTAAATAAAAACTAAAAAAATCTAATTAAATTTATAATTAATTAAATTTAAAAATAAAACTAATTAAATTTATAATTCATTATTAAATTAAATAAAAAATAATTAAAAAATAAAAATATAATCTCTCTCTCACACCAGTCACCAGACTCACCACCAATCTCCACCCTCCTCTCTCACTTTCTCTCTTAAAAATTAAAAACAAATCACCTATTCACTTCACCATCTTCAAATTAAAAAATAAAAAAAAATAAAAAAAAATAAAAAATTGAGAGGATTTGTCCCATCTTTTGCTTTTATTCGTCCCATCTTTTGCTTTTCATGCTTTTCATCTGGTGCTAACAAATCACCTAATGCTTTTCATCTATTGAAGCATAATTTTTTTTAAAAAAAAATTGAGTTTCATTTCCATCTTCAGATCAGATCCTTTCTTCAAATCAAGATTCCTCATCTCTCTCATTCTCCTACTTCTTCTCTCACACTTCTGATTTAAGGTTTAGGTTTTGTATTTGAGTTTGAGTGGTCTGTGTATTTTGGTTATTTGGCTGGTGGGTTCAGGTGGTGTGGGTTCTGGGTTCTGGTGTTAGGTATAGGTGATTGGTAAGGGGTTTGGCTTCTGGGATTGGATTGAGGGTGGTGGCTATTGTCGATTTCAATTTAGGGTAAGGGTTGTGGTTGGTTGATTTCGATTTAGGATAGTGTTTTGGTTGATTTCGATTTAGGGATTTCGATTTTGGAGTATTTCGACTAGGGGTGGTGGCTGTGGTTAGTTGATTTCGATTTATGATGAGGGTTGTGGTTGTGGTTGTGGTTGATTTCGATATAGGGTAGTGGTTGTGGTGTGGGTGATGTTGGCCGTCTGGGTTTGGGTGTGATAGTGATGATGAAGGTTAGGTTATGGGTTATGTTGGTGTGTTGAAAATTTTGTTTTCTGGTTTTGAAATTTTTGAACGATGATGGTGATGAAGATTGCTTTTGATGATTCAGTTCATTTTTTTTTATTTGATGGTGTTATTTTTAAATACGAAAAAATTTATTAGAATTTAAATTTAAAGGGCAGTATGGTCATTTAGGCCATTGGAGGGTAAAATTGTCCTTGCAAGCCTCTCAGACAATTTAAGGGGCATAACGGTCATTTTGGCTTCTAAACATGTCAAATGGACTATTTTTAATGGAAAATGTAACAGAATGACTAAACAAGCCAATGTTGGAACGACGGGGACCAAAATGGATAATATGGTAAACCATAGGGGCGAAAAATGATATTTTCCCTATTTTAAAAGATGAATTAAATGCTAAAATAGATTATTTCATAATCACTTTCAAAACGACAAAAAGTAACCCCTACCTACTTTTCAAAATCACTATCAAAACTTACCCGAATATCAATTAATCACTTTTGAAAGTTTTACCAAACATCATTTTATGTAAAAATTATAAAATAATCTAATTTTAACTTTTCAAAACAATACCCAACTGGCCCTAAGTTTAAATTTGTTGCTATTTTTATTTGTAATTTTTTTTATATAAAAAGGAAATTAGGTATTTTATTCCAAGTTTGATTTTATTAATAAGAAAATTAGGTATCTTATTCCATGTTTGATTTTATTTTTAATTTTGCAATATTAATTTACCAAATATCCCTCTTTACGAGTTCTCATTTGTTATTTTTATTTATATTTTTTATTAAAAAAAATAGATATTTTCTTTCATATTTGATTTTGTTTCTAGGTTTACATTATCGATTTGCAACAAACTAACAACCACTCTCTTGGGCCTCTCGTTTGCTTCAGCCTCTACATTTGACCAAACGGGCCCAACCAGCCCAAACCGAGATAACCAACCCAAGCCTGTTCAATTTGAGTCAGTTTTTTCTCCCAAATTTAACATGTTCGTTATAAAACCTGAACATGTCTTGGTTCATTTCGGTTTGGGCCAAAAACCGAATCGAAATGAGGTTGCATACCCTTTGTAACACAGAGATGCATAGTTTTTTGGGGTTGACAATAGTATTGGGGCTCAGACACAGACGGAGATTATAGTGGAAAATCCCCATTGAATGGGGGTTAGGCTCTATAGAAAATGCAAAATGTATTCAAGATTGCTTCATACATACTTCATAAGATTGATCCTACAAGACTGTTAAGACAACAGCTCCAACTCTTGGATTTGAAATTTCAACAAGACAAACAACACTTTCTACTATTTGTTCTCAACATCTAAAATAAATACATGTAACTGCAGACAGGAAAATACTAGCTAAAAGAAAAAGGACCATAATCCCAAACTAAAACCGTTAAATAAATGAAAAAGCTCATATGCCTGCCCAGCACCCAAGAGTTACAGATGAATGTATTAAATAAATGAACCAACCACTAAACTGAGAGATCGAGAAAATTAACATAAACGAAACCTTAAAAACTGAAACGAAAAAAATAAAATAAAATAAAATAAAAAATGAAATACATGTTCCGAACTACTTATAGCATAAACTTGATTATCACCTCTCAGTAAAACACGGGCCTGCATGAACTTTAGCAAGAGGCATGGTGTTCCATCGCAGTACATGTTTAAGAAATTATGCACACAATGGCCTCTAAAACTTCCAGCTGGTACATCAAGATAATTCCACAAGACCAAGCTCGAAATTGGCTCTGATCAGGTCAGATGTATCTGCACAGCCTCATTGAAGGACGGACCCTTCAAGTTTGAAGGTTTCTCAGTATGGTGCCCAGTGCAAAAAAAGGATATGGAGCTTTCCGATGAGCACCTGTGCAGAAGAACTAAAATAATCAACTTTTTGATTCTGTGAGACAGAAATTGTATGAGGTCACACTACCAAGTGTTTCCAAATTCCAGATGCAGAATGCAAAGAGAGTAAGGATTCCAACAACCAGAAGAAGGAAAAACAAAGAATTACTGACGAGTGATGGAGGAAATGCTCACATCAAAGAGACACATCTCGAAACAGTACACTACCAATATTACATGTACATTTGAAGTGAGCAAACAAGATTCATCTTTGAGCACTGTTACTAATAATGAGGGCAGATATTAGTGAGAAGTCAAGCAAAAAATACTGCTTGATGCTGGCTTTCAGATTGTGAAATCAGGATAACTTTAGTTTATCTATTGTCCACTTCATGAAATTTGCTCTGACCTATTTGAAAATCCATGTAGAAAAAAATCACAAGTTCAAATCAGCCAGATATTTCACCTTTTTTGTTGCACCGGATTATTTTAGTGAACCCATCACCAGCAGGTCTAAACTCCAACACATCAAGCCCCAAAATACCATACATAACTCATAAGTCATAACCCAATTATTCAGAAGCCTCTGAGCTATACCAACTCTGAAGAGACCATACCATCATCTCTCTTTTCTATCCTTTGATCTTTTTTTTTCTTCTTTTTTATAGGAGAAGAGACCATGCCGTCTCAGTATTTAACTAGTACTGTTTTCTATTTTGAAAAGGCTGTACAAATCAATCAATCAACTTTGGTATAACCAATTTGACCGGTCTATGTAAATCGAAGTTTACCTGGTTAAACTCAGAAAGGAGCCTCAAGGGACTCATCCCAAACTTCTGCACTTCCGTTGGAGGCATCTTCAACATCTTCTTCCATTGAAAGTCTGATATATTCTCTATGTGCAAAACGATCCCATTCTGTCAGTGTCGGATTCTCGCGCTCCTGTAACATTAAGGCTGTCACCAATGCCATCCTTCTGGTACACAACTACCACAATTTCCTAATGCATAGTAAATAAAACTCAATGTACCTGACGGATGAGAAAAGGATCACGAGTTTCAAAGGCCATAAATTTATTAAGGTTGAAAAGGATATTGAAAACGCTTCCTGAAAGTTTACAACCTTTCAAGTCACGCAGGGTAATGTAGCTCTCATTCTGCAAAGGAAAAAAAATTTCCAATATCAGAACATTAATCTCTAATTCTCCAATACATCATGGTCAAACAAACTCTTTAACTGATAAGAGTAATAGCGCATAATGGTATTCAAGGATACCTAGCTCCTAACGACCAACAAATTTTGATATGCGTATCTTCTTAAAAACAACAATCAGTCCAATGAACAGTCACCTAAGCAATTGACTTTCAAAGTAAATAGGTATCACATGCTATAGGGGAATAAAAAGGTATTTACTACAAAAGTTACAAGAAATGTACTTAATAGACACTAAAATCCTGTGGCACATGTTAAGATAAAATAAGGAAATTGCAAATTTGAGCTTAGCAATTTTATAACAATCTATGGCCGCAATAAGTCAATTATCTTGACATGCTTGTATACAGAACCTTAATATACAAGAAAGGAAAACATATATTTTATTTTAAAGAAATAAAGAATGAAAAAGAAATAAGTGAGAATGCAAAGGAGTAAAGGATGAACCTCTGGCCCAATCATGTCAATTATCTGGCATAAAATATCCTCAAAGAGCACAGGCTCTTGGGCCATGCATTCCATTCGGTGTAACTGCTCCTCATAGAAGAATTGCATTTCATTTCGAGTGATAATTCCGTTTCCATCCAAATCTATACACTTGAACCTGGCAAAGAGATTTAACATCATGGTGAACTGTTGACAAAATAATGAACCCTTGATCCCACTGACTATTGAAGAAATAATTTGTTATGGACAAATAAAGTACAAAATTAATACTCATTAGAAGGGGATAGCATATTACCAAATTGGAAATAGCAACCCAACTCAAGAACTAATTCAAGAAAGTTCAATGCACATAGAAAATCGTGTGAATAAATGCGAAATCAAAGTTCTAGTTAGCTTAGTTGGAAAGGCCTCTTGTTGAACACAAGGTATTAGGATGGTAGGTTGGTGTATATTTAAATTGTTGTAATTAAATAATACATATATCATATTAATTCCTTGTAGCAGCCCTCCATTCTGAAAAAAAAATAAATTATTATTATAATAATTAATATCATTACAAACTGGTGTTAATATAACAATATATATTAATACCAGTGTTGCAGACAGTGCTAGGCAGCAGGTGGGCTAGTCGGGCAGTGACCCACCGCCTAACGCCTAGCCCGCCTAGGCGCCGACTTTAAAGCCTAACCCTAAAATTCAAACCCTGACAGAAATAATCTGAAAAATTGTAAAACTCACGAATAACAAATAGTCGAAGGTTGCTGCTGCTGGTAGAGTTGCGACTGCCAGACGACGGTGACCGGTGGCAGCAACAAGCCAGACAAGCGGCGGACGAGAAGGCTGGAGTCGAAGGACAGCTGCTCTGGTCTGGTTGTGGTCGAAATCGAGTAGACTAAGTCTGAGAGGAGAGAAGATAATTTTGTTTTCTATTTTAATTCACCCCCAAAGCTACGCCGTTTTGCTGGTGAATTAAAACAGAAAAAAAATCCTCTTTTCTCTCAGACTTCGACTTTGATGACAAACCAGATCAGCCACTCGACCTTCGACTCCAACCAGCCTTCTCGTCCGCCGCTTGCTTGGCTCGTTGCCATCACACCTCTACCAGCAGCAGCAACTTTAAACCCCCAAAACTAGGATCCCCATAACCAGGGTTTCGTTTAAAAAAAAAAAAAAATTAAAAGACTGCCAAGTCGGTCAACGGCGACTAGGCTGACTTTGACCATCTGGTCAGGCCAAATCACCAACTAGGCGGAAAACCGTCTAACCACGACGATTTCCCTGAAATTGCCGTGACAGGCGGCCGCCTAGCGACTAGGCTGCACCTAGTCGGCCGACTTGGCCGACTTTTGCAACACTGATTAATATATATATATATATATATGTGAACATTGAAATATAATTGTTGGCTTCATCCAACAATCAGATTTTTTTTTTTACAAAATAATAAAAAAAAGATTTTACAAAAATGTGTAGCTCAGTACAAATGTTTAAACACTTATCTCTCTCCCTTTATTATCTCTCTCCCTTTATTATCTCTCTCTCTCTCACCTCTTGTTTTTCTCTTTCTTATCGTGAAACTTCTCTCCTTTCTAGTTCATTTCTTCTCCAACTCTTCTGTTCTCTCTACCTTTCTAGCCATACTTTTCTCTTCCATATCTCTATCATCTCTTTCTTTTCATCTTTTGTAATAGTGAAAACTCTATTTAAGTGCTTATAGGTTGTGACATAAAGAACAATTCATCAAAACCCAAAACTACACTATCTCTATATAGAAATATTGAAAACAGAATAAAAGAAACAGAAAAGTGCTGCAAACAACGTCAATATGAGATTTGTGTTGTGTGCCCCTTCTTTCATGATAAAATATTCTTCCTCGTCTGCCCCTTTATTCTTCTTTTAATGAGAATCTTGATGATTGATTTTTATCATTATAATAACATTTCTTTCATTATTTAAACCACGCATTTTTCAGGAATTTTTTCTTTTGTTTTACAAATTTCCTCTTATTTAATTTTTATAAGTTAACAAAATGGATGTGACCTTCATACCTCTAATTTTGGTCCAAGCTTGGTCTGAGCCATGGAAACCATTCAATCGGATTTCAGTGGGAGAGGTAGAGACTAGAGAGAGAATAGAAGATATGGAGAAAAAAAACTAGAGAAATAGAAATTGGTCTGAAGTTATCGAAATAAGGAAGAAAGTCATGAAAGAGGAAGAAAGACACATGACATTTAATAGCCTGATTTTTATTAATTTTTTGTACAACCAAATCTGATCGTCGATCAGATTTCAATGTCCATAGATAATATAGTCAGTGTGCACCGACCAGAACACTACTATATATATATACACACACACACACATATATATATATACATATATATAAATAAATATATAAATTATCAAGTGCAGGATCCCGTACAAAAAGTTTGTGCGGTTTCATTGATTCCAACCGGTTGGAATAAGTGAAAAAAAAATTACGTTGATTCCAACCGGTTGGAATCAATGAAACCGCACGAAAAATTCATGCGGGATCCCGCACTAGAAAGTTACTATATATATATATTGACTTTAAGATTACGAACAGTTTTTACATTTCTTTTCTCTTAATTTCTTTGTTTCTGGTACGAATTTAAGACCCAGTTATAAATCAGTACAACTAATGATTCGCTTTGTACCTAAATTCATTATGCTTCCCCACTCATGACAACATATTTACAAGTATACCACAGAGGTCTTGCAAAGTGATCCAATGGTTCAATAAAAGGAGGTGCAAATATAGAAAGATTCAAGATAAGATATGAAATTTGGGGGGTGTTTGTTTTTTTCTCATTTAAGTCTAAATTCCACTTAACACTTAAATTAAGTGAATTGAAGTTGTTTGATTTTTTTTTTTTACTTCCGTCTTAAATTAAGTTAAGAACATCTTAATTTTAAGAGTCAAATTTTCCAACTTATCACTTAATGAAAAATTCTTTAATCAATAAATTAACACAAATTGACGAAATTAACCATATACAAAATACCATAATCCTAAAAGATTCCCAATCTTGAAGAAACACTAACCCTAACGCACCCAACCAACTTCAATAAGAGGGGGCCATGGCACCGCCCTCTAGATTTTAACCGGAGGCTAGCTGGCCTCCACTCATTCAATGGGAGGAGACCGCACCTCCTCTCATCCGATTTAGGTGAGGAGGCTGCTGCCTCCTCTGTGTATGTAGACCGCGTTTCAGGCAGCTGCTGCCGGCCTCCATACTTGTGCAGGAGGCCGGTGGCCTTTTGTTGCCGGGGGTAGAGGAGGTCACAACCTCCTCCAATTTCGAATTTGCAAAAAATATATATTTAAAAATTATAAAAAAAATCTTAATAATTTATTTTATTGTTTTAATAAAATTATGATTTAAAAATATTAAACATGGCCATTTAAAAACAATCTTAATTTTATATTAAATTTATAAAAATAATTCAAAATTTCTTTATTGTTATTAATTTAAAAAATTAAAAATTATGACATGCTATGGTAATCAAAATAATTTTTGTTTAAATATCAAATGATATTGGAAGGTTATAAATAGAAAAAGTAAATAACACTACAATTGTATTGAGTTATCTCAAATGAGAAAACAAACATCTTAGAATATCTTAAAATATTAGTACATCCTAAATTCTTAATCAAATTAAGGTCTATCATAACTTCTGATAAAAAAAAATAAAAAAAACAGAAGCCACCTTAATGATTATCAGAGTAATCACGCTGGAAACTTCTGTAATATCCTTGAGCAGCATATTAACTATAACCAAAAAAAAAAAAAAAAAAAAAAAACACTATAACATCCTTGAGTCAAAAGAGTAAGAGGTAAAATATACCAATATTCAAGACTTGGCTCAGAAGACTTATCCTCCTCTGACAGTATGAAGTAAACGAAGTCTTCATACCCCATTTTCCCTTCAACTTTACTAGTAAACTTTCTCGAAACCTGAGATAACAAAGAAACGAACATAAGTGATATCTCTCAATCTATTAAGGTTAGTATATATATATAGAGAGAGAGAGAGAAAGCTAAGTATTAACTGAATAAAGCTTTTATATCTATATATAGCAAGTTGTTTGGTTAGAAGAACAAAAGACTAATCTCCCCACAAACCTGAGAAAATATTCGATCAACAATCCTATACGTAAGTGCATGGTTGCCATATCTAATAAGGTTCTCTTTGTCGATTAAGAAATCATGATCGGTGTCCAGCTCCCAGAACTTGCAGTATATAACATAGAAGTGTTCATATGAGAAGTACCTGCACATAGAATCATATTGAGAAAATGGATGTAGGTAGCACATGCTAAGCATGTGTGGAAATGCAATTTCAAGGCGTACTCATAAGTACGAACATGTAAAAACAATGATCAGTGAATTTTCTATTTTACATGACTTGTCAACCACAAGCGACAAATGGTCAAGGAAATTTAAGTTGAGTCTCGGTAGGTAAATCTACCTCAAAACCTTGTTAATGTCCTCTTCCTCATCAACATGTTGCATTGCATCAATTAAGTTTCCACGTTTTAGCTCCCTGAGTGTAAGATGACCATTCCCAGATCTATTCATGTAGTAAAATATTCTGTATATCACAGTTTCAGCTGGTACATTGCATAAAATTGGAAGTTAGAAATATTGCATGTCAAGCAATATCATATAGGACTGGAAACAATGAAAATTCCAAATAAAATATACTTAAGGTCACACAGGTTTATAATGGTCTATGCAAGCTGTCTGCCACATGCATGACTTCTCTCATATCAAATGTTAAGCAACATATAAGATGGCACAGAAGTCAAGGCCAACCAGCTGACATACCGAATAAAAAATCAAAACAAAAATGAAAAGATAGTTTTAACCATAAAAAACTATCCTACTATCCTTATCACAATGTAATCTAAAGCAGACAAAAGAGTAAGATTACATTGAATCAAGCAAGAATAATGCCTAATTATAAACAAAATCTTGTCTTTAAGTTATGTTTACACACCTAGAGCAAATCAAACTATATATGTAAGAAGATACCAGGACAAGAATTCACCTATTCTGTTTCTTTTAATGAATAATAAGGTAGCATAACTTCAGACTAATGTACAAAAAATAACATATAAATAAATAAAATATCAATTGTATATTACGAAAACAGTATCCTAGGTAGACATAACATTATTTGCTTCATCTGAAAAAATCAGACTTGTCAACAAGCACATCCATATTGGGAAAGCAGTCTAAACATTGGACTAATATGTCGAGAACAAACCATATCTTTCCTGAAACTCAGGTGTGCTCTGTAAGAACTCTAACCCGGGATGAGTTGCCAACAGTTCTCTAAGTACAGCTTTAAAATCCTCCTGTCATCAAAAGTTGGAGAACATTCCAAGACATGAATTTCATATAAAAATTCAGCAAAAGAATCAGAGACTCCCAGCAGATGTTGATGATCATGATAATGACAAAAATAATATAAAAAAAATTATGAGAGCTGTTATGATCAATTTCAAACAAAAATTCCAAAAAAATTATATCTTAAGTTTTTTTTTTTTTTTTTTAACAAGTATTTAAAAATATACTACACAGCAACTGCATCTTAAAATTTGAATTAAAGTGAAACGAAACATTTATAGCAAAATAGAAAAAAAATTCTTTCTAAAATTATAATTAAATAAAGTTCAAAGGAAAAACAACCTGAGTGAGGTACTTGAGATCTGGCTGCTTCAAAATTGAAAATATCTGGGTCGCTACATCCATTGTCAACATGCTTCCATCGATCCAATAATTAATAAATGCATCCCTACAAGCAAAATAGAAGTAATCTTAAAGAAAAACTATAAGTAATCCCTACAATGCATAGACCACGTTGTTCCTAAGTTGCTCATAGTACTTGCTGGTTCACCAAACTAAGATTTACTCCATTACTTTAGAAACATAAATTGCACCATAAAAAAAAAATAAATAAATAAATAAATAAAAAAAAAAAACACAAGAACCCCTTGTGCTAAATAATCAGGAGAGATGACAGCTTAAAGTACCCACAACATTGTGCTAAATAATCAGGAAAATTATTGTGATGCATAAAATCAACAATAGTTGAGATTAAATTGTGCCACTATAATAACACTAGTTCCCTCGCCTGTGACACAAAAAAAAGGGCATTACCTTGTCACAAGACCGGTGCTATTAACATCAATCTTTCTGAAAAGAGATGTGGAGAAGAAAGATGGCAGCTTGCAGATTTCCTTTGTGACTAATTTGAATTCTAACAAAAGAATAAAAAATGTTAGAAGGTCAGTTCTAGTAATGTCACTTAAAATGATGCTGTATGCATATATCACCTTGTATCTGCAGTCCATCCATGTGGCCATAAAAAAATTGATTAATCCGCATCACAAATTGTTCTTTTAGTTCATTTGGAGGTGGGCGCCCATTCTGAAAGTAAAACTGCAAGCATTTTGGATGTTGAGATTAGAAATCAGAACATACAAAATTCCCTGGATATACAACTACAGCAAACTAAGCATAACCCTAAATATGGTGGTCCAGGTAAAAATATAAGAAAAATGCATCAAGATCTTTTCCTCTTCCTTTCTATTTGTGGAAGAAAGAAACCAAACTATTTGACTAAAAAAACCCAATAGTGCTGTGTCAAACCTGAGGTATCAACTCTTTTATTGGCTCACTAACTACTTTGAGAGGAGAACCTAAATTTGAAAGGCCAGCCCTTTGTTTCATTACACGAGGGGAACCAGCACTTCTCGGTGAAAGTGGAGGTGCACTTCCAGCAGGAAACATAGATGGTATTGAATTGCTCATGGCAGCGATTGTACTAGATGAGTTGCCAGGAGTGCCCAAGGGGCCTGCTTTTGCATCATTAAGCAATGATGTGACCTAAGCCAAAAAAAGAATGAAGAATTAAGCAACAACAATATTGTCACTCACACTCATAAATTAAGAGAAGACAGTTTAATAACTGGACACATTCAGTATATCAGCTTCTGAAAAACATTTAAGCTGGAAAGCGAAAAACAAGATTTAATAGTATTTTCCCCTCTTCTAAGAAATTGAATGTTGGCCAATTGATTCAATAATTGATGGTCACAATTGTTTCTGAATTTTAACTTGGTAAAAGTATATCCTATATGTAGACGGTACAGCCTGTGTATTCATTTATAACAGAAAAGGGTGATTAAACTTTCCTTAAATTGTTACATGTAGGAACATCGTTGAAATTAAAAAAGTCAATAACTGAGATTTACTATCACATCATTAACTCCATTTCCCCCCTTGGCTCTTATAAACTCCAATCAACAATTAATGTGTAGACTGCAAAAAATCATTCATGGCAAGAGATGGAGGAAATATAGCAAGAGACAGCTTTGTTATTTCATAATGAAAGAATGCTAGAAAAGTTCCAAAACATAAATAAATGACACTCCGCCCAACTAAATGGGTGATAGAACTGTTACATAAAACAGGAAGAAAGAAAGAATGAAAAGAGCACCATGTACTTGCATTAAACTAGCAACCACCACATCAAACAAGAGATGAATACAACGTAAAGCATGCCAGTATAGCAGTTCAAAAAGGAAAGTGTTTCAATCTCCGTGTTTACCTTCTTCAATTCAAAATATAGCTTATTATTTAAGCGAATAATTAAGATCAATTAACATCAGAGGTCTAACTTTAGAATAGGGGCTACATACTTCTTTGATATTCAAAGAACAATTATCAAAAACATTTGCAGCTATAAGCCTTGTAGGAGATGTGATTCAAAAACTTTCTCTTCCGGTTATTCCTATCCTTAATTTCTTTGATTACTAATAAATAATAATATTCCCATGGTAAAACAATAAAACAGTTAATAAATACATTCCTACTACAAACCTGTATATACAGTTACCAACCTAAGACTGAACCGTGGACCCAACCCCACTTCCCAGTTGAAGAGCTAAAATTCAGAAACCATTCCAATCAACCAACAACAAGACCCCCATCACCACCACAGTAAACAACACAAAGCACCATAAAACCAACTAGCCATCGCTTCCAAAACATCATCACCGGCTCACTGCCAACAGAGATTTTTTCAGTATTTTAATGGGTTATCCAATATGAGTTTCTGATCTCTAAACCAAATGCAGCAATGTTATTCATCCCCAACTTCCCAATCACAAAGATTGTTGATTACTCATGCTTCTGCCACCGCCAGTTGTACAGTAAACCAGTTAAGCAGCTCTTAAACAAACTGATTATCTACTACCACTCTCTTACCAACTTACCACAGACCCCAACCCCACTTCCCATTTATTCTACTAAATTCAGAAGCTATCCAAATCAATCATCAAAGTGACAATCACCACTACAACCCACCATAAACACCTAGCACCACAGCCAACTCATCCATTAATAGCAGATCCTCATTCATCACCACCTACAATAATATATTTTTTAATACTAGATAACCATTAAGTGTCCTACTTTTCGACTAGCATGCATATTCTAAAGTCATTTATCTAACATCAGAATGACCTCAATCTATTTTTAAGCCATAAAATACATATTAAGTTTTACCTATACCATGAACCTGAACATCCACGCCAAGACAAAATTCTTTTTGTCAGCAACCATCTTAACTCACGTGGCTTAACAAAATTAACAACTCCCATCCCACCCCGTCTCCTTTCACACTCTTTTGAGGTTCTCTATAGCATCCCTTTCTCGTCTCCAGTGCATTCATGTTTTCGCTAATTCAGCCCTAATTCAGCCGGCTCATAATTGATTCAAGTGATATCCCAACGAAGGCAAATCAATAAATCAACACCATTGATGTTGTTGTTGTTCTGCATAAACACTTCACACGTACATACCAACAGAAATCCCAATAACAAATGAAAATTAGCAACCACCAAACCCGAACAAATTGATAACAAGATTGATTCGGAAACTATCAGAATGCACCCAAAAACTCCTTGTAGCACTAGTCAAGCAAAGGCTACTTCTCATCCACTAATAAAAAAAAGCAAGTGACCAACACCACAATTCAGCACACCCATAAATCCTTACAATATATATAAATATAAATATAATCAAAAATATAATCCAAATTACTCTTTACTTATATCAAAACAGTGAAACAGCGCATGAAAAAGAATACCAGTTTATTAGCTTCAGGAAGCGAAAGCCACTGCTCGAAGAGCTTCTGCGCAAAGTCTGGATTCGATTTGATTGCCAGCGGAGACATCTCCTGTAATTGCAATAGCTCCGCGTCCAAACACGCCATATCTCCAACAACAACACTTTCCATACTCATCAACAAACCCAATCGATACACATATATTATTAGATAGCGTTTTCAGCTTTACAAAGACAAAAACAGAAAACCCTAGATTTTACAAATCGGTGCTCCGAAATCCACCCTTTTCAATGTCCTTGATTGTGAAAAAAATAATAATAAATAAATAGATATATCACTAGATACGGTTATCAAATAATGAGATATAAATATAAATATAAATGTCAGATTTGAAGTAGAAGACACCTAGATCTTCAGCAAAGTACTGATTTTTCTTTTTCTTTTTGGTAGACAGAGAGATAAGGGAGTGATTAGAGAGAAAGAAAATGAAGGAAAGTGAGGGAAAATTAGAGCGAGATCGAAAGCGATTCAAGACAGGATTTAACTGAGAAAAAATGCAGACACTTGCTGAATACAGAGAGAGATTTATATTTTTATTTATATTTTTATTTTTGTGAAAAATAAAACAAAACAAAAACAAATAGCTTCTGAAATCGGATTCAACAAATAAGGAAGACACGTGTCCATGTGCCTGAAAATTATACGGTCTTCGGTCACGTGCTAGAAACGTGTGGTGTGATGTGCACTCTCTCTCTCTCTTCTTTTTTTTTTTTTTTTTTTCTTTCTTTTTTTCATTTTTCAAACTTTTTCTTGATTAGCAAAGTCATTAAATTAGGTATGATTAACCTATAATTTTAAAGCAAATTACATAAAATTGAGGTTTGAACTTTTATGCACGGAAACAACCTTCGTAAAAAAACTAAAATATCTCCCTTTTACAGTTATCGGGATTTTCTTAATACAATTAAAAAACTAAAATTATCTTCCCTTTACGGTTAGTGAGATTTTGTTAGGGCTTGTTTGGTTGGATTTTTGAAAAACTTCTATTCATAAAAGGTCTACTTACAGTGGATCTAATTGAAAATAGAGTTTTTGAAAAATAAGTTATAGTCGTTTGATTGGTAATTAAAAAAAACACTTTTATAGCAGTAGACCGTTTGGTTATAAAATTTCAAAAAGTCTACTGAGATATTAAATTACTAAAAATACATATTATTTATTCACTCTATAAAAAATTGAACTTGAAAGATTTTCTACATGTTAACTACATTTTCTATTGCACATTAATAATAAAATTCAAGACTTTCACCGTATAAACTTAAAAGATTAAAAAAATTACTAGAAAATATTAAATTTTCAACAAAGTTGAAGTATTGTCAAGGATTAAACAAAAGGAAAATAATCAACATCTCATACAAAAGTAAAAAGTTATATGGAAAAAAATTCAAAATTAAATAAGTTATCATCGAAACATGAGAAGAGTTGCAATATTATCACGTTCTTTATCCATTTCACGATTAGGATGTTGCTCCTCGTAAACATCTTGAGTATCATTCTCTTCTTCATCATCACTTGGTAGTTTATCCTCATCGCCATCATATGGTTTAAACTCTTGATCTATATTAACATTAACTCTTATAAAATTATGAAGAACTATTGAAATAATCACAATTTTCACTTGTTTAGTAAATGGGAATCTAGGTATGTGATGTAATATTTTCTATCTATTTTTCTGAACACCAATTGTCCTTCAATAGTGCATCTCAAAGAAGAATGTGCATGATTAGTCAATGTTCAATTCCCAACTATCATTAATTTCGGTTATCTTTAATCTGAGAAATTGTTATAGTATCAGTTTCCATTCACTAGAACACAATAAAACGCATTATTAATCACAAGCACTGCGAAAATGTAGATAATCACAAACATTTAATTATTACCTTGATTGGGAGGAACTTAATGTGGTAGTCAGGCTACATGCTGTCCTCCACAATAGTAATTGTCTTGGCAAATTTTGTTGAGTTGATAAATTTTTATGTTTTTTTTTTCCTTCTTTTGTAGGCATGTAGACAGAAACTGTAGTAAGCGGCATTAACTTTTGAATGAAAAGGATCAGATACATGTACAAAAGTCCCTCTGAAATTTGAATGCGGCATTTTTATTTTTATTACGATTGACAACGAGACTCATCCATTCTTCCGGTATGTGTAGAGCAAAGAAGTTGCTTATCTGTAGAGAGCAAAGAATAAAGAATATAAAAATGTTCTAGAGTTTTATTTTAATAAGGGTATTCCATGTCAATAATAATAAATTAGGGACATATAAGTCATATACTTCTTTTTTTAAAAGGCCTATTTCGAAAAGCTCATAGGGAGGAGCTTTTGCCTGGTATAGATTTAAACTGTACTAGCTTCTACTGAATTTAAAATAGACAATTTCAAAAGCTCAACCAAACAACTCTAAAAAACTTAAGTAGAGGGTCGTAGACCTTTTGAGCTAGTGGAAAGCCTAACCAAACAAACACTTAGTCTCTAACGGTTGAAAGGGATTTTGGTCATTTTATTAATAAAATTTAAAAATTAATTAAATAAATAATAAAATATGAAAAAAAAAAGTGTATATTTTATAAAACTAAAATAAATTCATGGTTGTATAAACACTGTTCAAGGTTGCAAACACCACTTGCAAGTGCTTGAAGGTAGCAAATTCAAGGTTGTACAAGCATGGGGTCATATTAATATTGTAACTCAAACATAGTTTGAGGACTTGTTGGAGCGGAAAAGTAAGGTATCTAGAGAGAAAAATTATGGTTGTTATGTTGGTTTTACTGAAATATAATCTGATCCGTCTTAGTAGACTCGGGGTTCAGCTTTTACTCAACTACATTTCCTTTTTTTTTTTTTTTATTTGGCTATATATTGAGTATGATTATGTGATGCATTTCAAGTCATTGTAATTCTATTATGTCACTAATGAAATGCTGGATATTATCACTGCGAAAGGGAGTTTAATTTTACCCAAACTGGGGCATAATCAATCCCTAATAACCTAAGATTTCTATATTCTTTGCCGACGATTGCTGTAAGATATTTGTAAAGATTCTAGGGACGTATATATCTCATCAGCAGCAAATTTCGATAGTAAGAAAGAAAGAGCTAAAAGATAGCTAAAAAATGAGAGAGAAACTGACTCAGTGAGCAACTGGGCATACCTTTAAGGTTTAGATGGCGTGCAAACATTGTATTAGGCCATTATAGTTTAAAGTTGTATTCATAGATATATTTTTTGGGATATTCCTATTTAACCCTCTATATTTAATGGTATTATGATGTTCATATTTATAAAAATTTAATAGTAATAACTTTTTAATAAATTAATCACATTTAAAATCTTTTGATGCAACTTCTCAGTGTGAGGATGTATTCTACATTTGGAATCATTTTCTTCATCTCTGCCATACAATACCGGAGCTCCGAAATGCCATTAATTAATGCTCTTACCGCCAGCATTGCTTTGACAATAGCGTTCGACGATATTGGTGGCGAAGTCGACATTCCTCGCTCTTTGTTTTGTTGGTTTTGCTCATAGCTGTCGTGAGGGGCCGTTTTCACCGTGTGATACGACATGGGACATTGTCAATGCTTCTGACAATAAGTGTGTCAAGCATCATTCTCAAGGTTAGGGGTCACCATAGGCCAAAGCGTCGATTTGATTCTTAGGATCAGAAACAATTTCATGTAATAAAGAACCAAAACCATCCACATGTGGGTTGTTAATGCAACTGAATATATGGATTTTGCAATCCTTTTCCTTCAGATCCAGTAGAGCTAAACCAGTCTTCAAAGGGCATAATCAATCCCTAACTACCTAAGATTCCTATATTCTTTGCTAACGACTGATGTAAGATATTTGTAAAGATTATGGGGACGTGCATATCCCATCTGCAACAAATTTCGACAATAAGAAAGAAAGAGCTAAAAGATAGCTAAAAAATGACAGAGAAAGTGATTTAGTGAGCAACTAAGCATACATTCGAGGCTTCGACGGTGCGTCGGCATTGTATTAGGCCATTATGGTTTAAATTTGTGTTCATATATATATTTCTTTGGGATATTCCTACTTTACCCTTTATATTTAATAGTATTATGATGTTCGTATTTCTAAAAGTTTAATAGCAATAAGTTTTTAATAAATTAATCACATTTTAAATCTTTTGATGCAGCTTCTCAGTGTGAGGACGTATTCTATATTTAGAATCATTTTCTTCAACTATACAATGCAATATTGAAGCTCAGAAATGATGTTAATTAATGTTTTTACTGTCAGCATTGCTTTAACAACAAAGTTCGATACGATTGGCAGCAAAGGCGACAGACCTCACTCCCTATTTTGTTGGTTTTGCTCCTAAATGTCATGAGGGGTCATTTTCACCATCTGATGCGACATGGGACATCGTTAACGCATCTGGCACTAAGCCTATCAAGAATCATTCTTAAGGTTTGGGGTTACCATATACCTAAGCATCGATCTAATTCTTAGGATCAACAACAATTTCATGCAGTATAACACCAAAACCATCCATATGCGGGTCGTTAATACAATTGTAATCCTTCTCCTTCACATCCAATAGAGCTAAACCGCTCTTCAAGGGGGCATAATTAATCCCTAACTACCTAAGATTCCTATATTCTTTGCCGACGATTGTTGTAAGATATTTGTAAAGATTATAAGGATGTATGTATATCTCATATGCAATAAATTTCGACAATAAGAAAGAAAGAACTAAAAGATAGCTAAAAATGAGAGAGAAAGTGACTTAGAGAGCAACTAAGCATACCTTCGAGGCTTTAACGGTGCGTCGGCATTGTATTAGGCCATTATGGTTTAAATTTGTGTTCATATATATTTCTTTGGGATATTCCTACTTTACCTTTATATTTAATAGTATTATGATGTTCATATTTCTAAAAATTTAATAGCAATAATTTTTAATTAATTAATCACATTTAAAATCTTTTGATACATATCAGTCGATCAGAAGAAGATGAAAGAAGATGAAGTGAAGAAGAAGACAATGGATGATTGTATAATTAAGACATGGGAAACAAATGAATCCAATGTCATTGGGTTGCATTATTTTATTCCATTACAATGAGACAAAATAAGGATATGAGATTGACATCTTCATCTTGTGTCTCTCTCGATAATATGTATTACTGTTGGGAATGTTGCTTATTTTTTCATGATATGGATGGACTGTTAGAGCATAGGGATCGATTTGATCATGACGACAATTTTGATCTAGACAATCTTGTGCAGTCCATGTATTAGAGTGATGAGGAAGGAGAAGAAATGAAGATCTATACTGCTGGTGACGTTGAAGAAGAAGAAAAAGAAGAAGAAGCGGAGCTCGATGCTGATGAGGCCGTTGAAGAAGAATCATGGTAGATCCACGCTGAAGAGGCTGTTGGTGAAGAGCAGCCAACCGATAGTGGCGATAAGCAGCCAACTGGTGGTGGTGTTGAGAAGATAAGGAAACTTGAATGAGTCTGTGGAAAGTAATCATTTAAGGTTAATGTTTAGGGTTAATTAGTCAAATCAAGTCAATCATTCT
This sequence comes from Acer campestre, assembly GCA_954870605.1. Classification (NCBI taxonomy): domain Eukaryota; kingdom Viridiplantae; phylum Streptophyta; class Magnoliopsida; order Sapindales; family Sapindaceae; genus Acer; species Acer campestre. The sequence continues at coordinate 14,610,836 of OX940801.1, read as the reverse complement.
AACATTTTTATAGCCACTGTAGAAATGAAACTATAAGCTATCTACTACATTATTCTAATATATGAGTTGATGTTATTTTTCTATTTTAAAACTAGTTTCGTTATGACGAGAAGTATTGATAAAGAGATGAAATAGATGTGTTTTATGTTGATGCATTAATTTATTAATTTTGGGTTGTATCGATGAATCTAGGTTTTGTTTGGTGTTTGATAAAAAAAAAAGTGAAATCCATTTTAGTTCCTCTAGTTTAACCTATTACATAAGCTAGTCCCCCGATTTTCAGTATTATCTCGTTAAGTCCTTCTATTAAGATTTCCATTAGAAAAGTGGAATCTGACAGGGTTAGAGGGTCAAATGACCTGCTGCCACTAATTAAAAAATAAAACAAACAAAAATGAGAAAACAAATAAAATTAAAAATTAAAAAATATATAAAGCGCAGTCATCATCAATAGCAAACCCTAATTAAAATCTCTCTCTCTCTCTCTCTCTCTCTCTCTCTCTCTCTCTCTCTCATCTCTCTCTCACAACCCAAATTCAAACAACATCTATCCCAAATAGGGATGGGCGTGGGGGCCCAATGGAGCGGGGGAGGGTACCCCCATTCCCATTCCTCAAACCTCCCCCCACCATCTCTCCCAAAATCCATTTGGGGGGAAGTTTTGGGGGGAGGTTCCCCCACCCCCACCTCCAAAACCCATTTTCCCCATTTCATTTCCTTTTCAATTCTAAATTTCAAATTTTAATCCGAAAAGTAATAAAAACATAATAAAAATACAATACAAAATAGTCATGTTAATTTTAATAATTTAATATTATAATTTATAATTTTTTTAATCGTTAAAATTTTTATACATAATAAAAATAATAATAATAATAATAATAATATATATATATATATATTATTTTGGGGGCTTGATGGGGTTTTGGGTTTGGGGGGAGGTACCCCCACTACCTCCCCCAAAATATGTTTGGAGGCAAAGTTTGCCCCCACCTCCACCCCTACCCTAAAAATCCATTTGGGGACAAATCCCATGGGGAAACGCCCATACCTAATCCCAGATTTTCAAACCATCAACTAAACCCATATTTAAAAAAATTTCAACCAACCCCAAAAACATCCCAATCAACCAAATCCATATTCAATCATAAACATCGTCAATTACGGAAGAAAAAAAAAATTTGAATACATTTAAAGTGATTATGGATATCTTTAACAAAAAAAATATTAAATTTAAGCAAGATCAAAATCATGAAATATTTCCAAACTCTGATTTGTTTCTGCACTTGCAAGCTATATCAAAAAATAAACATATCCTTCAAGGGCCCATATTCTAAGGGTCTCAGTTCAAATTGAATTCAAAAAAGAAGAAAAAATGAACGCATTTTTAATGACTTAAATCAAGAAAAAATTGATTTCAATGCTGACTTTTTTAGCTAAAGACTTAAATATATTAAATACGAAGCTTTCACTTTATATTTACCCGCAAAATGGGGAAAATGTCTATGTTTGATATCATAAATATGAACAATATGAATGTTGTTAACCATAAAAAAATAAAATAAAAAATGAACGCATTGAATATTGTAGAAAATTGAACAAGTACCCAGGTCTCGACCCCACAAAAGATACATAACCCAGATTCAAATACATCCCAAACAAAAATAATAAAATTTTGCCAAAAATCCAAGAACAGAGACACACACAAATGTCAAAAATGCAAGAGTATCACAATCATCATCATTATCACTTCCACACTAAACTATCATCACTGGCAGCCAAACCGGGGACCATCACCACACCATCAATAAACTGACGACCATCATCGCCGCCGTTGACGAACCCAAAAATCCCCTCCCACAACCAAAATCCAACAAAAAAAAAAAACCCTCCCACCACCAACATCTAACCTAAAAACCCATCCCACCACTAAATCAACCAACCACCAAACTCAGTGAATCGCAAATCACCCAACCACCATCACCAAACCAAGAACCCATTGAATCAACCTTCACAAAAAAAAAAAAAAAACCCATTGAATCAGTGATGAGATCGGGATAGAGAGAGAGAGAGATGAGATCGATCGATCGAGAGAGAGTGTGTGCGTGTGTGTGAGAGAGAGAGAGAGAGAAAGAGAGAGAGAGAGATGAGATCTTTAAACACCTAACCTAGATGAGATCTTTAGGCTTGATTGATGGGTTTCTGGGTTTGGGTGTGTTGGGTATGGGGTTTGGGCTTTCAGTGGTTTGGATTAGAGTTTTGGATTTGGGGGTGGTGGTTTGTAGTTGCTCCGATTTAGTGTGGTGGCTGTGGTCGATGGTTTTTGATGTGCAGTGGGAAAAATTTCGTGTGTTGGGTTTTTACGGATGGGGTTTGTGATTCAGAGAAGAGAAGAGATTAGGGTTTGGGGAGAAATTATTTGTTGAATGTTTATTTTTTTAATTTGATTTTTTTAATTTGATTTTTTAATTGTTTTTAATTGAAATTATTAATTTTAACCCTGCTTTTACCATTATACCCTTAATGATCTGATGGAACCCTAATAGAATTGGACGGCAGAGACTGAAATACAGATTTTTGGAAACTAACGGGACCTGTCAAGATAAAGCTGAAAACCGGGGGACCAGTTTGTGTAATAGGTCAAACTAAAGGGACTAAAATGGGTTTCACCCTAAAAAAAAAAGGATATGAGATTAATTTATTCTATCCCATAGGCAAAACCAAACATGTGAATCGATTTAAATATAAGTCAATCCTATCTTATCTCAGCTACCAAACAAGTCTTTGAGGTATGTACCCTAACAATATAAACAAATATAAATCATAGTTTCTAGTTTATAATAGAAATATAAACATTTATCTAAAAAATGGAAATATATACTCTAAAAATATACAACTCCGACGTTGTCGTAGGTATGCTCTCTCTTTCCCTTTTCATTTTTCTTTTATCGTTATTGTTTTTGTGTTTAGAATCTTGAAATGACTTATGCTCTCTCTTTCATTGCCATTGCCAGCTGACTCTTACAACTTCGCTGCCATCATGGGTATGCTCTCTCTTTCTATCTCATTTTTCTACTATCATTTATGCTCTATCATTCCTTATCATTATCGACATTTATGATAATAAACATTTGTTACATATAGTCTAATGTCATCCAAAAAATCCTTTAAATGCTCTTATAGCAATAAACAAAGATTATAGGAATCTTAGGTTATTAAGGGTTGACTATGCTCTCCTACAGACTGGTTTAGTGATGTGTTCATGCATGATAGCTATGCAAATCGTTAGGACTTGGTTAGGTTTCAATAAACATAGTAGCCTTAGTGGCCTTTGTTTTAGGGCCTTAGTGACCTTTGTTTTAGTTGCTTATTTCATTTATGTAGAGGTGTTGCATGTTTTTCGCTCCCATTTCCTTTTGTTGTTAGTTGCTTTTCTATTTTTAAGTGTTATGGTTGTATAATTCATGATGCAAGGCTATAAGTAGCCATATATTGAAGAAACTGCTGGTTATATATTGGCTTTATAGTCTCAAATTAAAGCCTTGAGAGTTCTTGCTACCTTTATTCAAGATTTCGATAAGGAAAATAGAAAATTCAGAGGTTGATTATTAATTATTTACTCTCTTTTTAAAATCAGTCAATTAATAACAAAACAATTCCTCTGCTCTCTTCTTCTTCGGTTATTTTCTCTCCTAAAATATTAAGAAGACGAAAGAAGATGAAGTGAAGAAGAAGACAATGGATGATTATATAATTAAGACATGTGAAACAAATGAATCCAATGCCATTGGGCTGCATTATTTTATTCCATTACAATGAGACAAAATAAGGATATGAGATTGACATCTTCATCTTGTGTCTCTCTCGATAATATGTATTACTGTTGGGAATGTTGCTTATTTTGTCATGATATGGATGGACTGTTAGAGCATAGGGATCGATTTGATCATGACGACAATTTTGATCTAGACAATCTTGTGCAATCCATGTATTAGAGTGATGAGGAAGGAGAAGAAATGAAGATCTATACTACTGGTGACGTTGAAGAAGAAGAAAAAGCAGATCTCGACGCTGATGAGGTCGTTGAAGAAGAAACATGGGAGATCCACGTAGAAGAGGCCGTTGGCGATGAGCAGCCAACTAGTGGTGGCGATAAGTAGCCAACTGGTGGCGATACTGAGACTGATGGTGGTGGTGCTGAGAAGAGAAGGAAGCTTGAATGAGTATGTGGAAAATAATGGTGTAGGGTTAGTGTTTAGGGTTAGTTAGTCAATCATTCAGACATTTTTATAGCCACCGAAGAAATGAAACTATGAACTATCTACTACATTATTCTAATATATTAGTTAAGATTATTTTTCTATTTTAAAACTAGTTTCATTATGATGAGTAGTATTGATGAATTGATGATATAGATGAGTTTTATATTGATGCATTAATTTATTAATTTGGGATTGTATTGATGAATATGAGTTTTGTTTGGTGTTTGATAAATATGAGATTATTTTATCTTATCCCGTAGGCCCAACCAAACATATGAATCGATATAAATATAAGTCAATCATATCTCATCCTAGCTACCAAACGGGCACATACGGTATGCACCCTAACGATATAAAGAATTATAAATCATAATTTCTAGCTTATAAATAGAAATATTGACCTTTATAAATACATAAATAAATAAATAAACCGAGACAACTGTTGTAGATATGATCTCTCTTTATCTCTCATTTTTCTTCTATGGTTATTGTTTTTTGTATTTAGACTTTTGAAATGATTTATGCTCTCTTTCACTGTCATTGTTGGCCGACTCTTATAACTCTTTAACTTAAAACCCCTAGACCAACCTTCTCTCGTCGGTTGTTACAAGACGGTGATAGAAAGGTCGATATATCAAATTCAATACCAATAGTAATAAGTTGAACCCAATGGGTTTTAAAGGCCATGACCCAGTAGACCAATAAACCTAAGCCCATACAAGTTTAGTCAGAAATGGAAAAAGAAGAACAAACCAGAAGAATCCATCTCTATCAAGATTCAAGAATAAAAAACAAAGAAGAAAAGAAAGAGAAAGAGAGGTCATGGGAGAGAAAGAATGAAGAGATTTTCCTTCTCTAGTTGTGGAGTCCGAATTTAAGGTTAGTGTTAAGAAATTTCTTATGCATTACGGTTTATTAAATTTTCTCATTAGTATCTGTGGATTTTTCTTTCTCTTGGACTCCTAGATTTCTTGCATGTAACAATTTTGAGTTCCAGATTAGTTTATGGGATAAATTGGTGTAGAAATTTATGGGTCTTCAATTAAAGAATTCAATAAGACATTTATAGCATGAGTAATAAACTGAAAAGCCATTGTTCTTGCTTAATCATGCTTTTATAGGTTGAATTTGAGTTTATGTATGAACGGGTCTTTATTAATGGAGTTAAATTGAGGAAATTAGGGTTGAAATGAATTTGGGACAGCGCATAATTTTTGGGTAATTAAATTATTTAAAGTTTTGAGCTTAATCATGCTGCTTGTCATCAATTTAACAGAACTTGATAGTTTAAAAACAATTAATAGAACTTGATTATGATTCCGTGTTGGCCTATAAAAAAATGGATTTCAAATTATGAAATATATATATAATAATGTTTAGTATTAATTTTTCAATTAATTGAAAATGAATATGTATTTTCTGTCAAAACTAATTAGGGACCGAACCCAATTATCAACTGATTAATTGAAGACGATTCGATAAAGAGAGAGGAATTGTGAAAGAGTGAAGAAGCACAAAAAGATGAGTGAAAATGCTTACTCTGACGCAAAAGCTTTGGATCTCTTGAATGAACTGGAGCATATTCTGGAGTCCGATCCCCTCATGTAAGTAATATACATGCAATTGTATGATTGTATCTACAATTTGCTGAAAATTATGTCTAATTGTGTTTAATTGCTGACAAAATATGAGGGAACTCAATTTACAGTGCTTAATCGGCTTGGTTCGATTTTGCTCGTTTGTATGTAATTTTATTGATATCTCAGCTATGAGTCTATATGATGGTGACTTGGGAATGAGAAATTTAATTTCAAGTGAAATTGTATGTCTGTGGCTATCTGGAGCGAGCGCTGCGTGCATGCTTGCGCTTGTTTGAGTATTCTGCAATATGCGTTGAGAAAATATTGTGAATTATACCATCTGTATCACTTTTTTGATTTGCATAAAACATGCCTTGTACATATTCTTGTGTTTTGATACAGTTTGCAATTGTTGTTATTAATTTTTTTTCCATTTTTTCTATAGAAGATGGATTTAGTACTCTAAATTCTGTTTCTTGATTTTCTTTCAAAAACATTCTCATATGCAATTTTTGCTATGTTGTTGTGTCACTCTTTTAATTTAGTCTTGTTGACTGTATATAATTTCAGTGATGAAGTTGGGTTCGTTCACCCATCTCAGTTTTCCACTTTGATAGAAGCGTCAGGTGGTTCCACCAGCTCACAAGATATTTCAGAGCACGAAAATACTAACTTTTGGATTCGAGATCATAAGTTGGGCATTTCGACGCAAGTTCTTCTTCCATTATACAAGGCAGCTAAACATGCTTTTATGGCTGCACTTAGAGAGTACAAGACATCAGAGAACTTGCCTGGAAACTCTGGGGATGATAGTCTTGAAAGTGAAGTTATGAGTCACAGCAAGGCCCTTTTGATGCTAAGCTGTGATTTTGGCACTGCTTGGAATTCCAGGTTTTTCCCTTTGGCATATTTGACTAGAGAGATTGTCTTGTGGCATGTTTTGTATATTGTTATGTTTACTTTGCTGCTGGTTTTTATCGTGACACCTAGTTGTACCTTGTGTCATATAGGAAGTTTATTGTGTTAAAAAAGCAGCTCCTGCCAATGTTTATCGATGAACTTCTCTTGTCAGCTCTTATCCTATCATATGCACCTAAAAGTGAACGGGCTTGGAGCCATAGGTAACATTTTTGAAATTGGTTTTGTTTTATTTTTATCTTCTTTCCTTTAAGTTTTTGATTTGAATATCATAGTTTTGAGTCTTTTGACCTTTTACCAGTGTGACAAAATGTATGTGACTTGCTAGGTATATACAAGTCATAATTTCAATCGTTCTTGTTGTGTGTTAGCTGTTGCCTTTTTTTATCCTTTAACATCTATTATGTCCACCGAAACATAGTTTGGATTACATTGAAATATTTTTATTATTTTATTAATTACATCGTTATGGACTGAAGTCCAAAAGTCAATTCTTACTCACGCATTAACTATTTTCAGGCGTTGGGTGATCCATACGATTTCTGGAAATTCAATTTTGCAACAGATAATAGAGGGAGAATCGGAGCTAGTGGAAAAAATAGCAGAGGTTTAAATTCAGTTCGGGAACTGGGTACTATTATGTTATGAAGGTTCATTAACTTTTCAAAATGAAAGTACTTCATTATTGCATTTGTTGCATTTTAATTAGATTTTTGTTTCTTTATGGAAAAAGAAAAAGAAAATATAGAAAAAAAGAAAAAAAGAAGAAGCAGTTAGTTTGTTGTTACTCAAGTGTTGTTATAGGGAGATGAGATGGCGAGTTTCAATATCATGACTTTGCAGTTGCCCTGCTACATTTTTCTGAGTATTTAGCCATATTAACTAGAATTAGTCATTGGTTGCCATTTCCTGTCCAAATCTGTTGGTGATTAAAGTAATCCCAAATCTTTTTGAGATCTATTTAGATAATGAGGGATAATAAGGATGAAAATTTGTCTTACTCTTATTTTGTGTTCACTTCCTTGCAGAGATCAAAAATGAACTACCGTGGATGGAATCATCGCTGTTGGTTAGTTTCCTACATGACAAGAGAGCAGGTTAAACTCTTAAGATTGTTGTTAAAGTTCCATAAGAATTTTGTTATAACATTTCTTGCACTGCTTCAAATATCTTTGCAAAGTCACATTAATAGAGTTGTATGTCCACCATTGTATTCTCAATATACAGTATCTCTGTTCTTTTTTAACTTCTAAAGCTGTGTTATATTTATTGTCTTTTTTTTACCCAATTGTTTGTGCCTTCAGGTGCTACATCAGTTGGAGAAATCCAGAAACTGGGCTAGTTTGCACATTGCTGATAGTTCTTGCTTTCATTATCGCAGAGTGAGTCTTTTTTTGTGCAAATTTGATGTTTAAAACTTAATTCCTTGCCCAAAGAATTTAGTTTTAACAAAAACATTCCAAAAATAGAGAACTGTCTAAACTTTTATTTGCAAAATGTCTTTAGTTTATCTCTATTAATTTATTCCTTAGTAATTATAGCTTTCCATTTGGTCATTTTGTAAGGGGTCTTTTTGTTCCTGACAGGTTGAACACTGATTAAAAATTAATGTTCTTATAGTGGTAGGTGGGTAGCAATGAATTTTAAAGTGCAGTTTGGTTAATTTTTGTTTCTCTAATAATGTATTTGCTCCCTGATAAATGCCATCAGTTACTTGCAAATTACTATTTTCTGCTAAATTTTCATATGAAATTTTTGTGGGAGGAATATGGATCATTAGCTCTTGCTACACTGTTCACAACAACCAGCTAGATTGAGTACATAACTTATTTTTTCCCCATAAGAAGATAAAGTTGCTTAAATTTGATAATAGGTTACTTTAACCTGTAGCTCAAGCTAATTAATGTGAACCTTTTCCGGCATGAAGCTCATCATACATTTTCCATTTTCCTCACTACTGAGTTTTCATGGATTTGCAGCGGTTAATCCTTAGGATTTTTGAGGATTTCTGTCATACTCAAGCCGATCATTCTTCTGGCTACAATTTTAAAATTTATAAAATCTGGAAGGTATACTACTCTGCAATTTCTTGCTACATAAGCATTACTTATCTGTTGTCTTTTCTGCAAGTCTTCTCTGTATGTGCGTTGTCTAAGCTGGGTCCATGTTGATGTCCATGGTTTGGGTGTGCCTCAGTTGTTTAAAGTTCGATAACTTTTCAAGCTAGAGCTCCTCCTGAAATATTTATCATTTTTATTGGAATCTAGTAGTCTCACTTAAGCATCGCTATAGTCACCTAAGCAGATTCTCCTGGATGATTTTGCTTTGTACATTTAATTTGTTTCTCGATTAAACGTATCTGTTGTCGATAGTTAGTTGCAAGTCATAAACAGTTAAAATGTCTAGATATTCCATTTTTTCTTCAAAACTATCCTAATAAAAGCATTCTTTCCTTCTCCTTCTTGTTTACTCACTCTCCATATTTTCTTCTGAGCATGGTTTTGCAACTATGAACATTAGTTAAAAAAATTGCAAGCACATCCCTGTAAAACGTCCCTTATTTGCAACCGGCTTAATTAAATTCTTTGCATAGGAATGAGATTGCTTTTTCAAACACCCAGTAATGTTCTGAAGCAAATGCACTTTTATGGAAGTCCTGTTGTACCCAAAAAAGAGTTCCTTTGTGTTAGTTAGTCTTCTGCTTTGTTAGGAGCTCTTGGGATCCATTACCTATTTCTTTCCTAGCTATAACTTATGTTACTCCATGTTTACGCTGACTATGTGCTTGGTTTATTTAACCTTTTGATAATCTGAGTTTGACAGGACGAGCTTGATTGGAATGAAGCTCTGATAAAACGCTATGTAGGGAGAGAGGTATATAGCAGTAATTTCATGTTTTGTTTCTCTTCCTCTTCTGAAAAACAAACTAAAGCCAAAACAGCCACTTGAAGCCATTGACAAAAGGCAGATTGCAACAGAAAACGACCAACCACCCAAAACAAAAACAAAGCACAAAATCTGATGTCTTCCCACTTCAAAAAATCCCCACTCATGCTAGAACCTTTCTTAGCTAAACAGTCCGCAAAGAATTGAAGACAAATCACCGTGTTCCTTAAGTAACTCAACTTGCTGATGTGCTGTTTTTCCATTGTTTCTGTACCGGATCATGTGAAGCCTACTTCAGGGAGAAGACTGTTCTAGTTTCACAGATTTCAGTTGTAGGCTTGTCGTATTCGACTAATCTTAGTATTTGTTTTTCACAGGCTCTGTGGCTTCATCGTCGATTTCTCTCCTCGTATTGGATAACACATATTGCAACTGATCTCCATGGTGTTTCCTACCAATTTGACTTTGGTAGCTTTATTGACCATGAGTTATGTCTCTTAGACTCCTGTTCTACCATTCCAGATGATGATTTTGAGGATTTCCAGGCACAAGCAATACATTCTGCTACTTACATCTTATGGTTAACAAAGGTAAAAGTGTTTGATGTTTCAAATTTTATTGTTTTAGTGATCGTTTGAACAAAAAACCCTTGCTCTAGTTATCTATTGGCTGCTTACACCAAACTTTCATGTGCCACAGCAAATCCCGGAGCCTCAGAGGATTGATATCCAAGAGAAGCTAAGAGCAAGAAACCTGAATCGATTGCTGAATACTGCATGCCCAGAAAGGTCCTCCCTTTGGGATTGTTTGGTTGGCGCGGAGGCATCATCTCAAGTCTAACATTGGTGTGAGAGAGAATTAGACTTTTCCTTTTATTAATATTGCAGTAATGCTATGTAATACAAAAAATTAACCTAAAAATCAACTAAAAATGATTTTATTTAATTTTATTATCATTTTGTATTTCTCTATCTATATCATAATTATATATATTTGATCTTTTTGTTTGTTGTCCAATTACGAATTGTATTATATGGTAAGGCTACATGTAATGTAAAATAAATGTTACTTTTATGATAAATGTTGGTTGTTAAGTATTTCTATATCAATATGAAGAGCTCTGTGAAAGTATTTTTGGGTAAAGTATTATAATTATTTTATTAAATCTGATGGTAGAGACTGTTGATCTATCGAAACCTAGCAAGCAAGTAAGCACGGTCCGAAATATGATTCTTGTATCACAATATGCAGGTTGATGAATAATCTTCATGATTAAAAGAAATTATCTAGCATTTTTGTTGTTGGAGAATTTAAAGTTTTTGATCATATTTTCATCTACAATTTTTCATACATACATACATATATTCCTTAAGAAATCATAAATTGAAATAATGGCCCTTGCAATCTTTGGACTAAATTTATTAAAGCACGAATCTTTAAGTCATTGACACCATGCCAATTTTATTTTATTTTATTTTATTTATTTATTTTTCTTTCTTTCTTCTTCTTCTTCTAATTTTAAGCCAAAATACTTAAAAATAATTTAATTCTTAAATCATAATATATATATATATATTTTTTTTCAAGTCTTACATCGACCAGGTCAAGGGTCTATTGAGACCTGATGAGATCAACCGTTACAAGTACAGTTGGGAAGGAAACTCCTTTGTCAATCTCTACAAGCACAACTAAGAAAGCAAATCCCACTGTAAAGGATGAGTCTCCTCATACTTTGTGATTTTTATAGATAAACGTGAAACTCGAATCATAATTGTAAAGGTAAAGAGTGCACAATTGTTTGAGTTATGAGTAATACGACAAGAAAAGATAAATCAATTTAAGTGAAAGGATCTAAAACCAATTAAATCTGTAAAATGAATTATTAAATAACAAATGAAAAATTATTTTAAAAAACAAATTCAGACCCAAGAACATTCTGACCCGACCCGTTATCCAAAAATCTGCACCATGTAAGTTTCCTTATCTCAAAAAAATCTGTCTTAAAAATCCCAAGACAGAGTAGCAACTAGCAAATCACCTTCTTCAACTTCTAACAGCCAAACTCCAGTTGTTGCTCTTTTTCTCTCCATGCACATTCTCTCAGGTACTATCCTTTTCTCTTTATTTTACTAGAGTTTTTGAATTCCCATGAAAATTGAAAAATAAAATAAACAATCCCAGAAATGACAACATTCTCCACAGACTTCATTCCTCACAGTCTCCTCTTTACAACAGCCAAGCAACTGAGACCCACTTCACATTCACATCACAGCATCACTCTAGTGAGGTGTTGTATGAAACCAAACCCTAATGAAATTACTACCACCACCAGAAACCCACCAAGGTCGGTCAGGGTTTCTGCTGAAACAAGACCAACCCACTTGATATCTTCTGATGTCAAAGAGACCCAGTTCTTGAAATTTCTCAAAAGGTCCTTGAGAGCAGGAAAATACGATGACACACTCTACTTTCTTGAGTCCATGGTTGGTAATGGTAAAGGTTGGAAACCTGATCTTGTTGTTTGTACAAAGCTCATTAAAGGGTTTTTCAAGATAAGGAAAAGTGATAAGGCTGTTAGGGTTATGGAAATCTTGGAAAAATATGGAAACCCTGATGTGTTTGCTTATAATGCATTGATTAGTGGGTTTTGTAAGGCTAATCAGATTGGATTTGCTAATAAAGTTCTTGATAGGTTGAGAAGTAAGGGTTTTTCGCCCGATGTCGTTACTCATAATATAATGATTGGGAGTCTATGTAGTAGGGGAAAGCTTGGGATGGCTTTTAAGGTTTTTGATCAATTATTGAAAGATAATTGCAACCCGACCGTGGTTACCTACACAATTTTGATACAGGCAATCATGCTTGATGGTGATACTAGTAAAGCTATGAAGCTTTTGGATGAGATGTTATCAAGAGGGCTTAAACCGGATATATTTACTTACAATGCGATTATCAGGGGAATGTGCAAGAAAGGAAGGGTAGGTAAAGCTTTAGAGTTTATTAGGAGCTTAGAATCTAGAGGTTGTCAGCCAGATGTGATATCGTACAATCTACTGTTACGGGCTTTTTTGAATAGTGGGAAATGGGATGAAGGAGAGAAGCTAATGACAGAGATGGTTTCGAGAGGTTGTGAGCCTAATGTTGTTACTTACAGCATCTTGATTAGTTCACTTTGTCGTGAAGGCAAAATTGATGAGGCGGTGGATGTATTGAAGGTTGTGAAGGAGAAGGGATTAACCCCGGATGCTTATAGTTATGATCCATTAATTTCTGCTTACTGCAAAGAGGGGAGATTGGATTTGGCAATCGAATTCTTGAATCAAATGATCTCAGACGGTTGTTTGCCAGACATAGTGAACTACAACACGGTTCTGTCCTCTTTTTGTAAGAACGGAAATGGCGATCAGGCTTTGGAGATCTTTAAGAAGCTGAGTGACGTGGGTTGCCCTCCGAATGTGAGTTCGTACAACACAATGTTCAGTGCCCTATGGAGTAGTGGCGATAAGATTAGGGCCTTGGGAATGATATTAGAGATGCTAAGCAAAGGAATCGAGCCTGATGAGATAACGTACAATTCACTTATATCATGTTTATGCAGAGACGGAATGGTAGATGAAGCTGTCGGGTTGTTGGTGGACATGGAAAATACCATGTTCAATCCAACGGTTATTTCCTATAATATTGTTCTTCTTGGATTTTGCAAAGCACGCAGAATGGATGATGCTATTGAAGTTTTAGCGGCAATGGTTGAGAGGGAATGCAAGCCAAATGAAACCACTTACATATTGTTAATTGAAGGGATTGGTTTTGCAGGGTGGCGAGTTGAAGCTATGGAATTGGCTAATGCCCTTGTTAGTATGCGTGCTATTTCTGAAGACACTTTCAAACGATTGAACAAGGCGTTTCCTTTACTCGATGCATACAAAGATCTCACTTATTCAGACACAAAGAAGTAGCCTTAGTTGATCTATCTTTGTCATAAATCTTCGAATTGGGCTGTTCTGGATATTTAGTATCACTATGTTTTGTTTGATAGCTCATTCTTTGGTTCTCGTCGCTTTCTGTTTGAACTTTCAAGGCACGTAAGACTCCGACAAGAAGAAAAACAGAAGGCAAGTATCGTTCTGTCAATCGAAAGGGTAAATCTTGCATCGGCACCTGTACTTTCATGGTTCCTTTTTGGTATTAGGACACGAAGGTTCAGTGATAGGTTTCAGTTTTTTTTGTTATAATGAATTGTTACTGACAGATTACATCATGCTATCTTCATTTTTGACAATATCAGGAGCAAGATGAATAGAACACAGAGATGGATATTGTAGATTGTAATCTGTTTTGACAGCCATTGATGTCCTAATGGGAGATCTTTCAAAAAAAAAAAAAAAAAAAAAGTCTGTATCAGGCTTCTGTAACTCACTTGAACAAGAGTATTTCATGATTTTTGCAGCTGTTTTTATATCCTGGACTGAAGTAACAATTTCTGTCTTATAACTTCTGTGAACTTCTTTCAAGTATGTCAACAGAGATCATTGATAATGTTAAAATGCTGATCAACTTTGACTTTGAATTCCTTAATTAAAACATAAGCTCTGGATAATTGACAATGAACCATATAGATAAGATTGAAAATGGTAAACCAATCTTTTTAAATTATAGTTTAAATCAACCATATAGTTGATTTCAAACACCAACATAAAAATGGAAAAGAAAAGTATAGTTTCACCATGAATAAAGAGAACTGTAATTGTTTATTAAATTAAACCCAAAATTTTCGAATCTGCGAAAAACAACCACTGTATCAAAACTGGAAGACTGTATACTTCAATGTCCTATGCCCTGATATAGAATGGAGCTGTATTGTGATATGCCACCCTTGCAGTTTCCAGGAGAAGATGTGTTGATGGATCCTAAAAGTTTCCTGGTATCAGGTGGTAGAACAATTGTAAATGCAAAACGGAGATAAATCAACCTACGAGAATGTATATTCTGTACACCATCAGCAAAACACCATATCAAGATTCCAGAAGAAGCCATTGAATATGGTCAAAGTCTGTGTAAAACACTGTCTCGAGATCAAAACACGGTCCCTTCTCTGAAAATCTTTCGATCTATCAACTTTTGACGCAACATGTTAGCTTCTTCAGTCATTCCAGCATCGGCTACACCTTGAACTATAGCGGAATAGATTGTGTCATCTGGTTTGCATCCGCTGGAGATCAGCAATTCTAGAACTTGTATTGCCATATCCACCTTCTTACTTCTACATAATCTATAGATGACCAATTTGTAAGCAATATTTCTGATCTTGTGGCCTCTTTTATCCATCTCTTTCAAAATGTGCACTGCTTCCTCAACTATATCTGACCGGCATAACCCCCAAATCAAAGTACGATGAGTAATATCATCAGGAGTGATCCCCCTATCGATCATTTGACCATATAATCCCATTGCTCTCTTCATACAACCTTGTTTAACCAATCCATCGATCACAATATTGTAAGTGATCAAACAAGGAGAACAACAGCTACCATCTAATAGCTGAGTCAATTGGAGGGCCTCATCAACCATTCCCTCTCTACAAATAGCACCTAGGAGAGTATTATAAGTTATAATGTCTGGTAAAAGATTCTGGGAAACCATTTGATCATAGAAGTTGATAGCACGGTCAACAAAACCATATTTACACAAACCATTGATCAATATATTATAAGTAATCACTGTCGGAGGATGAGAAGTATTATTCATGAGTTCAAGGATCTCATCTACTTCATCCCAACACCCATTGCTAAAGAGAGAATGGATAAGAGTATTGTAAGTTACCGCGTTGAGCTTCATTCCATGAGCTAATATATTATTTATGACCAAAGCTGCTTCTTCATATTTCCCTTCTTTACAAGAAAAATTAACCAGTGAATTGTAGGTAACAATATCAGGAAAACAACCTTCAACTGCCATATCTTCTAATACTTCCATAGCACGCGTAGTTCCACACTGCTTGCAGACTTGCTCAATGAGAATAGTGTAAGTAATCAGATAAGGAGGGCATCCCTTTTGCAGTTGATCCTTCCAAAATTCAATTGCCTGCTCAAATTTGCCATTATCAAACATGCTGCAGAGAATTGTATTGTACGTAATCACATCAGGTGCACAACCACTTAAGCTCATTTCATCCAAGAGACAAATGGCAGATTTAATATGTCCTCTCTTGCAGAGACCACCAATCATCATGTTGTACGTTATAGTATCTGGAATCCCACCAGACATGATCATGACTTCAAGAACTTTGGAAGCTTTATCTATTCGATCAATTCTAACAAGGCCCCGGATTAAGTTTATGCAAGAAGGGAAATCAGGAATTTGACTGCAACGTGCCATTATATCGATCAACCTTGCTGCATCTGTTAATTTCCCACGTATGCACAAATCCTGAAGGATTTTGTTGTTGGTTTTCTCATCGTTTTCCACAAAGGGTCCATCAAAAGATGAAGAATTATGAGGTTTTTTTGTACTCCTCCCCCCTTTGAATGTTTTATTAACACCCAATACCCGACTTTCTGTGTTCCATTCATCTTGGTCAACTTCATTTACCCTATTGATACAAACACTTCCAGGCAGTGCTCCACACTTCAATGGAAACAAATTTCTTGCTGCACCAAGGTCTCCTCTCCATTGTAAACAAGATTGAGCTCTGATATCACATTTGATTATGGCAGCTGCGTTCATTGTTGAGCAATGAAAAACTTTATAATTTGGGCTGGCAAATCTTGAACGCCATTGCAGACTATGCAAGCATGGAAACTCAACAATAGAATTCTGTGGAACAACTGTATAGACCATCTCTGAATGCACGATTGACTATGAATTCTAACTAGCTACAAAACAGTACACATAAATGTAAACCCAAACCTTCCCTTTCAATCCACTCTAAGATCAGCTTCTCTTAAGAAATAAAAAAGACTAGTATTTATGTTTTATTTCTGATCTTGCACCGAAATTTTCAAGACATTCATCGACCATTCTTCAGCTTTCTCTATGCTTCTAAATCAAAACAAGCACTGCACCTGTGAAAGTTCAAACCAACTACATCAAACAGAGGAAACTTTTATAAAAGGTTATAGAGAAAGAATCATAAAAACATACACCAAAACGATATAGCAGAACTGTCCATAAAATCAATCACAGATAATTAGTAAAGGGAAACTCGGATTAGGGCAGAAAGTATGATCACCCATCTTTTCACATCTAAATATTCTAAATTCCCCAATCAAAATAAAACAATGGTGCTCACTTCAAATTTTAATCAATTCAATACAAGAAATCAAGAATGGGAACTAAGAGAGAGGAAACAAGGAAATCTATAGCGCAAGAATCCTAAAAAATCCCAAAACCTACTTCACCTAATTCATCTATTTTTCATTTAACTCTAGTAAAATGTAGGAAAATTCAAAATCCCATTTAAACCACTACGAAATAGATTCATGAATGATATAATTAATCAAATATTCAATCCAAACTACAAAACTGCAACTCTGAGCTCAGTGTTTAAAACATACAAAGTACTAAAACCGTTCACCCTTTTCAAATTGCATATTCTGGGCAAGTACTTAAAACAATTGGAAAAATAACAGTTTCATGATCAATATTATCATTTCTAAAACGTAAACAAATTTGAAACCATAAGAATTGAACACGGAACCTTACTCATTCAATGTTTGACAAGAATGAATTCCAGCAATAACAAACACACACAGAATTTAATCACAAACATCAAACTCCAAGAACACCATTTCAGATAATGCGTTTCAGAGCCATAAAAACTTGAAGAAAAAAAAATATTGAACCAATATACATATACTTAAACAAGTATGTGCAGAGTGTGTTCCAGCTGAACAAGCTAAAACCCTAAACCCTAGTTAAAATTAAATTGGCAATTTAGGACTAAGTTTAATTGAATTACCATCCCATAAGCACAGAAAAATAACATTGCTCTTCACCAGTTTGATCCAAAAAAGTCCTTTTTATCACTCAAAAAAACTAATTTCGTTGATGATTTGATTCGGTTTCGATGTTTAAAAACGTTA
Organism: Acer campestre; assembly: GCA_954870605.1. NCBI lineage: Eukaryota > Viridiplantae > Streptophyta > Magnoliopsida > Sapindales > Sapindaceae > Acer > Acer campestre. Next base: position 14,593,109 of record OX940801.1, on the reverse strand, counting down.
ATATCTAGGGTTGCCGGCCACTCAAAATTACAAAAGTGTACTATTTTCTAAGGAAATTTTAGTTTGACCCATGGAGGGGCTACAATTATATTTTAGCCCTTATATTTTGGCTTAATTAGGTTTTAATTAGAAAATTAATGACGCATTGTCTTTTGATATTATAATTTTGGAAAGAAAAAGAATAATTTAAGTGATTTGGTAATTCATCAACTTCGATCGGTTATTTTAACTTCTATACTGTGAATATCAATTAAGTTAGTTGTTAATAGCTCAATAGCTCTTATAATGGAAAACAACTAATATAATAGGTGTTTTAGCTTCACTAACACAGTCTCTCCTCTTTTCTCTCTCTGAGTAAGAAAGAGTGAAAGTAGCTAGGTCTTTTTAGGTAGAAAGTCTCATAGCTCAGGAGTAGAAGTCTTTCGAGTAATCTTAGTTCTATATCGATCTGTTTGTTTAATTTGTTTTCCCTAGTATGAGTGCGGCGGACTTAGCTGGTTTGTATGAGAATCTCTCATTGGGCGAAGAAGATGGAGCAGTGTTGGAGATTTCAGAGGAAGCCCAACTGGATGGGGTGGAGGATGTTGACCAATGTTTGGTTGGAAGGGTTCTATCTAGAAAAAAGGTCACTAGAGAGGCATTCAAAGCTCTGTTTGACCAACTCTAGAGTCCTTTTAGGAATGTGGAAATAGAGTTGATAGGGAATAACACCTTCATGTTCTATTTTGTTAATCTAGATGAACGCAATCGGTTTTGGCAAAGAGGGTCATGGCACTTTGGTAAGAGCTTGATAGTGCTAGAGAAGCCTAAGGGATATAGGGATATCTCAAGATTGGGTTTTAAGAAAGCAGAGTTCTAGATCCAGATATGTGACATACCTATTATGTGCATGAATCGAAGAACAGCAAGATGGCTGGCGGAGTAGATTGGGGGGGTTATCGAAATCCCTTCAGAATCTAGGGAATGTTAGGGTAAATTCATGAGAGTGAAAGTTCAATTGGATATTTCGACACCTTTGAAATGGTGGCTTAGACTGAAACTGGATAAGTCAGGTAATATAGTGGTGGTGACCTTGAAATTCGAAAGATTACCTAGTGCTATGCTTGTGGTAGAATAGGGCATTTATCAAAGGAATGCACAGATGAATAAGCAAGAAAATGGGCATTAAATGGCTCACCAACAAAGTATGGTTCGTGGTTGAAAGCATCGGTCCCAGAAAAACCGAAGTCTCGGTTCCAAAGGTCTTTTAGCGGCAGTTGCTCTCTTGTTAGAATCTCTTGGCGAGCCATCACTGGAAAGGTTTCTAAGGTAGCTCCATACTCCTTCATAAACTAAAGGCAGTCTTCTGTAGCTTTCCCACTGAAAGATGAAATGAGGCCAATGTGCATACTCTTCAATTCGTACTGCCTCGCCACATCATTAAGTATTATGGCTGTGGGCACATTTCCTATAGAGGAGAGTGTGTACTCACCCATAGTAAGGCCCAACTGTCTTCCCCATGCTCACTAGCCTCTTAGTCATGAGCCTGTTGCTCATGCTGCTATAGAGGAACTTCGTCTTCCATATTCTCCTCCAACTAACTGACTCTTCTTCCTGTTCGGTTAAGGTAAAACTGTCCCTTTCAACAATCTTCTTCTGTGCATAAACCTGGAATCCTGAAATTCCACAACAAATACCGCACAACGTAAAAGACACCAAACAAAATAAAATAAAAAATGTAACTAAACACAAATACTGTAAGTTCCTCAAGTTTGATTGGCTTATTTCAGTGACAAACCACAATTGAGGTTTGACATGTAAGGGTAGCTTAGGCATTGATGATTAATCTCAAAGGCCCTCTCAAGACCTCAAGATGATAAACACTTCAAAGGTAAAATCACTTGTGCTTAATTTACTTTGAAGAGACTTAGTTGCGCACACACACTTCTCATGCTTGCATATGTTTTCATTGCTCTTGCGTGCATTCTCTTCGCTTTTCACACTTGCACATATTGCACATTTAGATTAAGTGTGAATTTTCTTTGAAAAGAGAAAACTTTTCTTTACCGCTGCCTATACCGCCCTTGGTACACTTGCATGGGTAGCGGTCCAAGCTAGGTTCAAAACCTGATGCTTTTGCGCTGTGTATACCGCAGCTGAGACACTTGCCTCTGGGGTGGTCTCCACAACGGCAGACTCTAGATCTTACACGCTCTGCGTACCGCGGTGCAGACATTTGCCTATGCAGCGGTTATAACGGGGTTTGGTTTTTAAAAATGACCAAAAGGGTGTGGCTTTAAGGGATCACTTATATAAGTGCCTTTTTGTCTTTATGTTAGCCTACAAGAGTTCAATATCATACTTTTAACTTAGAAACTTTTCTAAGAGAGAAAATCATCCAAGAACTCACCTTTGATCACTCAAAACCATTTTCATGTGCATCAAACTTCATCTAGTATCATCTAGCTTCATCTAGGATGCTTTCTTGTATGGGTTTTCTTCAACACATGTGACTTGGTAAGTTGAACACCGTTTAATCTATTTTTGTGTTCTTCCTTAGCAAGGAATCTCATTTATCACTTGTATGTATCTAGATTAGATTTTATATTCAAGATTGAGATATTTGTGTTGAATGATTGAGTGTTGTATTGTGATAGCTATTGTCTAGGATTGCTTTATCTATGATAGATATGTTGTATGACATGCCATATAGCAATATTGATATCTAGGATTAATTATTGACATATTTAATCTCTAGATAAGCATTTAGTGTAACCTAGCATTACTTGCATCTTGAATACCATGTTATTCATTTAGGCTGTTGATCTTTTCATTGAGAATTAAGTCTTGTGGCTAAGATTATTTAGTACTCAAGCAAGTAGGTCTAGAATCACTATTAAAGGCCCGTTGGATAGTAGTGGTGGGTTAGTGACCGTGTAGGGTTTGACAGTAGTCAACCTAGGTTGTAAATATCATTACAAGTAGTGGATTTTATGACCGTGTGTGGCTTGCATAGTAGCCCGTGAGTTTTTCTCTGTTGAGGGTTTCTCATGTAAATCAATCAACTTGCAATTTATTATTTTTTGCACTTAGATTAAGTTGATTGTATTTTTAACTAGTTTGGGTTTTTATTGAATATTGACTAATCAAGAAAAATTGGTAATTAACTTGATTAAAATCTATTTACCCCCCTTCTAGATATAATTAGACACACCATATTTGTTTCAAATACTACTAAAGCAAAACTAATCAAAACTAAACTCGCCAATCCCTGGCAGCGGCGCCATTTTGACAAAGGTCATTTTGCATATGTAAATTCACTTGTCAAACAATATTTATAAGAACCTTGAAAGTACACAAATAATGTACGATCAGGTGTGTTTACAAATATATTAATCTAGAGGGGGTGGGGGTGGGGGTGGGGGGTGAATAGATTTTAACTAATTTTTACCAAATTTTCGTTTAAGGTCAATATTACGAAAATACCCCTAATAGTCAATATAAATACAACAAGTGTAATATGGTGCGAAAATTAAATAACACTAAATGTATACGTGGAAAACCCAACCACTGGGAAAAAAACATGGGCTGTATAGTGTGCCACACTCGAACATCGAAATCCACTAATTGAAATGGAGTTTACAACCTATGTAGACCTCGTCTAACACTCCGGTCTATAACCCCCCACTTCTACCACGCGGGCCTTTAAAAGTGGCTCTAGTCCATTTTGCTTGTGGCCTAAGCAACCTTAGCCAACAATACTTAAATTCTCAATGAAGAGATAATACAACATATATGTGAATATATAAAAAATACTCAATACATGCAATAAGAGCTAGGCAACCCTATATGATTATCTAGGATGATAATATGTCAATAAAAACAATCCTAGATATCAATAGCTAAATGACATGTTAAATAGCTTAGTTAAAAATAGATTATAAAAACCTAGATAGCTATCACAATACAACACTCAATCATGTCATCACAAACAATCTCTATTTTGAATATAAGATATTAATCTAAGAACATTCAAATAATAAAAGAGATGCCTTGATAAATAAAACACTAAATATCAATGGATAAAAGTGAAGAACATACCAAGGGAAGTGTGATGACGAATACCCATTCGAATAAGCAAACTAACTATGCTAGAAAATGCTTAGATGATCTTTGATGCACATGTATATGGTTTTGAGTGTTTAGGAAATGAGTTCTCTATGAAAATATCTCTCCAAAATCTCTCAAATGAGTTTAGGGTTCTTTAGGAGTCAAGAACTTTGGTCAGAGAAATGAGAAAATTTGATATTTATAGATAAAGAGAACAGGGCATGTGAAAAGACGAAACTGCCCTTGAAGTCACCGTTCGGCGGTTTCATTCTGTGGTCGTGGCCGCAGAATTGAATTGCAGAATTAAACCCGAGAAGCAGGGGAACAATTGGCGACCACATTCGGCGGTCAACAAAACCGCCGATCAACAAAACCGCCGATCAAAACCCAAAAAGAAACCGACCTAAAATATCTAAAACGGTGGTTTCATTCGGCGATTTCAAAACTGCCGATTAAACCGCCGAACAGAGACCGAGATAATAAATGCATCAGGTCTAATTCGGCGGTTTCTATTCGACGGCCTGGCTGCCGATCATAACCATAGATCCAATCCAGAGCTCTCTGGAATCAAACGACGGTTTCCATTCGGCGGTCATAGCCGCCGATCAAACCGCCGTTTCACCACTGATGGTGAAACCAAAGGAGAAGCCAAGGGCATTCTCCGAAGGCGATCTTCGCGCTAAACCAAGCACACTTTCGTGCATACGCGGACGTTTCCGAACAATGTCTGGAAACGAATTACAAGACACAAAAAAAACACACAACAAGATACAACAAAAAGTGTAAGTGTGTAAATGTGACATTTGAAGAGAATGCACACAAAAGTGAAGCATACATATGCAAACATTACTAGTGAGTGTGTGCAACTAAATCTCTTCAATAAGAAAATAAGCACTAGAGATATACCTTTGGAGTGCTTGTCATCCTTGAGGTCTTGAGTAGGGCCATTGAGAATGATCACCTATCACCTAAGCTACCCTTTACAAACAACCTCAATATGTGGTTTGCCCACGAAATAAGCCAATCAAAAACCGGGAATCCTTACAATCTCCCCCTTTGGCTATTTCGTGACAAAACCACCACTCACATTGATTCCTCACAACAAAATAGAAATTACGGGTCTACAATGATTTTCTACATTACAAAGAGATATAATAACTAAAATCTTGAAGTCTTCAATCTCTTGTAGAACAATCAATCCCTGAAAACAAGGTTTCTATATTTTCCAATACACACAAATGTGAGATTAATCAAGTGAAATAAACAAGCATTTGCATTTAAAAAAGTTAAGCACAACATCATGCAATGTATGTGAATGCAATGCTCTCCCTCAATGTGTAATCTCCCCAATATGCACAAATTGCCACAACAATTTAGTATCTCCCCTTACCACATTCTACTCCCCCTTTTTGTCATGATATAGGCAAAGGAGTAGTCCCCAACAAGGTCACTCATAGCAAAGAGAGATAGTAGCATACAAGATATTTGCATATTCATATAAGTCACTTATGCTACTCAATTAATTGGAGAGAAACATAGAGAATTATTTTTTTTTTTAAAAATGTGTGAAATAAAAATGCTTTGCATACAAGACATGTTGCATTCAAGTTCAAAATACAATGATATTTGGCAAAACAATTGACAAAGGTTTCTAAAAAGAATTCAAACCAATTTCACCATTTGTCATGAGAGAAGCAAGGATATAGATATTTCATTGAATTCAATTTTTAGAGGCACTATATCCAACTTTATAAGCGAAACATGGCATGAGCGACTTTGCACCCTATTTGATTTTTCTGGATATGAAACCCGTATGATAGTAACCATGTTCAACAAATAAAGAAAGAGAGACATTTGGATTGTAAAATCCTTTGACCGGATACAAGATCTTTTAATCATTTGAGTCTCATAAGCTTTTTCACACAAGTTTTGCATTTAAGAATTATGCAATCATCAATTCATGCTTTTTCATTTTAGCATGTCATTTGAATTTCATGCTTTTCATAAGACATTTAGCATGTTATACAAGAATCATCATGTCATGGAGATAACTATAGGTCATTCAAATCATACTTTCTATGCACATCTCCTAGTCCAAAAATGCATGTTTGAACATAAATATGACATGGATCGTAATACAAGCATGGTTCACACTTATTTGAATAGAAAACATATACACAAATGTGCAACCAAGCTTACTCAAGCAATCAACAAAGAAGCATAAGATCTTTAAAATATTTTGCATGCATCAAGTATACAAAAACTCTCTTTGCTTGAGTTTCCCATATGGGGTCAAAAACCACCCTTCATCAATGAAGGTCATGAGGTCCTATGGACCTACCAAGTCCATTTGACTCGGTTAAACCTATATGAGACTTGCTAGTCTCGTAACAAGCGGGTTAATTATTTTTTTTCTTATCCACTTAGGTGATATAGATTTCTTCCTAGTGGACAAAGGTTCTAGAGCTTTAAAAGATAAAGGATCATGCAAATGAGTTTCTTCCTTTATGTGAACATGCATTCTAGCTCTAGCCTTTCTCTTTTCTATCATGCTTTTAACTTTACACATATTAATGTAATAAAAACAACTTGGTCTAATGTGACCATCAATACCACAAAAATGACAAGTGGGAATAAAGTTAGGAATCATACCATTCTCGTGTGCATGCTTTGGTGCATTCCATTGTCATTGTGGTTGTCTTGGTTGTTGAATTGGATCTCTCTATCGTTGTTGATAACCAAGACAATGTTGCTCGTTCACTTGAGCTTGCATGATAAGTGTCTTCCTTTTGTGGATCTTAGGTTGAGGGAAGTTAACATGAGGAACTCTTTGAGCTTGAGGTTGTCTTCTTGAAGCTACCTTCACTTGTGCACTATGAGAGCATTGTCCTAGATCAATCTTCTTCCTAGGAGTTTGCACCGGTGAAGCCTCTTTCTTGCCTAAGCTCTTGACAAATATGGTCTTGTTAGGAGTGAGAATCTCTTTGTCATCTTCAAAGCCAAGACCTCTTTTGTCACAAGGGCCTTTTCCAACACACAACAAGTGGTTGAGTTTTTCCGTGCTAGAGGTCAACTTAGTGATCAAATCTCTAGCATCTCTAAGCTCTCTTTTCAACCCTTCTTCATTTCTCTTAGACAAAGCTAGCTCATCTCTTAGCTTGTCTTCATCCTTCATGGATCTTACCACTTCACTACTCAAGTGGTCAACATGTGTTGAAAGTCTAAGATTCTCTTCCTTAAAACTTTGAATCTCTTTTTCATTCTCTAACCTAGAGCTTTCAAATCCTTTAACGTTGTCTTTAAGACCCATCATCTCCACTTGCTTACTTAAATGGTCATTGTGTGAAGAAAGTTCTAGATTTTCTTCCTCTAAAATCTTTAGTTTTCTTCTATTTTTCATCATTGAACTTTCACACATGACTATAAAGTCATGAACATCCATTTTCTCTACATTTCCTTTTGTAGAGTTAGGGGAAAAGTCATCCTCACTTGAGTTATCTCCGACACTTTCCCTCTCAGTCATGGAGTCATTTCTCTCACTAAGACCTTCACCTTGGTCTCTTGAGTTAATGAGAGCCGTGTCCCAATGAGTAGCTACACCTATCTCCTCTAGAGTTACTTCTTCATCTCTTTCTTCTATGGGATCACTAGTCAAGATATTCTTACCAACAACTTCATTTTCTACATACGAGGCTCCAAATGCCTTATAGTTAATGGTAAGTTCTTCAACACTTGATGACTTATTTCCCTCTCCGGAGTCATCACTTTCACTCCATGTGGCGGTCATCACTCTTCCCATCTTGTTTTTCAAATTCCCACAATCGGGAGAGATGTGTCCTATACCGCCACACTCATAGCATTGGATCCCTTTCCTTTCACTATTCTCTTGCCTAGGCTTAAATCTCTTGAAGGGAGCCTTTTTCTTCAAGTCTTGACCTTTGGATCCAAAACCATTCTTCTCGAACTTGACAAACTTTTTGAATCTTCTAAGTAACAAAGCTGTGTCTTCATCCGAGTCCTCCTTTTCCTCCTTCTCAACCTTGGAGGCTTTCAAAGCAATCTCTTTTTGCTTTTTAGGAGGTGAAGTACTAGGACCCTTCCTAGACTCATAGGCAAGGAGTCTTCCTATTACCTCACTCGGCTTCATGTCCTTATAACCATAATTTTCTTCTAAAGCCGTAACTTTTGATTCAAACCTAGCAGGGAGAGACCTCATAATTTTCTGCTTAACTCTTCTATCTAAATATGGATCACCTAGTTGATAACTTTTATTGACAATATCCATCAACTTGACTTCAAAGTCATTGAAGCACTCGTTCTTCTCCATCTTAAGTAACTCGAATTGCGTTTGAAGGACTTGTAGCTTGGAATCCTTAACGACATCGGTTCCTTCGTGTGCAACCTCTAAGATATCCCATGCCTCCTTGGCTATCCTAGTGTTCTGAATCAGTTTGTACTGATTTTCATCCACTGCACATAGAAGAGCGTGCCATGCCTTTCTATTCCACTTTGAAGTCTCAAACTCTTGTGCATTCCATTGCGCCTTAGGTTTGAGAACATCTTCTCCTCCACCTGTGAGAGTCATCATAGGAGGTGCATACCCATCCTAAATTGCCATCCATGCCCTATCATGGATTTGACACACGTATGCCTCCATCTTGCCTTTCCATGAGGCATAATTCATGTCGATGAACAACGGTTGCCTCACACTTGACGCTCTCTCTTTGCTCATCCTGTTATCACTCATAGTGTATGGATGAATGCAAATAAGATGAATACAAAAATGTATGAATAAATCAAGAAATCACACACAATGCAAAACATACCAAAAGTGAGCAAGGATCACCTAAGTATATCTAGGAACCCGCTCTGATACCAATTGAAAGTACACAAATAATGTACGCTTGGGTGTGTTTACAAATATATTAATCTGGAGGGGGGTGGGGGTGTTGAATAGATTTTAACTAATTTTTACCCAATTTTCGTTTAAGGTCAATATTACGAAAATACCCCTAATAGTCAATATAAATACAACAAGTGTAATATGGTGCGGAAATTAAATAACACTTGATGTATACGTGGAAAACCCAACCACTGCGAAAAAACCACGGGCTGTATAGTGTGCCACACTCGAACCTTGAAATCCACTAATTGAAATGGAGTTTACAACCTATGTATACCTCATCTAATACTCCGGTCTATAACCCCTCACTTCTACCATGCGGGCCTTTAAAAGTGGCTTTAGTCCATTTTACTTGTGGCCTAAGCAACCTTAGCCAACAAGACTTAAATTCTCAATGAAAAGATAATACAACCTATGTGTGAATATATAAAAATACTCAATACATGCAATAAGAGCTAGGCAACCCTATATGTTTATCTAGGATGATAATATGTCAATGAAAACAATCATAGATATCAATAGCTAAATGACATGTCAAATAGCTTAGCTAAAAATAGATTATAGAAACCTAGATAGCTATCACAATACAACACTCAATCATGTCATCACAAATAATCTCTATTTTGAATATAAGATATTAATCTAAGAACATTCAAATAATAAAAGAGATACCTTGATAAATAAACACTAAATATCAATAGATAAAAGTGAAGAACATACCAAGGGAAGTGTGATGACCAATACCCATTCAAATAAGCAAACTAACTATGCTAGAAAATGCTTAGATGATCTTTGATGCACATGTATATGGTTTTGAGTGTTTAGGAAATGAGTTCTCTATGAAATATCTCTCCAAAATCTCTCAAATGAGTTTAGGATTCTTTAGGAGTCAAAAACTTTGGTCAGAGAAATGAGAAAGTGTGATATTTATAGACAAAGAGAACAGGGTATGTGAAAAGACGAAACTGCCCTTGAAATCGCCATTCGGCGGTTTCATTTTGCGGTCATGGCCGCAGAATTGAACCGTCAAATTGAACCCGAGAAGCAGGGGATCAATTGGCGACCACATTCGACGGTCAAAGAAACCGCCGATCAAAACCCAAAAAGAAACCAACCTAAAATATCTAAAACGGCGGTTTCATTCGACGGTTTTAAAACTGCCGATTAAACCGTCGAACAGAGACCGAGATAATAAATGCATCAGGTCTAATTCAACGGTTTCTATTCGGTGGCCTAGCTACTGATCATAACCGCAGATCCAATCCAGAGCTCTCTGGAATCAAATGACAGTTTCCGTTCGGCGGTCATGGCCGCTGATCAAACTGCCGTTTCACCACTGATTGTGAAACCAAAGGAGAAGCCAAGGGCATTCTCCGAAGGCGAACTTCGTGTTAAACCAAGCACACTTTCGTGCATGCGCGGATGTTTCCGAACAATGTCTGGAAACGAATTACAAGACACAAAAAAAACACACAACAAGATACAACAAAAAGTGTAAGTGTGTAAATGTGACATTTGAAGAGAATGCACACAAAAGTGAAGCATACATATGCAAACATTACTAGTGAGTGTGTGCAACTAAATCTCTTCAATAAGAAAATAAGTACTAGAGATATACCTTTGGAGTGCTTGTCATCCTTGAGGTCTTGAGTAGGGCCATTGAGAATGATCACCTATCACCTAAGCTACCCTTTACAAACAACCCCAATATGTGGTTTGCCCATGAAATAAGCCAATTAAAAACCGGGAATCCTTACAAACCTCACCAATGCCTTAAATGGGTTTGAAAACACAAGTATGGCGGCAAGTGGGGTGTCGTCCACAAGGATTGGGACTAGCAATGACTAATCGGTACTCTAGCAATAGTTATGAAATAAAAGTAAAAGTTAATGATTGGTATTTTGAATAATGAATTAACTAAAGAAAACTAATAAATGCAATGACTAAAAATGGAATGTGAATAGAGTTATATATTTGATATGGGGACTAAGGAGTTTATGAACTCGAAAGCAGACAATGGGCATGTAAAAACTCATAATTAAGCACAAATGATCTAATGTAACCAACCTAGGATGTATACTGTTGGTTATGTATCTCTTACAAGAAGCCAACCTAGGATGTATAGTGAAAGCCTCCTACTTGGGACTATCCCTCCTAAGCAACCAACCTAGGATGTATGGTATTAGTTGCTTATTTAGGACTTTTTGCCATGAAGATTATCTATCAATTTAAGGGCTTAACCTCTTAATAAAGTAGTCATCCTAGGATGTATAGTGATGACTTTTAATCTCACACAATAGGCCAACCTAGGATGTATAGTGAAGGCCTCCTACTTGAGATTAGATTAAGATAGAGGTTATTAAACCGGATTCCACTCAAAGGATGTATTCTTGTGGAATCCAAAGGTAGCCACCCCTAGGATGTATAGTTATGACTCTTAATCTCTCATAAGAGGTCAACCTAGGATATATAGGGAAAACCTCTTATTCTAGATTAGATGAAGATTTGGTTTATGAAGCCGGATTCATTTTGAATGATGTATTTTTGTCGAATCCTTCTATAAATTCCTCAAGTTTGATTGACTTATTTTGATGACAAACCACAATTGGGGTTTGAAATGTAAGGGTAGCTTAGGCATTTAATTGTCAGTAATCAAGCTCAACAAAGGCCTTCTCAAGACTTCAAGATGATAAGCACTCTAAAGGTAAAACACTTATGCTTATTTGTATTGAAGAGACTTAGTTGCACACACACACAACTCATGTATATCTTTACCTTTTGTATGTTGTGTGTTTTATATGTGTGCATTCAAGTTCTTGAACTCTCTTCTTGCATGTTTTAATTGATTACATCTTATTTGATAATTGCCATAATAGGATAGGCATTAGGATGCATGTTGGTGTAGGGGTCGTTGTATAGGCGCTGTACGTATAGCGCCAATCTAAGAGTATGTGGAGAGTATGGATGTTCATGACTATATAGTCAAGTTTGAAAGCTTAATGATGAAGAATGATGTGGCCGTTTGTGCACAACAAAACAATGTATTTATGTGATCTTTAGAAAACAATGTTTTACCACTTGGGAATCCTCTCAGGATATATAACTTAGTAAAATGGTAAGTGAGATTCATTTCACAGGGAAAATGGAGTAATGTGCTAGATTGATTAACTAATCCAAAATGCGGTAAAATAAATCATAATAAGTGGATAGTGTGTTGTTTGATGTACCACTAAACATACATAAAGTAAATGTAACAAAAGTGATACGAAAAAGAGAATGCTCAATAACCTTGATAAGAATAGTGGGTGTAAACAATTAATAGAGAAGCTAGGGGATTGATAGAGTGGCAAGTGGATTAGGGGTGTGCTTTTCAAACTACTTAAATGGACCAATCTCTTATAAGTTAACTGCTTGTATTCTTGAGTGTGTTTAGGTCATAACTATGAACCCTAAACATCTTCCTACCAAAATGCCTAACCGATTAAGGAAAATGGGTCAATGTGGGATTGGTTTGTTACAAGACAAGGCTTAGACTATTGTGGTTGGTATTCCCTCCAATAGTCTATCCTATTCACTGCATTCTTAATCACACAAGGGTGTCAATCCAAGGATGATTGCATAACATATTATTCTAAACAAGATTATGACTTAACAAGTTGGTATACAAGTCAATCACATAGTGAATCGAATATAATGATAGAATAAATAGAACACAAATAGAGATTCAATTAAAATATAGTTTAAGCAACACCCAAGTCCAAGAGTTTCTCACATCTATCCCCTAGATTAGGGGTTTAGTTACACATTGTTACAATTAATAAGAAAAGAGAGTAATAGATAAGGAAATCACCCTTAGGCCTCCTTTTTTAGTGTTTTCTCCTTTCTTTCCTTAGATGATCCTTAGTACAAAGAGTGGGAGAAGAGGATGTATCTAGATGGGTGGATGTCTAATAGTGAGTGACAAAGGTATTAAGATGTAGAGAATGGGAAGAGAGGAATGGTTGAGTGAAGTAATCAAGATTTGGTATTGAGTGTTTGATGGAAAAGATAGTTCAAGATTAGAAACTGGAGGAAGTTGATGTAGGAACAATGGAAGAGAAAGCTAGGTCTAAAATGCTTTGTAAATTCATGCTTGGAAATGTATGGATCCCTTCTCAACTCAGAGAAGAATAATATTTATAGTGGTTTCAGATCTGTATTGATAACCGCTTGAAAAGCTAAAGTGGCAGGGTGTCGCCCTCTCTATTGCCATGGCGACATCATGGCAATAAGTGGTTACACATTTAAAGATCCAATTGTCACGGCCATTCTTATCTTTTTTCGCGGTGGTGAAAACAGCTACAATGAGTGTTCTAAGAGAGGTCGTCATTTGGTCTTATGACGACACCAAATGGCGATATGATACCTGATTGATTTATTTGGAAATAGTCTCTCTGTCGCCATTTGTTCTCGGGGCGACATTTCATGGCGATGCCAGTCACCCTTTGTGCTCGGAGCGATATCTTGTGGCGACGCTATACCTAATTGATTTCAGGAATTAAATTTTCTGTCGCCCGTTGGTCGCCACAACGACGAAACTGCAATAACACTTGGCTGAGTTCTTCATTGCAGTTTTGCCTTCTATCGCCGTGTACCAAAGGCGACACCTTCAGAAGGCGATAATGCCCTGTTTCTCCACTTTGTGCAATATTTGAACAAAGTTCCTCTTCTTCTTCACAAATGCCCTTGTGACATGAATAATCCTAAAACACTTGATTAATGACGTTAAAACACGGGAAAATGCTCGAGAATCAAGCATAAAAAAGAGGAAATAAGGGTCAAGATCGTACCATATTTGGTTTGATCAAAGAACAAAAGGGAAATTCAAAGGTTGAAAGTAGAAAACCTTGAGCTATCAACCAAAGTGACCCACTTAGGTGAGGAGATAGTGAGATCTAATGAGCTTGAAGATAGGTTAAGAGAAGAGATAGTCTTAGCTAAGAGGAATGAAACTAGAATGGAAATGGAGTTTGAAGATGCTAGAGGATTAATGGTTAAGATGACCTCTAGCATGGAAAAACTTGACCACATGATTAGTGTTGGAAAAAGTCTTTATGACAAGAGAGGTCTTGGGTTTGAAGATGACAAGGAGATCTCCACTCATAGCAATACCGTATTTGTCAAGAGCTTGAGTAACAAAGAACCTTCACCAGTGTAAAATCCTAGGAAGAAGATTAATCTAGGACAATTCTCACATAGTGCACATGTGAAGATAGCGCCAAGATGACAACCTCAAGCTCAACCTATAAGAGCTCACCAAGGAAAGAGACCAATCATGCATGCTCAACCAAGAAAGCAAGCTAGACCGATTCAACAATGAAGAAGCTATAAACCGACTCAACCACAACGATATGGGAAAGCTCTAATGCATACACGAGGACATGGTATGATTCCTCACTTTACTCCCATTTGTCATTTTTGTGGTATTGATGGTCATATTAGACCAAATTGCTTTCATTACATTAAAATGCATAGAGTTGAAAGCATGATTGAAAAGAAAAAGGGTAGAGCCAATATAAATGTCCCTAGGAAAAATAGAACCAATTTGCATGATCCTAGGACATCTAGAGCCCATGTACCAATGACTACTAGGAAAGAAAATGTTTCACCTAGGTGGATTATAAGAGATGAATACTTTTGCCATATTGCTCAAATTGCCTTGAAGGCAAATTCTTCTAATTTTTGGTACTTAGATAGTGGGTGCTCTAGGCACATGACGGAAAACAAGAGTTTCTTTGGGACTTTTGTCATGGAGGAAGAGGGATTTGTCACCTTTGGTGATGGGTCTAAAAAGAGAGTTGTAGGGAAAGAAACCATTTCCATTCCTAGTCTACCCTTCTTGTCCAATGCTTTATATGTACATGGCTTGAAAGCCAATCTAATAAGAATTTCTCATCTTAGTGATGAAGGACTCTCCGTCTTGTTTAGCAAGAATGATTGCTCAATTCTAAAGCCCGATGGATAAACCTTGTTGAAAGGAATGAGATCTAGCGACAATTGCTATTGTCTTGAAGCTAAAGTTGTCTCTTGTAATATTTTCAAGAATGAGCAAATTGAGTTGTGGCATGAAAGACTTGGCCATATGAACTATCGAGATTTATGGATCTTAGATAAGTTCAATGTTGTGCGTGGCCTTTCTAAGCTTGGGAAGAAAATTGATGGTGTTTGTGGATTTTACCAACAAGGGAAACAAACCAAGAGTATGCACAAAAAGGGCAAGTATCTCTCCACTAAAGAGCCTCATAGAGCTTCTCCACATGGATCTTATGGGTCTCATGCAAACCGAGAGTTTATGGGGAAAGTGATACATTTTTGTTTGTGTAGATGATTTCTCTATGTTCGCATGAACATATTTTATTAGAGAAAAATCCGAAACTTTTGATAAGTTTAAAATGTTTTGCACTAAAATTCAAAATGAAAAAGATTATAACATTAAAAGCATTTAACAGATTAGAAGTGACCATGGGAGGGAATTTGAGAATGCCTACTCTGAAAGCTATTGCAATAACTTAGGTATATCCCATGAGTTTTCGGCTCCGAGGACACCTCAATAAAATAGAGTTGTTGAGAGGAAAAATAGGGTTCTTCAAGAGATGACCCATGTAATGTTGCTTAGCAACAATGTCCCTAGGAACTTATGGGCCGAAGCCGTCAATACAACTTGTTATATAGAAAATAGAGTCTTCCTAAGGCCCGATACAAGGCAAATCTCTTATGAGTTATAGAGAGGTAAAAAGTCAAATGTTAACTACTTCCACTCTTTTAGAAGCAAATGCTATATTCTAAATGACCGTGATCAACTTGGCAAGTTTGATGCTAAGAGTGATGAGGGTATCTTTATTGGCTATGCCTTGAACAGTAGAGCTTATAGAGTTTTCAACTTGAAGACTTGAAGCGTCATGGAATCATCTAATGTTGTCATTTAGATGATTGTAGGCTCAAAACTATTAACCATGGGGAGGAGGTTTGAAATTCCCTTAAAGTAATAGTGTTTTATACCTAGAAGGGGGGGGGGGGGGGGGGGGTGAATAGGTATAGTCCCAAATTCTTCCAATATTTAAAAATGCGGAATATAAGAATGAAATGAATACTTGAAATGATATAACAATTGTATAATATGAATCAATTCATGTAAGCATCAATATACAAAAGAATCAATACAAGTGAACATATGGAGGATAAGGAAATATAAAGCGAAAATGAGACACAATGTTTTTACGTGGTAAAACCTCAAAGAGGAAACATCCACGGGTTGAATCCACAACCACCGGCAAAGAAAATCCACTATACGAAAAGGACTTACACACTCAAAGCTCTTAACACTATGATATCCACTTCAAGCTATCAAATCCTAAACAACCCTCGGGCTAGTGATTCACAAAGCCTACTCTCTATCCAAGATGTGTCCTACACCTCTAGAGAGCAACTCCCTATCCAATGCTCTTAAGCCTCTAGGAAGATTTCCTCGCTTAGCAATCTAGATCACTAGGATCCTAGTCAAGCTACCCAAGCTCAACCATCCGGAGTACGCAACTCCTTGCTAAGACTTTTGCTTAGTTATCCGGATCCTCTTGATCCTAACTAAGGCTTCTTGCTTGGCTATCCGGAATCCTTTCCTAGCCAAGTCTTCTTGCTCAAATTAAGGCTTCACTCACCTTAACAAGAGACTTCAACCTTTCACAAGGCAATGATCTAAGTGAAGTGCACACAAGCAATATGATGCAATCACAAACAAATAGAGCAAGTAGATCAAACACACTCTATGAACATGCAACTAGAGAATCTAGAATAAAGCTATCTCAACTCAATCACAAATTATATCTAGAAACCTTAGCATGTGAATTAACATCATTCATGTTACTTTTCATCAACCAAATAAGAAGATTAAAGAGATGATCAATAATGAAAGTAAGAAGAAGATGAATCACTTACAAACAAATAAAGCTAGATAATCAATCAAGCTCTATGAACATGCTTACATACATTCTAGGATATGCTTTCAACAATCATTCACAAAAATACCTAGAAATCAAAGCATGTATATCAATAAGAACAAGGTATGAATATTCAATATATCACACTAAAAACCTAGTTCTTAGATCATGAAATTAAACCTAGAAATGTCATAAAGCATATCACATATATCATTTCTAGAATCAATTTCAAGATTAATCAAGTTTAGCAAATATATGTTCAAGTGAAATCACAAAGCTAAAAATCAATTACCAAATGATCAACCACCCCTAGAATATGTTCTAACATCATTCTAAACACAAATCATCTATCAAATTGAAAGATTAAAGAGCAGATCAAAAGATGAAGTGAGAAGAAGAAGTTTAACATACAACAATGAAACTCAGACTGAAGAACAGCATGCTGCGAACAATCACGAATTCAAATGACTCTGAAAATACTTGGGGTTTGTAGCTCTCTTCAAGACCAACAATTTTGGTTTTTGAATCACTCAATTTCGAGTTCGTATGAGAGAGTTATGATCAAAATAAGAAAACAAAAATCATGAACATTTCTGCAGAATTTTCAATTTGATGTTGTTCAAGTTACTAGAAATGGAGGGAAGAGAAGGCATTTAAAGGAAGGAGAAGAGGGGCATTTTTGTCCAACAAACACAAGCCAAACCAGCCTTGTTCCCATATGGGGCGCGTGTGCCACACGGGACCAGAGGGCATGTTGGGCCGTGTGGCACACGGCCTCCACACGTGGTGGCCATGGTGCTTCTCCCGCGCACCTCTCACGTTCTTCAGCCGTATTCGGGCATCCGAACTCCGATTTCGAATTCATTTTTGGATTACGAATCATGACTTCCTCACGCACAACGATGAATATGAAACTTTGACAAATGGTTGAGAATTCATCTCAGAAAACGACGACGAACACAACACAACGAATGAGAATGCAAAGTAGCATAACTACGTTGTATGGACTCGAAACTTAATGAATGAGTAACCGAAATGACCGGAACTCAATAAGAAATCAAATAAGATCATGTTCAAGTCCAAAACACAAGAAACATAAACAAATAAACACTTTGCAACACAAGCATGCCATATCTAAGCGATAGTGAGAAATCATGCAATTCTACGTTGTATGGACTCGAAACTTAATGAATGAGTAACCGAAATGACCGAAACTCAATAAGAAATCAAATAAGATCATGTGCAAGTCCAAAACACAAGAAACATAAACAAATAAACACTTTGCAACACAAGCATGCCATATCTAAGCGATAGTGAGAAATCATGCAATTCTACAAGATTGTCAACAATGAGATAAATGCATGTGCATACTAAATGTGTGTGAAAGTGTTATACAATATGTTTGAACTATGATGCAGGGACACACATATATGAATTGTGTGTGTGTGCGCTTATGCCTTGCAAGAGGAAAAAGAATCTTGATACCTTAGCATCCAAGTATGCGAAGTTCCCCTTGAAGACGATATTTGCACAAGATGTTGCTTCTTCACCTTTAAGGCTCCTTTCTTCCAAGAAACACCTAAGCAACTACTAATACAAATAAAGAGAGTTTTACAATGGAATCAAGCCAATATAAATAAAGGATCTTACAAGGTTGCTATAGTTAATGATTCTCCCTTGGAGAAGGTTGTGGAGACTCTTATTGATGGGAGATCTAACCTTAATAAAGAGGACACACAACCTCTAGATAAAGTTCCTCTCTTGAACTCTAACGAACCCGCTATATGGGTTAGGAAAATCCATGATAAAAAAGACATCATTGGATAAGTCAATGAGAGTGTTAGGACTAGGTGTTAAGTAGCTAATCTAATTAGCTACACATGCTATACCTCTCAAATCGAACCCGAAAAGGTTGATGAGGCTTTAAAAGATGAATATTGGGTTCTTATAATGCAACAAGAGCTAAACCAATTCAAAAGAAATGAGGTTTGGACTCTAGTTCCTAGGCCTAAAAGCACAAATGTCATAGGTACCAAATGGGTGTATAAGAACAAATCCGATGAGGATGGCAACATTGTGCGTAACAAGGCTAGGTTTGTTGCACAAGGGTACTCTCTAATTGAGGGTATTGACTTTGAGGAAACATTTGCTCCTGTTGCCCGTCTTGAGTCCATAGGGCTTCTCTTGTCCATATTTTATGTGCACAAGTTCAAATTGCACCAAATGGATATGAATAGTGCCTTCCTCAATGGCTTCTTACAAGAGGAAGTGTTTGTTGAGCAACCTAAGGGGTTTGTGGATGCGCACCACCCCAACCATGTCTATCGCCTTAAAAAGGCTTTATATGGGTTGAAATAAGCATCGAGAGCTTGGTATAAGTGCCTCACTTAATTTTCTGTTGACAATAACTATACAAGGGGTAGTGTTGACAAGACTTTATTCACTAAGAAAAACAATGATGAGCTTTTCATAGCTTAAATATATGTTGATGATATTGTGTTTGGCTCCACTAACAACACCAAAGTCCAACAATTTGTTGATGTTATGTCTCATGAATTTGAGATGAGTTTTGTTGGTGAGCTTAGTTACTTCATAAGTTTACAAATTAAGCAATTAAATGATGGAATTTTTATAACCCAAGCTAAATATGATAAAAACCTAGTGAAGAAGTTTGGTCTTGAAAATGCCAAACATTGTGATACACCCATGAGTACCACTTTAAAGCTAAGCAATGACGCTAGTGGAAAAAGTGTGGAACAAACTCTATATCGAGGCATGATTGGTAGTTTGTTTTATTTGACTGCAAGTAGACCCAATATATCTTTTAGTGTGGGTGGGTGTGTGTGCTAGGTACCAATTCTAAGGAATCCCATCTCTCTTTCGTTAAAAGAATCATTCGCTATGTGAATGAGACATCCAACTATGGGATTTGGTACTCTTTTGACACTAATGCTAGTTTAGTTGGCTTTAATGATGCAGATTGGGCAGGAAATTGTGATGGTAGGAAAAACACATCGGGTGGTTGCTTCTTTCTAGGGAACAACTTAGTGTCTTGGTTTTGCAGGAAGCAAACTCCATTTCCTTGTCCACGGTCAAAGCCAAATACATTACCGCTGGGAGTGGATGCACACAACTCTTTTGGATGAAGCAAATGTTTGTCGACTACAGATTCAATCAAGGTATTCTAACTTTTTGTTGTGATAACACGAGTGCCATTAACATTTCTAAGAATCCGGTGCAACATTCTAGGACAAAGCATATTGACATCCGACATCATTTCATAAGAGAACTAGTTGAGAACAAATGCATTGTACTTGAACATGTAGGTACAAATGATCAACTAGTGGACTTATTTAATAAACCCTTAGATGCAACTAGGTTTCATGCACTTAGTAGATCTATTGGGATTTGTCTCATGGATTGATGTGATATGGAAATTGACCCCATATGGGGAACTCAAGCAAAGAGAGCAAATTTGCATACTTGTTACATGCAAAAATTTGATAAACAATATGCTTCTTTATTAATTACTTGAGTATCTTGGTTGCACATATGCTTATATGATATTTTCTTCAATAAGTGTGAACCATTACTTTGATTAGGGGTGGACATTTTCAGGCCGACCCGACCCGAAAATGGCGGGTTGGGTCAAGTTCAATGTTGAAAACAAGCAATTTCGGGTTATATTTCACTAACCCAAAAATATATTGAGTTGGGTCGGTTTTTTTTTTTCAACCCAAAACCTAACCCGATTTCCTTATGTATATATATATAAAAAAAAATTCCACTCACTAGTTCTTGCAAGTTGCAACCCTAACTTACCATTCACAAATCACACTTCCTTCAAATCTGCCGCTCTCCCTTGTCCCTAGTCACTTCGTCTTTTCGAAATCCTTCCTCACTGGCGCCAATCTTGGCTCATCCAATCATTGTCTCTGTTTTCAGGTTTGTTTTCAGCGCCAATCCTGGTGACCTTTTTGACTTGGTTTGCTTTGCTTTGCTTTGTCTGTCTGTTTTTGTGTTGCTTGCTTGGCTTCTCCTCTATGGTGTGTCATTGTGTTGCTTTCTTGATTGTGGTATGTTTACTATATCTTTGTTTTCTTGATTGTGGTATGTTTAGCGTTTACTACTTTACTGTATCTTTGTTTGGCACCCAAACTCTTCTTTTATTCATTTTAGTTGGGATGCTTAGTGCCTTTTAATATTTGTAGTTCATTTAATTTTAGTTTTGTTGGTGGATCAGTTTGTCTAAGAAAACACACCACCAAAAAGTAAAAGTTTGTTGCTTTGCTTTCCTTCTGTTGCAGAATAAGAGAGTATACTGCTATTCTAAGCTTCCACTGGTTGTCAATTTAAGATAATATCGATTAAAAAGCATATTTTAATGAAAATGTTTTCTCTGCATATTTTTTAGACACACTGACACAAATTACAAAATGGGGAATTACTATAATGCACTTAGATTACAAAATATTCTATCATCAGAGCTTTCCTTGATAGTCAATTTTGAAATAATATAGATAAAAATACTATTTGATGGTCTTGTATCTTTTTTCATTAACTGTGTAAGTGTATGGTATGTTTATTGTGTTTAGAACACATATCTTACTAAATTAATTCTAAATTTCATCTTGATTTCTTCCTTTCCATTGATGATCGTAGATAGAGGACTTAGGTCAATGCAAATGTGGAAATAACATTAGTCAAACCTTAACAGATTGTATAAGTAGATAATTTTTTTTTTTTTTTTATGTACTTTAGAGATTAGCATTTTAATATTAGTCTTCTCAATATCATGAAGGAGCTACAGAATATCACATTTATTCTCGGTTTTTTTTTTTTTTGTAAATGGATGATGAAATATTGCCTTCAAACTTTGGTGTGAAAAGAGGAAGACCGAAAAAGGGTCCATCAAATGTATGGTTGTTATTCACCAAATATGGCGACGACACTAGATGTAAGTGCAATTATTGTGGTAAGGATTATTCATTGTTCTAGTAAATCTTGTGGCATTACTTCTTTATGGAATCATATAGAGAATAAATATACAAAATATAAATATGCAATGGCATCGGAGGATAAAAAAACAAAAATTCTTAACCGTAGGGACACCAAATAATAATTTAGATGTCAAATCAAATCTTGTGGCCATAGGTTTTGATAAGGAAGAATGTAGAAAGACTTGTACTATGATGATTATTGTGGATGAATTGCCTTTTTCTTTTGTTGAGAAAGATGGGTTTAGAGATTTTTGTAGAGTTGCTTGTCCAAGGTTTTCTCCTTCCTCTATAAGAACACTTGCAAGGGATATTTATCAACTTTATGTGGATGAAAAACTTAAACTCAAAAAGTATTTCATTGAAAAATCACCAAGAGTTTGCTTAACCACCGACACTTGGACTTCCATTCAAAATATCAATTATATGGTCATCACTTCACATTTTATTAATTGTGAATGGAGGTTGCATAAAAAAAATATTGAGTTTTGGTATGATTCCTGACCATAAGGGGGAGACCATTGGAAAAATCGTCGAGTCATATTTATTGGATTGGGGGATTGAGAAAGTGTTAACAATAACTGTAGACAATGTCTCTGCCAATAAAGTGGCTATAGATAATGTTAGAAGAAAGATGAGAAATTGGAATGAATCCAAGCTTGTGTTAGGTGGGAATTTTTTACATGTGAGAAATTGTGCTCATATAATTAATTTAATTGTGTCTGATGGACTGAAAAACATGAATGATTCTGTTGTTCGTATTCGCAATACGGTACAATATGTTAGATCTTCACCCTTGAGGCTTCAAAAATTTAAAAATGCTGCTGAGCATGAAAGAATTGAGAGTCATAACATTGTGGTTTTAGATGTGCTAATCAGATGGAATTCCACTTACTTGATGTTATCTACTGCTTTAAAATTTCAAAAAGCATTTGATAGGTTATTAGACGATGATGCATGTTATGGTTTATATTTTTTTGAACTTGATAGTAGGAAGAATAGGGTAGGACCACTAAAGGAGGATGATTGAGATAATGCTAAAGTGTTTGTCCAGTTTTTGCATGTTTTTTATGACATCACTTTGAAATTTAGTGCTTCTTTATCTGTTACTTCCAATATGTTCTTTTATGAGTTGTGTTCAATTGCAACTGAATTGAACACACTGGCTAATAGTTGAGATTTTTTGTTGGGTGAAATGGTGGCTGCTATGAAATATAAGTTTGACAAGTATTGGGGAAAAATTGAGGATTTAAATAAATTGGTGATAATTGCACTTGTTCTTGATCCGAGGTACAAGTTAGATTATGTTAAATTCTGTTTTGGTGATTTGTTTGATGAAAATAAGGTAAATGAGATGACTTATGATATTAAGGAGCTTTTGATTAAACTTTACGAGTTTTACAAAGGAGTTGATAACATTTTAAGTAGTGATCAAGTTTCTAGGTCAATTCATTTAGAAAATGTGATATAGGAAAAGTAAATGAAAATGTGGATTTTTGCTTGGAAAGGCTCAAGAAGTTTAAACAAATGAAAGAGAAGAAAGATTTTGTTGATTTAAAAAATGAGGTAGAGAGGTATTTGATAGATTTCGATGAAAATACAGATGATGATAGCTTTGATCTCTTGAATTGGTGGAAAGTTAATTGTTCGAAGTACAAGATTCTATCTCGAATTGCAAATGATATCTTTGCCATTCCAGTTTCTACAGTGGCTTCTGAGTCCGCGTTTAGTACTAGAGGCAGTGTTCTTGATCCATTCAGAAGTTCCTTGTCTCCAAAGATGGTGGAGATATTGATTTGTTTGTAAAATTGGTTGCAAACTTCTAATATATGTTTTGATGTTGCACCATCAACAAGTGAGATGGAGTTTTATGAAGCACTTGAAAAAGGTAAACTATTAATTTGTTTTATATAATTATGTTTAATGTATAATATTTATTCTTTAATAATATTTTTTTTTCAATTTATGTAGAGATCGGAACGACTACTTCCTCGGATGATACGGTTGTAGGTTGACATCATATTTGAAATAGTAATTATTTTCCTCACTTCATTTCTTTATACACTTTTCTTCAACAACATGTTTTATCTTTTTTTGGTGGCTCAGAGGAACCTTTATTGCTTTTGTTTGTTGTATATTTTGATGTCTGTTTAGTGGGAGTTTTTGTTGTTTCTTCCTTTTTTTCTTCCTTTGTATGTTGTGAATTTAAAAAAGAGGACTGGATAGGTTACAACCCATGATTTGTAATCTGAAATCCTAGCTGGTGCAATGCTAAGTTGACTTTTTGATTGGTCATTGTGGACACAGCTGGAAGATTTGAGACTACTGCACTTGGAGATTCTAACATGCGAAATCTAAAGCGTGGAGATGTTTTGCAGTTAGAGAGGAAAGGTTTCTTCATTTGTGATGTTCCTTTTACTAGACCTTCAAACTTCAAAGCCCATAGTTTTGTTTGCAATTCTGGATGGTAGGTAGAAAGCAGAAATGAAAATATGAAATTATGTGCTATTTTCCATGTTTTTTGTTTGTGTTATTTAGATTAAACATTTGAACTTATTTTATGTTAATGCATCAAATATTTGAAGATGTAATATTTAATATTTCTATTGATGTGTCACGTGTGATGTCATTTGTACCGATTTTTTATTTTTTTTACGCATTTCTAACCTGATCAACCCAACCTAACCCATCCCATGGTTTGGGTTGAATTTTTCCAATCCGAAATATGATCGAGTTGGAAAAATTTCCAACCCAACCCAACCCGAACCCGAAAACGCACACCCCTTGCTTTGATTACAATCCATGTCATATTTATGTTCAAACATACATTTTTTAACTAGGAGATTTACTTAGGAAGTACTCTTTGAATGACCTATAATTATCTCCATGACATGATGATTCTTTTAAATGACATGCTTAAAATGAAAAGCATGAAATTCTAATGACATGCTTAAAAATGAAAAGCATGAATTGATGATTGTAAATTCTTAAATGCAAAATTATGCGTGAAAAGCAATAATGGGACTCAAATGAATAAAGGATCTTGTATATGTTCTAAGGATTTTAAAATTCAATGTCTCTATTTCTTTATTTGTTAAACATGACTACTATCATATGTGTATCTTACCCAGAAAAATCAAATAGGGTGCAAAAGTTGATCATGTCTTGTTTTGCTTATAAAGTTGGATATAGTTGCACTTTAAAAATGAATGAATGACTATTCTATATCCTTGCTTGAATTCATGACAAATGATGAAATTGGTTTGAATTCTATTGAAAACCTTTGTCATTTGCTTTGCCAAATACCATTGTTTTTGGACTTGAATGCAACATATCTTGCATGCAAAGTATTATTATCACACATTTTCATAAAATAAATCTTCTTGCTTATCTTCCAATTAATTGAGTTGCATAAAGTGGCTTATATGATTATGCAAATGTCTTGTATGTTACTATCTCTCTTTGCTATAATGACCCGGTTGGGGGATACTCCTTTGCCTATCTTATGACAAAAAAGGGGAGTAGTATGTGGTAAGGGAGATTGCTAATTGAGAGTAGCTAATTCGCATATTGGGGAGATTTCCTATTGAGGGGGAGTAACCCGTTGAGAAGGAGCATTGCATTGCACATTCATTGCATGATGTTGTGTGTTTTCTTATTGTAAATGCTTCTTTTGATTTCACTTGGTCACTTCACATACACTTGTCTTGGAAAGTGTAGAAACTTTGTTTTGAATGATTGGTTGTTCTACAAGAGATTGAAGACTTGAAGATCTAACGTTTAAATATGTCTTTGTAATGTAGAAAATCATTATTCATCTTTAGTTTCATTTTTTGTTGTGAGGATCAATGTGAGTGGTGGTTTTGTCACGAAATAGCCAAAGGAAGAGATTGTAAGTTCCTTAAGTTTGATTGGCTTACATTATGTGCTCATTAATTACTTCTAGTTTCCATATGATATATTGATCACATATTCTATGTTGCATGCGTTTGCATCATTTGCATTACTCTTAGATCATTTGCCTTGCGAAAGGTGGAAGTCTCATGTTGGGGTGTGATGCTCCAAATTGAGCAAGAAGTCTTAACTGGAGACATGTGAAATGTCTCGGTTAGTTTAAAAAGAGGTCTTGGCTTGGGTTGTGAGAATTCGGTTAGTCGAGCAAAAATCTTCCTAGAGACATGTGAGGTTCTTTGGATATAAAGTAACTTTCTAGAGGCATGTGAGGTGTCTTGGATAGAAAGTTATGACAAATCTTTCATTAGTAAAAGGCCCGAGGGTAGGATAGAAGGGATATTCAAGAGAGAGTGTATCATGTGATTTGGTCATTTTTGAGGGTGTACTTTTATCCAACTAATGAAAGGTGGTGTTGCCGGTGGTTGTAGATTCAACCCGTAGATGTTTTCTCTTCGGAGGTTTTACCACGTAAGAATCATGTGTCAAATATCTCTTTCCTTATCTCTTTGACATTTGTTTATTTGTTTGATTAGATCTTGTTTGGAT